>JADGKB010000064.1:0-81601 GCA_027604185.1 Boothiomyces macroporosus
CTCCCTCCACCGCGCCACAAACTGGCAATGAAACTAACAATGAGAAACACATCCTGAATGGGTTTTATTTATTAAAATTTCATGGATGAATTTTTGGTTCTTGAACAGGGTCCTTTACACAATTTGTTTTTGTTTTCATTGTAGTAATTTGGTAGAATTCCTTCATGCAGCTCCTGTAGAGAATCGATAAATTTTGTTTCATTTCCAGAGTGGCATGTATAGTAACATAAAACAATGGGTTTGATTGTTTTGTAATAGTGGTTTTCAGCCGCCTTTGTTAGTTTGTTCAAGATCAAACGCCCGTTTCCCATGCGCGAAAGTGATTCAAAATCCTCAAGTACAAGTCGAAGTTTCATTGTGGCTACGATTAGTACAGTTTTTACGAGTTAGGTTGTCCTTCGAGTTCATGATTGTAAGTCTGTTGGGAAAGTCCTGATCTCTCCCTGTGTATCTTATTTTTGAATCACCTTCACCAGCCTTCTTACGCAATCGACCAACACCACTTGATTGCGATACTTCAGGTTGATTTACTGGATTGCTAGTCTCGAGTACTACAGTTTGATTTAATGAATTGGTTATTTGAGGCGGTTGATTAGTAGATGGTACCAATTCTGTTTCCACGCTCTGTGTTTCGTGTGTTTGCTCTATTGAATTAGCAGTAGGGTACCTGTACGATCCTTATTGAAAGTTGACAAAATCCCCTCACTTCTTGCCAAATTCAGCAATTCCTTTAAATCCTCAAGTGCTTCACTTTGTAGATGGTACTTTTCTCTAAATTTTTCTATAGCTTCGGCGCTGCTGGACTTTGCCTTGAACTTTGTTGCTGCCTGTATCACAGTGAACAAGGAAAGATTTTTTGCGTTAGAACCAAGGCCACATTTCTCTTCCACAAAGTCCTTTGCTACCTAAAATCAAGAGCAAATTACTGTATATAACTCGGTAGGATTTGAGTGCTCTACATAATTGAAATTACTTTGATTGCTGACGAAGCAGGGCTTCCATTCTCCTACTAAAGTCTGTGGTTTGGTTGTGCTATAATTGGCCATTGCAAACTGAGTTCTTGCGTCTAGCTCATATTTCACTGCGCTATTAGTATCACTGTGTCTTGCTGATTGCATTATTCTGGAATAAGCAGCGTTCGAGTTATCCTTTGAACCCCAGATTGCAAACAGATACCCGGTTTTTCTTAAGCAGTGTGTTCCCCATTTTTTTTTAATCCTACTTTCTTTAATTTTTGTATGGACCACTTTTTTACATAATGAATCAATTTTGTTGTTGAATTTATCGTAAGTTAGAGACGTGGAGAATACTCCGTCTGGCGGTGGATTTTCGATTTCAGAAATATCGGGAAATAGCGGTCCATCTTTAATTTGCAGATAGTATACGTATACCAAAAGATGCCTGATTGGACACAGTAAAGTATTGTCGTTGTCTGCCCACAAAAGTAGATGAACAGGTGTTGTGTCGGTTTTACCTTTAACTTTAACCAGTAATCCTTCAAGCACACCATCCTGGAATATGGAACCTTCCAAATCAATACTGTCAATCGTCAAACCCTGTGTGTTATCTTTGTCACTCCTTATGGCTTCTTCACTTCTCAGGAACAGTTTAATCGACAGAATCATGAGCACATAAAATTGTAATCCTGGGAGATTGTCGAATAGTAATCTTTCCCTAATCCTCAGTACATACATTGGAGTTAAAGGAATTGCACCATTCACAGGATTCACACTTTGGACTTTCAATAAATGGTGCTTGTCATCTTTCCAGAACCTCCCTTACATAAGTAATAATTACCTAGAGATGGGTTTCCTTTTCTTCGCGGCCTTGGATCCCCAACATGTGCATTGCAGGACATGCCGCCCTTTTCATTCACCACTTTAAAACATTCCTCACATTCCCTGGTGTAGCGGCCATCCTCATCAAATTGTTGATGGATCTTTGTTATTACGGAGTTGAATCGCTTTACATTTGTCTGTGCCTTCCAACCACCTTGGCAGATTACTGGACGATTTCCTACATCGACAACGATTTCTCCATAAAAATCTTTCAATACTTTACCCTTGTTGGTTTCATCCTTGAATTTCAAAATGAGGGCCAAGTCAGAATCACACATGGAGGGAGGATTAAGCGGTGGTTCATCCATCAACATTAAAAGATTTTCGTATCTACCTGTGTTCTTGAAGAAGTACTTCATCAGTTTAATAGCCCCTTCATCCATGTCTTTTGTGCTTTGTGCACTGCTTGTCTTTGGTACATACTTGGTTGATCGTGTTGGAAATACAAGACCATACTTTTCGACTACCTTACCTACCCCAATTTTTGCTAGTTGCTCAATTTCTTTGTCTACAATATACAGCTCCTTTGGCGCTTTTTCTATTTTAAGAATTGCTTACTTTTTTTTACTACTGCTGCATGTTTTTTGGCATGGTTGACTGGAATTCCTACATTGCCTCTGTTTTTCATCTGCTTGCCTCTGGACAAAAAATCCCATTTTAAAAATTTATTATATATATATATAAAAAATAAACACAGTTACATGGTCCATCTCTTTTGTTGATTCCACGCGATTTCATTGGTGTAGAGAAAATTATTTAGACAAAAAATATCATGGCCGTCAACTTGGGGGCACAAGGAATAAGTATACCGGGATTATATCCAGGTAGAGGAAAACCAAGAAAGATTGGACAAGCGGAATCCTTCATAATGAGCGCACTAGCACCGTCAGGTACAATTTTTTAATTTCAGGTGCTGTGGTATTTACCAATCCGTTTGACACTGCAAAGTAATACTCGCTAAAGGTAGAGTGCGAATGCAATTACAAGGCCAGAGCCAAAGGAAATATGGAGCACAAGCACCGATATTGTACAAAAATAGTGCAGATGCTATCAGAAAGATTTATGTAAATGAAGGCATCCGAGGATTACAAAAAGGGCTTACGCCAGCGATATTGAGAGAAGGAAGTAAAAACTTTTTCAGAATTGTAGCTGATTATTAACGCAAGGGAATGTATGACCCGATAATGAATATGATTCATGACCCGAAAGATGGAAGGGCGCCAGGCTGGAAGAGAGTTATTGCCGGGTCTTTATCTGGAATGATGGGGGCTGTATCTTGCAATCCCTTTGAGCTAGTAAAGACTAGATTGCAGTCTGCAGCTGCTGGGAAATTGGCAGTAGGACATCAATACGGATATACTGGTGTAACATCTGCGCTGGTATCTATTTACAAGCAAGATGGGCTTTCTGGATTATATCGCGGCAGCTTTTTGAGTATGGGACGATCGTTTGTTGGGAGTGGAGCAAACTTGTCGTCGTTCTCACTCATGAAAGAATATTTGACGACAGAATTCCATTGGGAAGATGATATTTGGCTAGACATGGTTTGCGGATTAGGTTCGGGTGTTGTGTCCTGGTACTCTTCTCTAACTTAGCATATTTATGAATCCGATTGACGTAGTGCGAACGAGATATTACAACCAGCCCTATGTTAATGGAAAGGGAGAGTTATACTCTGGTGCTTTGGATGCCATCACTAAAATCACAACACATGAAGGATTAACAGCATTTTACAAAGGATTTTGGCCCCACTTTTTGCGAATTGGTCCACACTTTTGTCGTAAGCTCTGATTGAATATAGTTACATTTGTATTCTTGGGATTACTGAGGAGAAGCACTACGGATGCATACAGCTATCTTGACAAACGAGATTCATTCAAAGCGTTTGATATGGACAGTGACGGCTCTCTAAATATAAACGAAATTAAAAATGCCGTACAAACAATCTTTGCCCCAGTGCTCGACAAGAATTCGGATCAAGTAAAATTAGACTAATCCAGATACCTGTCATGGTGGAAAGAATACTTGCCAAATCTAAAGACAAGGATAGAGTATCTTTCCAGGAGTACGGAATGATGGAACAAGAGATAAAAGCGATATATAAAGAATTACAAAAAGTTTAACAGTAATATATTCAATTTCATCTATTCTATAATTTGATACTTTCCCGAAGGGGTTTTGAAACAGTTGAGGGGTTTACCAAAGTGTTCATCGAGTGAGAGGTTCTAAATGAATCAGAGCGCTCTACTGATGGAATGCTATTTCTGCTGGGGTTCTTTACAATGACAATGGTTTCTAATGTGGTGATCCACGGTTGAGAGAATTCAAATGGTATAAATTTAACGAATAGTTTAGAGTACCTTACTCCAAACTTTACAGTCAGAATCGCGCGCAATGCCACTACCAACATCCACGTTGCCGCATCAATACCATGGACAATGCCAAGAAGAGCCAGTATCTTTACGCACACGTCAACCAAGGTTAACATCCAAATAAATCTTGAAAACCACACTAGTTTTTTATGGTTTGTCAAAAACAGCTTGTTTGACAGGCATAAATGCTCCTGGTAGGGTTGAATTTGCCGAGCCATGGTTAAACTTGTTAGTAAAAGTGGTATATCTGTGATAATGGCAAGCAAATGAGTTACCATCTGCGCTGCTATTAGGACCACCGTTTCACCATACACTAGTTGAATTTGGTCAGGAGTCTCCAGAGTGATTTCATTTACAAGGTAAAAATAAACTGGGATCATTGTCAACAGCGGGAAAATGTAGACAATAGTTGCTGGTATATAGTACCAGTAATTTCTTTCCTTGTCAAACCACCTGTCAAAGCTGTTGTGATTAATTCCCACAATACTCCATTGAATGGTTGCATAGTACAGAAATATTGCTAGCGACCGAAGGAAAAAATAATTCTGGAATATGCTGACTGGTAGGCTGATTGAGAATATTGTACATAAAAATAAAATTAGTGTCTGGCGGTGGAACTGGTCAAAGGGGTAGCAATGCAAGCCCTTTTGCGCTAATATTATCAGGGATATAATGAGCATTGCTGCGCATGTTGCGGTTGAAATTCCTTGCTCTATTAGCAACATCTCTTTGAGTACAAAAAAAAACTAAAAAGGTTGATCCGATTTACAGAAATTCAGGGTCCCCTTTTACCATTTCACTCATGAAACAGAAGCGGTTCAACATGGACTTTGAATCTTTTAAATTCATCAACAGGTTTAATTACATTAAGTCGTTCATGACTCACAAGTGGAAAAAATCAAAATTCCTCGTGGGTGCGGATAAACGGAAAATTCTCTTTTTCCGAGGATGTTCCGAAGCAAGAAAAGGTGTCTTTCTAGATCACTAGCAATGAATGCACGCTACGGATACATTTTGAAGAATAGCAAGTTCCATAAATATTTCCGCCAATGGAATACGAGATCTTTGCCACCAAAAGGTGCTCACAGACCAGGTGAAAAAACTTTGATCCCCGACTCCAAAAAGAAAAATTACCTCCTTCAAGTTTCAAAAAGTTCATTTAATTTTACAGAAATGGGATTGCTATCGTTAGGAACGCCTCTAGATTGGCCTGAAGTAAAGCCGCACATCAGTCATGTAAAGAGCCATGGAATCAAGCAGTTTCTGAACATCTGGAACAGGGTAAAGACTCGTACCAAGGATTATTTATTATGGGGCGAAGAAGTATATCCATCCTGATGTAGGTCGAATACTGTGTCGTCAAATTTGATGATGAAAACAAGACCGCCAAGCTGTATCTAGATGCAGATGAGGTATTATTCAAGTTGATGGATTTGGAAAAACAATCGCTCTCGCAAGGGTAATTGAAGTTTGATTTAGATTGGTTTTTGAAAGTTCCTGGAAGCCAGAGTATGCCAGATATATGTTGGAAGGAACTCCAGGATTACCTTATGGAGCAACTTTGAATGATTTGCTGTTGGTAGAGGATAATATGAAAAAGAGGTATTTCATTCACTAAACAAGGCGAGTACTTGCCTCTTCGTTCCTTGGAGAAGGAGTTGAAATTTTGTCGTTAACAAACTTTCCAATGTTGGGAGCTGGGAAATTCTGTGAACCATACTATAGACCAGCCATTGATAGCGGCCCCAGTCGATCGCTTTTTATTCCTGATGAAGCAATCACCAAGCACGCTCGTTTCCCTACCTTAACGGCAAACATTCGTCAGAGAAGGGGAGAAAAAGTTGCAATCAATCTTCCAATTTTCAAAGATTCCAATACTCCATCTCCATTTTTGGAGCCTCTTTCATTGAACGTGGTTGATCATTTAAAGGCGAGAGGGGAAAACATCCCTGCTTCATTGCCTGAATATGAAAAGGCTGCATTACCAGATCATGTATACATGGACTGTATGTGCTTTGGAATGGGTTGTAGCTGTTTGCAAGTTACGATTCAGGCTTGTAACGTAGAAGCTGGAAGAAGACTTTACGATCATTTAGCAGTAATGACTCCAATTCTGTTAGCTTTGTCTGCTTCTGCTCCAATTTTCAGGGGATATCTAACCGATGTAGACTGCAGATGGAATGTTATTGCAGGGGCTGTAGACGATAGAACCAGAGAGGAACGTGGGCTGGAATCATTACGCGATTCAAAATACAGAATGCCAAAATCAAGATATGAGTCTGTCTCATTATACTTGTCTCCTGGACCTAATGTATCTGGCGGTTGTAGAGGAAATGATGATTTTGCTAAACCTCCACCCGGAACTCGACATTTCAAGGAGCAATACAACGATTTGGAAACACCATATGATGAAGAAATTTATGAAAAACTCAGGGAAGGAGGTACATTTCGGTTAATAATCAGGGGTTGACAATTTGCTCGCAAAGCATTACGCTCACTTATTTATAAGAGATCCATTGGTCGTGTTCAAGGAGTTGCTTGATGTTGATGATAATACTAGTTCTGACCACTTTGAAGTAATTTCATTTTAAATTAGAATATCCAATCTACAAATTGGCAAACAATGCGTTTTAAACCTCCTGCCCCAGGCTCAGACATTGGTTGGAGAGTCGAATTCAGATCAATGGATATTCAATTAACTGACCATGAAAATGCTGCCTATTCTACCTTTATTGTACTACTAGCCAGAGCAATATTGCACTTTGATCTTAATTTCTATATACCTTTAAGCAAAGTTGATGAAAATATGATCACTGCTCAAAAGAGGAATGCAGCTCTTGATGGAACGTTCTGGTTTAGAAACCAAGTATTTGAAGGTACTCTTTTTCTAATTTAGCGGAAGATGACATTTCCAAGGAGTATGGCCGCTATACGTTGGCTGAAATAATGGACGGCACTACATCCAAGGAAGGCGTATGCTCAATTATAGATCGCTATCTTGACGAAGTAGACACACCTGGATCTACTAGGCAGATTTTAAAAGATCACGTTAATATCGTAAGAGAAAAGGCAATTGGTAAACGCAAGACTGGTGCTGCTTGGATCAGAGATTTTGTAACCAATCACCCAGCTTACAAACACGATTCCGTTGTTACACCAGAAATCAATTATGACTTGCTCAAGAAAATCAAGGAACTAGATTCCAATGAAATGCTTGTTGAATAAACCGTGTTTTTTCTACATTAATTCAAACTATTTTTTTAAATTTTTTTCAGTGGTTGGATGAAGATTATTCGATACACACACTTGTTTAGCACCCGCATTGATCCATTTGTATTCCTAGGTATAGGAACCGCCGGCTATTTCATTTCTGAACAGCGGTATCCAAAGGACAAGAAGCTGCTCCACCTCCTAAAGCGACAGTTTTCATAATATAACTTATTCTGTGTAGTATTATCAATTTTAAATCGTTGCGAATGTCAGAATAAGACGTCAAACGAAGGTGACGTATCTCTCAAGTTTTTGATATTTTCAATATGAATTCAGCAGCTGATGGACTACCAGCATTGCCTACATCAAAGCTATCCAAACCAGTAAGTGACACTTAATATTAGTCGGAAAGGGTCGACAATTTTGAACGAGAGTTGTTGCAAGTGGAGCGTAAATACAGCGCAAACATCTACGCTATGCGAATTAGATTGATAGAGTTATTTCAAGATTTTGATCCATTAAGAAGCGGATTGATGAGTAAAACCAGATTTGTCCGGTGTATTTCGGCTTCTTTGGATAGAGGGTATGGCCACCAGTTGACACCACGAGAGCTTGACATTATTCTACAAGCTTATAGCTCAGAAGACCAAAGAATGATTAGATGGAGAGACTTTGTCAACAACATTGATAAAGGTGTATCAAATTTAATATAGTGTTTGGAGCTGGAGTGCCTGATAATATTGACAACTATGTTCGCGACTTGTCTGACCTGACAGTATTGCCATTCCGCAGACCTTTGAGTCCAAAATCAGAAGTGCAACTTAAAGAAATTATTCAAAAGCTGATTGCTTACAATAAGCATCACGGTGCGGACCCCAAATCATGGTTTTGTGATTTTGACAAGAACAGCAAAGGTAAACTCTATTAACGGTAGGTTGGGTCAACTATAATCAATTCAGAAGGGGAATGCCTCAAAATTTGATTAGCAGTGCGGAAGAAGACTTGCTTTTAGCTAGATACGGCGATCCTCAAACTGGGACTGTCAATTACTTTAAACTCCATACTGACGTAACTCGCAAGCCTCCAAAGGTTGCTGCCACTGGATCTCATCTGGTAGCAAAGAATAAACCGGATGACTTTACTGACGAACACATCCCAATCGGAACAGAAGAGGTTTTCAATACCACACACCACTCCAAATCTCATTTGGTTAGTGCCATTGAAGACCGGATTAAGCAATGTACAATTTGTTAATCATAGATGTATACAGAAACAGAATTAGATTGATTGAATTCTTTAGAGATTATGATAGACACAACTGCGGGTTAGTGACACAGACTCAAGTAAGAAGCGTTAATATTAGTTTGCTACAGGCATTCGATTAGCAAGACTACCAATCGACACTAATGAGGTTGACGTGCTGTTAAAAAGTTATGGGACTCTTGACGGCAGAGCAAATTACAGGAAGCTTTGCGCATCGATTGATACAGGTACATTGAATGGTAACAATAGTTTTTACCATCAACAATTTGGAGCAAAATCCTTTGCAAGAAGTGAAACCTCCTTCGAAGGATTGGTTAATCCAAAGTTGCAACAGATTGGAGCCACATGAAGAGCAGCAATGTAATCAAATTATTGCTCGTCTACAGACTATAGTCAAAGAAAGAAGAATTTTGATTGCTCCTCTATTTAAAGATTTCGACCGTTTCTTGGGAAATTTAGGACGAGTTTCCCGGTCTCATTTTAGCCGTTTGCTTGTTATGATGGGTATGAACATTTCAGACGAGGATTTGCACATTTTGTTTAGAAAATACGAGGACCATGAAGAAGGAAGGATCAACTATCAAGAATTCATCAAACGGATTGACCCAGAAACTTATCGAGCATACCATGTAAAGAATGAAGAGCTCGATACCTCCAATAGTGATACCGGTAGAATAAAGTCTGCAAGGAAACGTGAAATACAAGTGGATGATGTTATTAAAATGCTGCAAGACCATGTTGTATCAAAAAGAATCCGAATTTCAGAGTTCTTTAGAGATTTTGACAAATTAAGATCATACTCTATCAGAAAAGAAGAATTTGTCCGAGGTATTTCAAAAATCGGTTATGATTTGAATGAGACTGAGATGGACACCTTGTGCAACTTTTACAAGGACCCAAAAATCAACGGATATTGCTTGTGGAAAAGGTTTGCGGATGTTATTGATGAAGGTGTTTTATTCCTAATTTAGTATTTGTTGCTTCAAATTTGGAGTCGAACCCCAGCTACGTGCACAACGAACAACCAACTCGCTCTCCTTTCCAGTCGACTGGAGTAAAGCTATCCGCTAGAGAAGAGGAAATTTGCGCCAAAGTGCTTGAAAATATTCGACACCAAATGAAATTTAGAAAAGCAAATGTCAAACCATTTTTCCGCGATTGCGACAAAATTTGCAGTGGTATTGGCCATGTCACCAAATCCCAGTTTAGGCAATGTCTTACTTTTATGGAATGCAATGTAACTGAAGAGGAATTTGAAATTCTGTGCAAAAAGTGGATGAAAATAGGTGCCCACAGCGACTTGAATACTAAAGAATACAACTATATCAATGACGTTGGTCAGAATATTTGTTACTTTTTGTTCTTGCAGGAAATTGAAAAGGGACTGGAAACTCAGGAAAAACAATTACAATCAGAACCAAAATTGAAAAGAAATCCAAAAGTCAACAATCCTGTGGTATTCAGTCATACTGATTTTGAAAAACTAATGATGAAGATCAGGATGAAGGCAAAGACTGAGCGAATTAGAGTAATTGACTTTATGTTGGACTTTGATCACTTGAGGCATGGCAAAATATCGAGAAATGAGTTTAGAAGAGCAATCAAAGTTGTTTTTGGTGACGCTACTGAAGGAGATTTGAAGCTTCTAGAAGACCACTATTCGGACGGCAAAGGCAGCGTTTATTATGTCAAATTTTCTGATGACGTTGAGTCAGTATTTACAAAGAAAGGGCTTGAAAAGGATCCAACAAGTCAACCAGAGGTGTTTGACATCTATTCAAACGGCTGGGAAACTGATACTGACGCAAATATCCTTGCTCCTGAAGATGAAGTTGTACTAAAGGCAGTCATGAAGCGGTTGCGCGATCGGGCTCTGCAGCGAAGAGTAGACGCTTTGGCGTATATGGAAGACTATGATTTTGTTAAAGAAGGTATTCATTCGTAATGTTAGGAACAATCACTACTAGTCAGTTTAGATCGGTTTTGAATCAAATGAACCTTGGTGTTTCAGACAAGGAATTTGCAGTAATTACTCAATACTTTGCAACAAACCACTCATTGACCAGACTAAACTACAGACGATTGGCCAACTATGGGGATATGTTGTCAGCCTAAAACCTGGAAATATTTTATTATCGAAATATATTAGCTAGTTTTAAATAATTTTGCAATTCCTGACTTTCCATTTTTATCGCCCCAATCTCCATTTATTGGGATGTTTGAGTGTCTATCTTTTGAATAACTGGGTCTCCTTTTGCTTTAAGCAGGATTTCCAAGATTTCATTGTCATTGTGCGATGCTGCCCACTTTGGTGCTTCATCATTTTCAGCAGTATGATCAGCACCATATTCTAGTAATAGTTTAATCACCTCCACTCTTCTCATCTTGACTGCATTTCGTATTGCATAGTCGTTGCCAGCATGAACATTGGCTCCCATTTGTAATAAAAGTAATACCATTTGATAGTGTCCATGAACACTGCTCCACCTTAGCGCATGATCATCATTAGAGTGTATATCTGCCCCATTGCGGACCAAAAGTTTCACAATTTCTATGTGATCATGTTCTGCAGCCCAATGTAATGCACAACCTCGACTGGCACCAATATTTGCACCTGCTTTTATAAGCATCTGCACGATTTCCAAGTGGCCATGTCTGCACGCCCAACGTAACGGATAGTCATCATCAGTATGAAAGTTCGTGTCAGTCCCAAGTAATCGCTCTACACACTTGGTATGCCCATACTTGGCAGCCATACAGAGTGCTGCATCTCTATCATATCTAGGGTCGGCGTGGGCCTCCAATAGTATTTGAACCTACTGTCAAGAGATTTTACATTTTCATGGTGACCAAACATTGCTGATTGGATTAGAGCCCTGTTTTTCATATCCATTGGAAGCCCTATCTCTTTTTCGAAGGGTGCATTATGCACAATCCATTCCAGTAGTTTATGCATTCCATGGCTGGAAGCATATTCAGTGACAATTTCCAAATAGACTTTATCGTTGAATTTTAACTGGAACAACATCAATGCAATTTCATTAGAAAACTGAGCATCTTGTACTAAATGCACCCACTGCTCAGCACCCACTTGCTTTGGACGTTTATCAAAAGGCGACCAAATACTGTGTCGGAATAATAGTTGCTTTGCACACACAGCATCGTCGATTGAAATATTCAAGAATCTGCTGCATGTCCTAGACAAGTCATCGTTATCTGCATAAATGAATATAATTTGCTGAATTTCTACTGGCAGCAACTGAAGACTCATAATTATTGAAGAATCAGCCAACTAGAATCGGGAATGGAGACAAATCTGAAACACAAGGCGAAATCGCGCAATCGCACCTGCCCAACCTCCAGCGAAATTGCTAAAAGCTGTGCGGATGAAATCCCCAACTCTGGCCAATGTGAATGGTGCAGCTATTGAGTCCATTTATGCTTTCTGTGCGGTCAAAGGTGAAAAAACGTGCGCCACATTTGCCACTCTATTTAAATCTGGCGCTTCACTTCCTGCCCATGGAAAATATTTATATGAGTGATACAAATATAATTCCAGGCATACGTAAAGGTTCAACAATTTCAAACACCCTTTCAAAATTCACAAACAATGCACCAGAATTGCCACCAACCCCAAGAGCATCTGTTCCGCAGAATTCCCAAGATAAACCATTCACTTCACTGTACGAAAGAACGATGACATTGATTTCAAAATTATATTCACTACCTGACTTTGAATATTATTTGTTTCCAGAAGGGATTGACGCATTGGTGGGCAATGGCGATTCAGTACCCATGATTGATCCAATTGCAATCATATGGCGGTGCTTTCGATTAGGTGCCCCTCTCTGTCATCTCCTTAACCAGCTGCAACCCAAAAGCTTGTTGTCTGTACCCGACCTATCTGGATTGGTTACGCAGAACGTTTGCAAAAAGTGCATTTTCCGCTTCTTGATTGGTGTGAAAGAAGAGTTGCATCTTGCAGACGATGAATGCTTCACAATCACTGAAATTTACAAGGACGACACTAACGACTTGGTGAAGGTAGTAATTTTTTAATATCAGGTTCTTGGCGTGGTAGACAAAGTGGTTCAAGAAATAGAACGAAGAGGATTGTTCCCAAGGCCAAAGCCGTTCCCATTCGCAACAAAACTAGAAACCGAAGATGCAAAAGATAATCGCTCCAAATCCGTCGCTGAACTCTTGTCCACTGAACGGTCGTACATTGAGAGTCTTCAAGAATTAATGGTACATTTGATTTAATGATAGCAATATCAACAAGACCTACTGAGAAGCAACGTGGTAACAAAGGATATTCTACATAGCATTTTTTCCAATTTGGGAGAACTATTAGATTTCCAACGAAGATTTTTGTTTTCACTAGAAACCGCACTAGCTGCACCAGCACCAGATCAGCGAATTGGGGCCATTTTTATACAATATGAAACCGCCTTTGCTGTTTACCATGCGATGTGTGCAAACTATGCTAATGCAACCCAGGTGGCCATTCAAAATCAAGAAAGACTAGCTGGTGTAGGTACTATTGATCCAGGAAGAGGACTTCAAGGGTATTTGATTAAGCCTGTCCAAAGGATTTGCAGATATCCACTACTGTTGAAAGTAATCATTTTATTAATCCCAGGAATTGCGAAAATTAAGTACTCCTGAAAACTACAATTATTGTGATGAACTCGATGAAGCATTGGAAGTTATGAAGAGAGTTACAGATCGTGTAAATGAAGTACAAAGAATGGAAGACAACAAAGCACTAAAGACAAAGCTGTTGGAGTATGTGGAAGATTGGCAGGTATATTCAAATTAATGAATAGAACCTAGATCCTAATGCACTAGGGGACTTGCTTCTGTACGACAAATTCAACATGGTTGTTCAAGATATTGAACAGCCACACCATATCTATTTGTTTGAGAATATCATCCTCTGCTGCAAAGAAAATCCAACCAAGAAAGCCAAAACAGTCTATGACATAAAAGGACAAATTTATTCAACCGGAATTACAGATGTTGCTGATATTTCAGACCCTGACACTCAACTATTTGAAATCAAAGTCTTCTGGACTGATAGAAGTGATATTGAAGAGTCTTTTGAATTGAAATGCCGCAACATTGAACAGGTTGCCCTTTGGAAAGATAGAATAACTTTGTGCATGACTGGAAACACAAAGAATATAATATCCAGACCCGGTTCAGTTAACGGAAACGATGAAGGTCGCAACTCAAACAGTTCTAGAAGGAATGTGCAATCAGTAAATGCCAACTTCCTCTACGATGGCGGCCGAAGATTCTCCAACGACCTTGGTATAGAAAAGAACCGCATCAGTTTGCCAGCAAAAGTTGTTGCCAGAGCCGGAACAATTACTAAAAATGGCACTGAAATACAGCCTCGTCAATCTAGTATGTATAGCTCAAAATCTCGACAAGGGTCCGAGTCATCAAGAAGATCCACTGCATCCACAAACCAAAGACAGCCGCCAAGTGGCACATTACCAAAACCACCAAACGCTAACGCACCTCCCAATATTCCTCTTCCTACTCCTACCCGAGTTGGACCGCCTTCTGGAGCTTTGCCAACACCGCCTATGTCAAATAATGCACCACCAACATTCAAACCTGCTGGAGGACCTCCCAATGCTGCTTTACCACAACCCCCTACTGGAGCTTTACCACAACCTCCTACTTCTGCATTACCGAAGCCGCCAAGTGCAGCCCTTCCGCAACCGCCAAATGCTGCCTTACCACAACCTCCAACTTCGGCTCTTCCAAAGCCTCCGTCTGCAGCTTTTCCGCAACCCCCATCTTCTGCTTTGCCTAAACCACCAGGTGCTGCTCTTCCTCAACCTCCAAGTGCTGCATTGCCAAAACCTCCCACCTCATCTTTGCCACAGCCTCCTACATCAAAACCTCCTATTAGCAGTCTACCCCCACCTCCAACTAGTTCATTACCTCCCCCACCTACCGCCGCTTTACCTCCTCCACCTGCAAGCTCCTTGCCTGCACCACCAACTAGTTCGCTGCCAGCTCCCCCAGCAAGTGCTCTCCCTCAACCCCCTTCTGCAGCTCTTCCAACACCACCAACTTCCAAACTTTCCTCATCTGGTCCACCTACTAGCGCTTTACCAAAGCCTCCTTCTAGTGGATTACCTGCCCCACTTTCAGGCCCTCCTAATTCGAGTCTGCCTACACCGCCAAGAACTAATGGTTTACCAGTCAGCTCGGCGCTTCGTCCTGCTCCTCCTCCATCTGGTCCGTTACCCCCACCGCCAACAGGATCGCTACCTTCCACACCAAGAAGTCCAACTCCAACTGGAATGTCACCTAGTGCCCGCGCAAAATCACCATCTGTAAATGCAAGAAATAGTCCATCATTGATCAAAATGAAAACACATTATGGAAACGAAATATTTATACTGGCAGTTCCAGCTAAAGGATGCCACTTTGAAGAAATTCTAGACAAGATTGAAAGAAAAATAAGGATATGCGGTGCACCAATGCCAGAAGGCAGAAGAGTGAAACTTCGATATAAAGACGAAGAAGGCGATTTTATTACTATTAATTCAGATGACGATGTTGAAATGGCATTTGAGATGGCAAAAAAGACATCAGAAAAAGGAACTGTAACGATAATGGTCCAATAAAACATAGTGAAAGTATTTTTATATCATCTTTTGAAATTCTTGTAGCCATTTCGATCTTGCTAGACAGTTATTTAGGACTGCCCCGTAAAAGTCTGCTTCAACATAAAGCAGTTCATCAACCTCCACAATGTTCCAGCCCTCTATACAACTTTGCATCACAATTTTGAGGATTCTTTGCCAGTCGCATCCATTAAACATTCCATCAGGTATATTTCGCAACTTTTTAATTATCTTGATTTTGTAGTCGCACCTTGTCAGCAAGATACACCCAAGAACATATTCAAAGGGGCCATCAATCATATCCAAGATTTCTTTTTCAAATCCAAAGTAACCTTGTATGATTAACAGCTGGTATAATAGTTTGTGCTCTTTATGCAAGGGCAGCTGAACAAATTCCTTGATTATTTGCTTATCATTTGTTAGAATTCCATAGAAATACCTGTGAAACCCATTAATCGTATAGTCTCTTTGGTTCTTTATGGAAAAGTACAACAAAAGAATGTCAAATTCCAGCTCTGTCAATTTATCAACAAGTGCCGGAGCGTCTGTGAGTTTGATTAATTGGATAGCTTGAGAAACTGACATTGTGTTTTCAATCATTGAATTGATAATGCATTCTTTAGATTCCCCATATAGATCAAGTTTCCAAATGCTTTGCGCCAAGGATACCAAGCGCTCATTTTCATCATTGATGTTCAGTAAATCCATCAATATCAACTTGACATCGCTAGGCTGAGTCTTCATTATTTCTTTAATTAAATCAGAGTATTTTGATTGTATATTTTTCAATTTTTCAAATTGTCTGGTTTCAATTAGCATTTCAATAGCTTGCTGGTAAAGGCGTGAATCAATATCAACATCTGGAATATTGTCGTCTTGGATCATCTTTATAAATACCGAACTTTTGTCTAGTTTGTATAGATCGTTAAGCTCTTGGTGGTATTTCTCGTTTGATTCAATCAGCAAGTTATAATGTTCACCTAGTTCAGGCTTAACAGCAAAGCTATTGACTACCACATCCGGAAAAGTTTTGAAGAACAAATAATCAGAAATCTCCAGGTCATTAATGCCTACAAGGTCCTGCACCAAGTATAATGCAGTATCTTTATCTAGTGTAATCCATGGAATGTTGTCAATGTACAATTTTACACATTCTAATAGAGAGTCTTCATCAATCCACTCGTTGAATAGCCAAATAAAGTCTTTGATGGATAAAAATCTGCAATAGTCGTTGAAAATATCAATGAACAGTTCAGGTTGTTTCTGTGCTTTTAAAACTTCATTCAACGGAGCTTCCAAATCTTTTTCTTTTAAATTTTCCAAAATATACATCCTGTCTGGATGTTTGTTTGTGAGTTTGTAGTAAGCCAAGAGCACATTGTTTGGTTCGTGAATATCAATGTCAGGAAAGTATTCCACCAAATCCATCATTCTTGAAAGCGGCTGCAAGTCAGAAATTGAAATTAAATATAGCACTCTGGCCTTTACGATTTCCTCTATCTCTATTTGATATTCATTTGCGATTCGTAAAACTTGGGCAAATACCTTTTCATTAGTAGTCTTGCTGGCTTGAACAAGCTGCTTGTCCAAATTATCTTCAGTTAGCCCAAGAGACTGGAGCAGCTGCTTACTCTCAACAGATTTGATTTTAGATTGATACAGCAGAGACTGTTGTTTGTACTTGTTTTCTCCCTGAAATGGTCCAGGATTCAATGTGAATGGAGTTGATGAAGCAATATAGGCTTTTAAATTGAAAAAGTAACTGGCAAGATTGATATTTTCAGGGGTTTTTGGTAATTGTTCAAAAAATTCAACTTGATATTCAAATTCCTAATATTAGCTTTGATTACATTTGATTCAAGTAATTGTGCAATTTTTAAATCAAGATTGATGTGTGGTTCAATGTAATCAGCATGAATGGGAGACCCAACCGAACAATAAAAGTCATGCATCTGGTTAGTTTCGACAGCAAACACCGATTGTTCGACAAGGTTAAATAATTGCATATCTTCTTGGTTACATGCAAGCAGTAATTTGGCTTGGGAATCTTGGAATTCATCATTAAGAACTAATTCAGACACCAAGCCTGACTGTGTATTTCTTAACAGTTGGTAGGCTGTCACAAAATCTTTCTTTTCTATGCTAACTTTGGCACAGAGTTCAACAATGTTTGCATCCAAACCAAGTTTTCTGGCTATTTCAGATACATGACCAGTTTCATAATATAGGTCGTTCTCTGCAATTAGTATTTCCAAATAGTGTTTCTTATTCAAGCAAAGGTCTTTAGGTTTGACTTTTAAATGATGTATATGAATGAATTCGTGGCATATCTCTATTAGCTCCACAACATCTCTTGGAGGATTGCAATTCAAAATATCCTTGAAATAACCCTGGTACTTGTTTCCTGAGGTGTCCAGGTTGAACCATTCTTCAGTTATTTGTCTCTTGATTTCAGTTTTCGCCGCAGGTGATAATGGAATGATTTCTAACAAATTGAATTCTAGATTAACAATAATTACTTTTTTCTAGTAATGCTCTCTCGAATAGGACGGTATTCAGGTCAGTTGTGTCAATCTTTATAATTTCATTAGCTTTCAACAGTTCACTAATCACCTGTCTATCCAATGGAACACGTTTGAGAGCCGGCAAAACATACTGAGGTTGCAATCTATAGAAATTCAAATTCAATCCAAATGAATGAAAGAGCTCTAAAATATCAAGCTTTTTTCGCATCTCTTGCACTTTTGGATATTGTATATCTTGTAAATCATCATCAATATCCCATCCACCCCCCTCCCAATCATCATTATTCGTAGATTTGGGATCTTGATTCAATATGTCGTACCATTCGTTCAAATCCACATCCAAATCATTACTGTTAAAGTAATCAATAACATAATCAAACATTTCTGTTCCAACAAAAAGCTGCAAATTTCCTTTTTCAATATTAATTTTAACAAACTCAATTTTTTCATTAGAGTCCAATATTTTTAACAGTTGAACATTTTCACAATTCTCTATTAATTCTTGATTTGGCATTTGCTGGATCTGTTCAATTGTGAACGAAGACTGAACCATTGAAGATAGTCTAGTATCTTGCAAGTAATAATCAATCATATTGGCTGCATTCATGAATAATCCGGCATTCCTCAATTCTTGAATTCGAGATAAAATTGATGTAGTGTCAACTGTTTCTTCCACAAAATCAGACTCTTGTTGGAATATTTTAAAGTAATACTCTTTTTTTGATTTGGGGGTGAATAAAACGTTAATATGCAATGGAAAGTATTCCAAGATTGAATAATCACAGAAGGGAAGCAATTTGAAGATATTGTCATTGCAACTTGAAGCTAGGTTTTGTGTGTAGGATGCAAAATCCAAATATTTTTGATACTCTGTTTCAATATCTATAAAAGACTTGATGTAAATTTCTTCAAAGACAGATAATCTATCCAACAGGATTTGTAATTCCAGTTGATCATTCATTTCATTGTACAAGTCATCGTAATTTTCATTTAGTATTTGGTCAATTGTATCATCAAGTGAAAGTTGCTTCAATCCATAATTCAGCAATTTCTTTATGCTTGAAATAGATTTTGCACTTGATTTAATTTCGCATTTGATGAATTCTGGTCCGCATTTTTCCAGCAATTGGAAGTCAATCAAATCTTTATCTTTTTTTACCAAGTATTGGTATTGGAATAACTTAGTAACGGCTTCGTTATCTGGTTGAAAGGAATAGTCCAAGTATTTACCCAAGTCATTATCTTTAAGATAGTAAATCAGTTCCCTGGTATCTGTTTCAAACAAGACCTTGTCTTTGGTATAAATGAAATCGTCCTCAACCCTAATTTCCCCACTAACCTTTTTTTCATCTATTTTTTTCAACTCTACTTTTTTTGCTTTTAAATCCTTCAATTCAATTTCTTTATGCAAACTTTTATCTGTATTTTGAATTTTAATATTATCTTGGATTGAATAAAACGATAATCTAGAATTTTCCAATAGCAGCAAGCCATCCTTGTAGAAATAATATTCACCCTGGTCCAAAGAGTAAAGCAGTTGCAAATCAAGATTGAAAACATATGTTTGATCCAGCGAGACTAGTATCTTGTCCTTTGACAAATTCATATGGTGATAATCACTCTTCTGGAAGCATATCGAATTGCTGGTTGGAATATTTTGCTTTTGGTACCTAACAAGCACTGGTGTGCTCTTCAGGAAATTCCTGATTCTATTCCCAACCACAAACACATAATCTGAGGATTCTACAAAGTTGGAAACCAGGATATCAAGAGAATATTTAGACCCTTGTAACTGAATTGTATTCTGGTGAAAAATAGCTTGTTTGAATTCATTTGCTTTTTCAATCTCCAAGATTACCATTTTAAAAAGCAAGCAATTAAAATCCAACTTTAAAAAAGTTGAAGCTTATTGACAAACTCAATTTAAACTTTATCGTCCTATCACATGGAAATAATTTCGAGAATTTAATTTTGAATTCAATTCCTATTGGCGGAGCATTTCCTCTAGATCATCTGTTGAAAATCTCTTGAAGCAATCTAGCATCTAGCAATCATATGGCCAATGGCAAAATAGCAAATTTTATATCGTGGCCAATCAGCAACTAGTGCGCGCCGTCTCATTGGCTGGATAAAAAATACATATGACATTGTAGCAGATGATCAGTGAAACATGTGATTAAAAATTAATATTCCATCCATTCAACAGAAATGCAATTTGATTATTCGAATCTGCTGCTGCTAATCCAAAGTAGAATTTACAATCTTCTTTTTGTTGCAATTTAGCAGGGAATAATAGAATTAGACTTTTTTCCACGTGACCGAGGCATATATAAACTTGCGAAAATTCTTTTAGAATCAAAAAATGTCATCAGTTGGTATTAAAGTTTTGGCTCCAGTTCCACCTCAACATCAAGACACACTCTCTGCTCCTGCATTGAAATTCTTGGCTACTCTCAACCGCACATTCAACCAAAGAAGAAAGGATTTGCTAGCAGTCCGTGTAAAGCGACAAGAACGAATTGAAAAGGGTATTTTTAGTTAATATAGGCGAAGTGCCAGATTTCTTGCCTTCCACCAAATGGATTAGAGAAGATCCGACATGGAAAGCTGCTCCTCCTGCCCCTGGCTTAATCGATCGCAGAGTAGAAATCACTGGCCCAGTTGACCGTAAGATGGTTATCAATGCCTTGAACTCTGGTGCATCTACCTTTATGGCAGATTTTGAAGATTCAAACGCTCCGACTTGGGAAAACTGTCTCTCTGGACAAACTAATATGAAAGATGCTGTTCGCAGAACAATCACCTTTACTGCTCCAAATGGAAAATATTACAAACTAAAAGACAAGATCGCAACTTTGTTGGTTAGACCAAGAGGCTGGCATATGGAAGAAAAGCATGTATTGGTTGATGGTCAGCCAATGTCTGCTTCGTTGTTTGACTTTGGTTTGTACTTTTTCCACAATGCAAAGGAAACCGTTGCTAGAGGATTCGGTCCATACTTTTACTTGCCAAAGATGGAAAGCCATTTGGAAGCCAGATTGTGGAACGATGTATTTAACTTGTCCCAGGACATTCTAGGTGTTCCAAGAGGTACTATCCGCGCTACTGTATTGATTGAAACTATTCTTGCCAGTTTCGAAATGGATGAAATCATTTACGAACTTAGAGAGCACTCTTCTGGATTGAACTGTGGAAGATGGGATTACATCTTCTCCTTCATTAAAAAGTTTAAACACAACCCTAAATTTGTCTTGCCAGATCGTGGTGATGTAGGTATGACCACTCCATTCATGGATGCTTATGTACGCCTTTTGATCCAAACTTGCCACAAGAGAGGTGTCCACGCTATGGGTGGTATGGCTGCTCAAATTCCGATCAAGGATAACCAAACTGCAAACCAAATTGCTATGGACAAAGTCCGAGCTGATAAATTGCGAGAAGTTCAAGCTGGACATGATGGTACCTGGGTTGCCCACCCAGACTTGGTTACTCTTGCCAAGGCAGTATTTGACAAGCACATGCCACAACCAAACCAATTGTTTGTACGCAGAGAAGATGTTAAAGTATCTGGTCAAGATTTGATATCCACTCAAGGCGTCAAAGGTAACATCACCGAAAAAGGTGTCCGTTTGAACATTAATGTATCTCTCCAATACATGGAAGCATGGATTAGGGGCTCGGGTTGTGTACCAATCCACAACATGATGGAAGATGCTGCTACTGCAGAAATTTCAAGATCGCAAGTATGGCAATGGGCTAAACACAACTCTAAAACTGTCGAGGGTGTGACTGTTACTCCAGAATATGTATCTAGAATCTTGCAAGAAGAAACTGATGCAATCATCAAGTCTCTCCCACCAAACCAAAAACACAGATTTGTAGAAGCAAAGAAATTGTTGGAAGGAACTTTGCTAGGCAGAGACTATGCTGAATTCTTGACAGTAATTGGATTTTTTAACCTTAGACTTTGGCTTATGATTCTATTACCAACATCAAGGGCTCCAAGCTTTAAATACATTCAATTCTTATTACTATTTATAGCTTTATCGACTATTGAATAAATTGCTGACGAATGCACCGAATATCAATAACGGTTCGAGTTACACTACATTGGCGCGACTCGATAGTTGAATCATGAACCCTAATAGCTTGCCTAGAATATTTTCAAGTGCAATTCAAATTGAATTTCAAAAAAAAAGTTTTTCCATCATCAGCAAAAATGACCCACTGGAAAAAAGCAGGATTATCGTACAACTCACTAATATAGATACCTTAAATACGCAAACATTGGCGCAAAGACTCTTAGATCCGTATTGACCAAGGAAGCCAAAATTCAAGCATTGAAGAGAGAAGAAATCGCACTTCGTTCAGCAATCTGGAAAGATGGAAAGATGGGAGAAGCAGTAAATCCTTGTTTATTTAGGTACCACTCGGAATCCAAGAAAACTGATTTCAATAAAAAATTTAGGAGAGTTTATTTGGATTCCTTTTTCTTCAAATGTGCAGGAGAGCATTTGGCATACTTGCTTTTTTCAATTACTAGAGGCATTTGTTTTCCAATTAGATACAGTCGGTTTTGAGATTTCAAGAGTAGATGATCTTCGCTTGCCAAGTAGTGGCCAAATATATATCCAGTCATGTAAGCGTCGAATACAGCCGAGTGGGTCTGTTCAAACAATCCGCGGGCTATAAAAGTAAACTCTGAATTCGCAGGTTCAGCTTTTACTTTTTTTGACTTGTGCTTACCTTCTTGGTGGTCAAGAATCAAGTCAAGTGAATGGGATAGCTGACAATCTCTGCCTTCTTGGCAGACACCGTGATTCTGAGTTAATTCTAATTTACTGCAAATTGCTCGCAGAATGGCTTGCCAGTTGAATGGGATTTTTGAATCTTTGGTGCTAAACCTATATTATTTGGATTTACCCATCTCCCATAGCTTTAGACTTGTTTTTACTGTCTTGTGTTTGATGGAATCTTTAATTTCTACCTCCATCCACTTTTCGCCCTCCTTCTTTCGATCTTCCTGCTGGCGCTCACTATGTTAACACTGCTTACTATTTCCTGAATAAAAGCGACAGAAAGGAAGCTTTCTCTCTGACAATGTAATCAGAGATGTACTTTGTGTCAAATAATTTACCTGTAAACATTTCACTGACGTCTGCAATGAATGTAGGCAGCGTTGGGGGCAATTCAGCATAGAACGACTGATACAAAAATACCAAGTCTAGCATCCCGTTATGTAATACAACCGGACATTCCTGGTTTAATATATCCATAAACAAATCTACTTAGGAATAAAATACCTCTAAATATCGTGTTGCCTTGTTTGTCGTTTTGTTCAAGGACGACATCGTTCCCTGGATAATATGGAATTCCATTCCGGAACTGGTCATTGAAATCAAATCCATGCTCTACTAAAAATGACATGCTGGACGGAGAGATTTTGTGTGGAGAGGTACACAACATTACAAAATGGAAATTACTGACTTTGTACTTTGCACACTCCTGATCTTGAACTAATTCAAAAACAGATAGTCCAACGGCGTTAACTGCATGTGTTTTAGCCAACTCCACTAATGCGGTATAGCGGTCTTCGATATTTTGGTCTTTGGTTTTCTTGTCGCCTAACCCCGTGAACTCTGTGTCTATGGAAATATATTCCGCATTCTTTATTGCAAGCTTAATTGTGAGAGATAGTGTCTGAATATTGTGTCTGTTTACAATGGTGTATTCTCCCTTCATTTTTCAAGATCAAAAACAAAAAATATGGCTCTTGAAATTCATCATTTATGAAATTCAGGATTAAATAATAATGAAATAATTCAGTCCATAGAGTCATGTAAGCGTTTGTTATAGCGAGGGGTGGGTAGCTTGGTCCGAGCCATTAATTATAGAAACAACAACCATTTTGGTTCTACTCACCAAGAGTCATTCTGAGTCAGGTTGGTGTATGGTATTACCAGTTAGGGCTATTCATGAATTAAATACGCGTCAAACCAGAGAGAATTGCAAATCCTGCAGATCTCAATCTTGTCGAATTACTATCAAAGAAGTCGTAAAATTTGAACACATCCCAAGTGTTTTGCTTTGTTAAATCCTCAATATTAGTTGTACAGTAGCCATTTTTAAAAGAAATTACCAGATACCGTATTTTAGATGGGCAAAGAGCCGAGTCACACTAAATTTGAGCAAGCAGCACATTCTACTGAAACAAAGACAGCAATCCGTTTGGGCTTTATGGTATTCTATAGTATAATTTAATATTGAACCATCACTTAAATTCCTCCAATATCTGACCATATTTACCGATATGGCACTTGAAGAGAGGTGTCACTGGATCTTATAGTATGTAAAATACGGTATTTGATTTATACCAAACTGTGCTTCACCAGTCACACCTGACTGACCATTTGCATAAATTATCGTTGGTGACGTTCACGAAAAATAATTAAAACCTCATACCGCGTCCAATTTTGTATGGCTGAAAATTGGATTATAGAAACGCTTTCAAAGGTCAGTTGTGGACTTGGAATACTAGGCACACTATTGACTCTTCCATTCTTTGTAACTGGGCAAATTAGCTTGAAGACTCCGATTGGAAAAATAACCTTCATCATTTGGCTTAAAGACTTTCAAGACGCTTTTGTAAGGCTAATTGGCAACACTTGGATATTTCCAATACAAACTAATTACTTGTGCTGTACTATCCAAAGCATTTTAGGGACCTTTGCTGCTAATGTCGACGTATGGGCAAACGCAGTGGTAGGTTTCTGGGCATTCTACCTGTTTTATGTTGGAGGAAGCAAGGAACTTGTAATGCAATATCAAGAAATATTGATAGTTGCCATTTATTTGGTTTCCACGCTCATGGCTATCTTTCCTCTTTTTTCAGGAAAATCTGATCTTTTTGGAGGTATATACTGGTGCTGGCTGAATACTCGGTATACTGGATACCAGTTTTACACACTTTACTTGTGGGTATGGCTTATAACAGCATTCAATACCGTTGCAGCATCGTTTACGTGGTACAACTTGCAAAGTCACCAAATAGGTTCCAGAATAACAGTTCGATTATTTTCCTATCTCCTTGTTTACATAATCGCATGGACTCCGACATCAGCCTATAGAGTATCACAATACATGTACGGTGAAGCACCCTTCATATTAACTTTACTGCACTTTTCTGTATTTCCTTCACGCGGATTGCTTCATTATCTATGCCTAATTATTGGGTTTCAGATAAAGTATGATGTTGTGGAATCATCACATCCAGCAGGATGTATAGAGAGCAATTCTGCGGAAAAATCGTGTGTGTCATTTAATTCAGATGGAGAGTTGAAGTGAGATACCATGAAATTTATATTAGAGTAATAAAAGAAGGCTATTTAACTAGAAAGAGCTTGGAATAGCGGCTGATCACTATTAATGCGAGATTTTGATTTGTAAATAGTTGTCATTATTCAATAAAAATAAACGCTGTACCCTCAATCATATACAAATATACCACAGAATGACACAATTTATTTAATGAAAGTAGTTTGTTGCATGGCCCTTCACACGTAACCAAGCTTGATCCAAAGCATCAACAACTTCTTGTGGAAGTGGGCCCTTCTCCAAATCCTTCATGTTTTCTTGCATCTGTTTCAAACTACTGGCACCAATTAGAATAGCATCGCCGTACTCTTTTTTTAGCATAGAATGATGGGTCATCCATCTACAAGCAACTTCAATCATAGTTAATCCATGCTTGTCCGCTACTGGTTTAACAATGTCTAAAGCGGAAAAGTATGCGTCGTTCCAATAACGTACCCGATACATTTTGCCTTGCCATTTGTTTGGATCAAATCTTGACCCTGCCTCTACTTCTCCTTCTCGCTTGAACTTGCCAGAAAAGAATCCACCAGCAAGTGGATTGAAAGCATAGAAAGAAAGTCCGTACTTGCGAAGACATGGGAATAATTCAGGCTCGACTTGACGGTGAATTGCATTGTAGATTCCCTGGTAAGCAGTTGGCATGATGAACCCTCTTCTTTTACAAATTTCGCAGATTTGAGCTACTTCCCAGGCCATGTAGTTGCTTAGTCCGAATCTTTTGAAATAGCCTTCTTTGTGCAGCTTATCCACCTCTTCCATCGTTACTTCATAATCAGTCGTGCGATCTGGTGCATGCAAGTACCACATGTCAATTTGTTTAGAGTCCAAGGCTTTCAAAGAGATCAACAGGTGTTTTCGCAAATCTTGAGGTGAATGGGAAATTGGTTCACCCATATTCTTTCCAGCAGTTGGATACAACTTTGTATCCATTACTAGCCCTCTTTCATACCATTTCAATTTTCCAAGGTACTCTTCCGAAGTGCCTCCTCCGTAAAATCGTGCTGTATCAATTTCGCAATGGCCATGAGCTTGAAAACAGTCTAGAATAGCCCGGCAATCATCAAGGGAAGTGGTTCGAGCTTGTTCCTGGCCTTCAGCTCCAAATGTCATGGCACCGAATACAATTTTCACATTTGATTTAGCGGTTGGAGGAATCAAAGTCATTTAGTGGAAAAATTAATTTGCCTTTACGCGAAATGGAGCTCTCGCCTAAAATGAAACATCACTTTAATACCGACTTTTCCCCCAATTTAATCCATAATCGCATACATCCAGGAACACCTAGCGTCCAATCTGTGCAATTATATTCACCAGAGATCCTAAAAGACGCGATTGAATCGCTAGGAAGACTAGAGATAGATAAAGAACACGAGTCTTTTGTAAACTGGCTTTCAAGCAAACAGCACTTGAAAGAAAAGATCAAGAAAAGACCGAATTTACTGACTGTTGAAAGACTACAAGATTTCACAGAGGAAGAATTGGACCTTTTAATTAAACAGCTACAAAAAAATCGAAATACATTTGAAAAATGGTTAAAGACAAAGAACCAAATAAAAAGAAAGCAAGAGGAAATGGCAAAAAGGGCCAAAGAGCGACAGATTGAAAAAGCTAAATTGGAACAGGAACGGATGGAGAAGAAGAAGGAATTGACCAACGAAAAGGTCAAGGAGTGGTGTCTGTCAAAGCAATTAGATCAAATGATTGAGAAACAAAAACAGGAAAAGGAAAAACTCAAACAAGAATTTGTAAAGCAAGCTAAAACTAAATTGAATCAAGAGGCGTTCAATGGCTGGATTCAATCCAAAAAACATTCTGCACCTTCGCACCAGCCTCCAAAGAACATTAAGCCGTGGGTAAATGAACCGCTGAAACCGCGAAAATCTAGTGAAAGTGTCCTTTCGCCCCCAAATCTGTACAGCGATTACAGTATGTACATGCAGAACTGTCCAGAATACTTTAAGAAATACGGATTATTGGTAGCTAGTGGTGGAAATAGTTCGTCTCCTCCCTCTGAAGAGGCAAAACCGGTAAAGAAAAGAAAAATGAAACCTGCCAAACCGTTATTTGTGGTTCGAAAGTCTTAGAGCAAAGTATATCATAGTTATTGTATTAATAGATTAGTTTAAAGTTATTTATTGTATCTTAATGATTGTTCCTCCAAAACCACCAGAGATAAACCTAGGTTGTTGAATTGAAGATCCGAAAGATCTTGAATAATTGGACTGTTTTTCTCCTTATAAGGTTAGTTATCGCGTCTTCAATTATTGTTTCCCATTGTTTAAGAATTGTTGTGGAATATGTAGGATGGAAATATTGCTTTCATCGTGAGCTTTGTCTATTGCAGAATTTACGAAAGGCCCATTGAAATTGATCTAATTCTATTTGGGGTCGGATAGCCAATAGCCCGATTCTAAACTTACACAGTTGGTATCATTATTTTTCTTGCAGTATAATGGATCGGATGTTTGAATGGTAAAAATTCATGAGTATAACGCCAAAAAAAATACTGGTACACTTTGTCTCGTTTTACGAATTAATTGTTTGTGTTTTAGTCATGTTACTTTGCATGAATTCCTATTACGTTTACTTCAAGTACCGCGAACGCGTTTGACTTTCATGTCGTTTACTGATTCACAAAACCAAACAATCCAAATAATATCAAAATTTAGTTGTAGCTTAGGTCTTTTTGGAACTATCGTCACCATCCCTTACTTTGCAAGCACAAAAATTCGATTATCTACTCCCCTTGGAAAAATAACATTTATAATTTGGCTTACTGATTTCCACGACACATTTTTTCGATTAATTGGAAATACGTCAGTCTTTTCGACTCAAGACAATCTATTTTGTACAATTCAGGGTGTTCAAAGTTCATTTTCCAGCATGGTTGATGTTTCCACCAACGCCTCCATTGGGTTTTGGGCATTCTATCTCTTTTATATTGGAGGAAACAGGGAAGTGATTATCCAACATCAAACTCTAGTTATATGCGTGATTTATGGACTCGCAACTACAATGGCGATCATTCCATTACTGTCGGGTAAGACTGACCTTTACGGAGGAGTTTTTTGGTGCTGGATTACTGCAGACTATCCTGGATTTCAGTTATATACGTCCTTTATGTGGATATGGATAGTTTGCGCATTCAACATTGTCGCGTTTGCCCTAACTTGGTATAACATACAAAAAAGAAAGATAGCATCAGTAATTATAGTCCGGCTGTTTTCCTATCTGCTTGTTTTCCTGGTAGTGTGGACTCCACCCTCCGTCTATAGGATATCCATGTATTTGTACGATTCGGCGTCATTTGAACTAACAATATTACAATTCACGACACTACCCTTACGAGGAATCCTTCATTTTCTAGCTCTGTGGATATGCTTCCAAATAAAATATGATGGCCAGAGTGAGCCTTCTATTCCAGAAGGACTATCAGCAGATGCATCTTTAAGCCGTTCTAGCAAGTCATTCAAAGAAATTAAAGATAATTTTGCACAAATTCACTTACAATCTCAATAGCCCAAAATAACATATTTCGTAATATACGATTACATCTTAATGTCTGTTATGCTTCGATAATCAGAAAGAATTGGTCTTGACTTTATTCTTGGTAGAGATAGTGTTCAAGATTCGAACGCTATTTAGCCATCACATCAATAGTGGACTTTACATCTCCTTATAAGGTGAAATGTCGCGTCTTTTTTTATTTATAGGTTGCTGTGGAATAACGATGTTCCAAATTTTTGTATGTTGGGATTGCTTTGATAAGAATCCATAGATGCTCAAATCGCTTTTGATTTAATACTTTTTTAATGTGGTAGCCTGGTACGGAATTAATATTGGCTATATTCTTTTCCATTTCAGAGTAATATTCAAAGAACTTTGGAATTGTAGAAATTCAAAAAACAGAGTCAAAATGATGTTGGTTCACGTTGACTCATTTTGAGAATTTAATGTTTGCGGTTCAGTTATGTCATTTTGCATGAATATCCACCACTTTTTGCATAAAAAGTCGCGCTAGTGTCTCACGTTCATGTCATTTACTGATTCACAAAACCAAATAATTCAAATTATTTCCAAAACGAGCTGCGGTCTAGGGCTGTTTGGAGCAATTGCCACTATTGCATACTTTGTAACTCAAAAGATTCGATTATCTACACCCTTAGGAAAAATTTCATTCATAATTTGGCTTACTGATTTGCATGACAGTTTTTTTAGATTAATAGGAAATACCCCAACGTTTCCCACACAGAACCAGGTATTTTGTACGGTCCAAGGCTTTCAAAGTTCTTTTTCCAGCATGGTTGATGTTTCCACCAACGCGTTCATTGGGTTTTGGGCATTCTATCTCTTTTATATTGGAGGAAACAGGGATGTGATTATCCAACATCAAACTCTAGTTATATGCGTGATTTATGGACTCGCAACTACAATGGCGATCATTCCACTGTCTTCCGGAAAAACTGACCTTTATGGAGGAGTTTTTTGGTGCTGGATTACTGCAGATTACCTTGCCTATCAACTTGGTACATTGTTAATTTGGGTATGGATAGTTTGCGCATTCAACATTGTGGCTTTTGCCCTAACTTGGTATAACATACAAAAAAGAAAGATAGCATCAGTAATTATAGTCCGACTGTTTTCCTATCTGCTTGTTTTCCTTATGGTATGGATACCGTCTTCTGCCTACAGAATATCCACGTATCTGTATCACTCTGCCCCATACGAACTCACTATACTACAATACACAATGCTTCCACTTCGAGGATTCCTTCATTTTCTAGCACTGTGGATAGGCTTCCAAATAAATTATGATCGCCAGGGTGAGTCTTCTATTCCAGAAGGGCTATCAGCAGATGCATCGCTGGTCCGTTCTTGCAAATCATTTGATGAAATCAACAATGAAAGTGGGGCATAAAACTACTCACCCACTTAACTGTCAATAATGTCAATTTCGTAATATATGAATCTAGATAATATAGATAATCACCATATACGCGTATTCATTTGCAATGGCAATAGTCGCACTCTTCAACTACTCACCAGACATTTATGGTGTGGTATTTTGGTGCTGGATTAGTACCAAATACGCCGTTTATCAATTCTACACGTTCTTTGTGGGACTGTGGATAGTAACGGCGTTCAATATGATATCATTGATAGTTACTGCATATCATATCCACAAAAAAAGAGTAGGATCCATAGTTATTGTTTGCTTGTGTTCTTATCTGATTGTATTCCTGGTAGTATGGACACCTACGACATTATATAGACCATCACTGTTTTTGTTTCAATCCGCACCATTCTATCTGGCCGTGCTTGAATATAGTATGATACCACTTCGAGGTATGCTTCACTATATTATCTTGGTGATTGGATTGCGTTTTAGCTATTAGTCCTAACGAATCCCGTTGATCATTAACGCGTCGACAAACCTAAGTTGAGTTTTCAAATTCTTTTGCAAGTAAAGTTTTTAGAATAAACCATGATCATGTCTTAAATTGAGTTCAGAAACCTGGTTGATGTATGACTAGTGTTATTCCAATACTGTTTCCAAGCAACATACTATTTCCTCAGTGTAAACCGAAAGTTCTGTATTAGTTTCCGGTCAGGTATGATTTCCGCAGATCAAAGTATGGATATTTGTATAGGGGGTGATTACCACTTGGAATAATTTCCCGTTATAGCTATTGCATCACAGTTTACTACAAATCGGAATTTGTGGCAAGAAAAACGTGAAATACATTATGGCATATTAACTCAACTTGAATTTAATATAGATGCGAAATTAAGAAATGACGCAGCTCACGAAAAAGTGTGACCCTCATTAATTTTGTGATTTCCCATACGCGTACTAATGGTGAATACAGAAGATGGATATGCCTTTCTACAAACAATTTCAAAGATTAGCTGCGCACTTGGCTTTTTTGGCGTAATATTGACAATTCAATACTTGGTACAAGGCCGAATTAAGTTGGAGACTCCCCTTGGAAAGCTTACTCTGATATTATGGATCACGGACTTTCATGACACATTAGTAAAGTTACTAGGAAATACGCCTGCAATGCCCACGCAGACCAACCAAGTGCTTTGTTACTTTCAAGGTATCGAAGGCACTTTTGCCAGCAATGTGGATGTTACAACCAACTTTGTCGTAGGAATTTGGTCATTCTACATATTCTACGTTGGCGGAAAGAGCAGGGCATTTATAAACAACCAGCCTCTAATGGTTATTTGTATCTACGCGTTTTCATTCTTGATGGCAATTATACCTCTAATGGTTGATAAGCCAGACCTTTACACAGGGGTAATATGGTGTTGGATAAGTACAGCCTATCCGGGCTACCAATTCTATACTTTGTTTCTGTGGATGTGGATAGTCATTCCATTCAACATTATCTCGCTCGGTTTTACGTGGTATTATATCCAAAAAAGACGTATGGGCAATAGAATAGTAATCCGGTTGTTTACATATCTCATTGCCTTTTTGATGGTTTGGCTTCCTGTAATCTGCTATAGGATTTCATTCCGGCTGTTTAACTCTGCCCCATTCGAACTGACTGTTCTAGAATACATCATGATTCCACTCAGAGGTCTGCTCCATTATTTTTGCCTCGTAATCAGCTTGAATGTAAAAGTGGAAACCAACGTGGATGAACAGCCAATACCACAAGGTCTCTCTTTAGTATCTGGTTCAAGATCTCACAGAAATATATTGTCATCCATGTCACTTGGCTCTAGATTATCTCCCAGTTTTGCATCTCTTCATCCATCTGTAAAAGATGAAAAAGAATCTCAAATAGGGGCAGTATAACACCTTTGGGCCAACCAGTATTTTACTAAATGTTTTCAGTGCATTTCCGTTTCCTATTTGCACGTATTTTCTAATCCCAATAGCAATATTTTAAACACGGTCAAGTTTTCATTTTTTCATTCGTTTCACGGTTAATGAGAACCTGCTTTTGGTTATATTTAAATTTACGGGATTTAGAGTTTCGCTTCACACTTCCACCATTTATTGTTGAGTCAAGGTAGTGGGATTGCACTGCACGTTACTGAAATCGATTTTCAATCCCTCATCTCAGAGTACTCCCAGTCTATTACAAGACGATTCTTGCAGTTCATTATGCATTATAAACAGTGCGCGTAGAGTTACATTGACTCTGATTATTCCAATTATTCTTGAATGCAAATCGGTTCCAGGTTGATTTGGCGATGGTGAGTGATGAATATTTTCATGGCTGAAGAATTGGCATCTGCAACAAAAACGGCCTCGCATGTACTGCAGGCTTGCTCAAATGACGATAAAAATGTCGCATTAAGGTCTATACACAACCAGCTTAAAGAAAATAAGGATTTTATCATTCAACAAAACAAACTGGACCTGGAGTTTGCAAATCAAAAAGTAAAAAGCGGAGAATTATCGCAATCCTTGTTCAGCCGCTTGGATATCGAAAAGAAATACGATTCACTATTGCAAGGCGTGCTGGATATCGAGCAGTTACCTGACCCAACTGGACAAATACAGCTTGCCAAGCAACTGGATAATGGACTAGAGTTGTACAGGGTCTCATGCCCAGTTGGGGTTCTACTGATTATTTTTGAAGCTAGGCCAGAAGTAATTGTACAAATATCTTGTTTGGCGATTAAATCTGGGAACGCAGTTATCCTAAAAGGAGGAAAGGAAGCCAATAATTCAAATATTTGCCTCATGCAGATGATTCAAAAGGCTCTACGTGAGAGTAATGTTATTCCTGCAGATGCGGTTCAATTAGTCACTTCCAGAGATGATATTGCGACACTGTTAAAATTAGATAGATATGTAGACCTTGTGATTCCTCGCGGTTCAAATGATTTGGTTCGATATGTCCAAGAAAACACCAGGTTAGTGCTAATTAATTCAGAATCCCTGTTTTAGGTCATGCAGACGGAATTTGCTCTACATATGTCGATCAAAGTGCTGATTTGTCAAAAGCAGTGAAATTGGCAGTAGACGGAAAGGTATATTGGAGCTTATATTAGACAAACTATCCTGCAGCATGTAATTCGACGGAAACGCTATTGATTCACACTTCTATTTTAAGCACTCATCTTCCAGCGATTGCAAAGGGGCTTTTGGAAAAGAATGTGCTGATCAGAGCTGACCAAAGCGCTTTTGAAGTATTAAACAAATCACATGCAAACTTAATTGGGAGTAGAATTGTCCACTCAGTCGCGCAAGACTACAAAACAGAGTTTCTTGATTTGGAAATTGCTGTAAAGACCGTCAACTCTGTAGACGAAGCTATTCAACATATTAACACGCATGGTTCAAAACACACAGATTGCATCGTTACTGAATCTAAAGCAAATGCCCAAAAGTTTATGAAGTTGGTAGATGCTGCAGGAACATACTGGAACGCATCAACTAGATTTGCTGATGGTTTCCGATATGGATTTGGCGCAGAAATAGGTGTTTCAACAAACAAGACTCACGCAAGAGGTCCTGTTGGATTGGAAGGGCTGATGATTTACAAGTACCAGTTGTTTGGTAATGGCCACTGTGTCGGAGAATACTCTGATGGTACTAGACAGTACAATAGGGCTGATTTAAAACCTGAAAATTATTATAAACTTCAATAAAGATTGCAAGGGCTGATGAAGAGGTGATTTTCCACTTTGACAAATTTCTAAATGACAAAGGAAATTCGAGTATGCATAATAGGTGCAGGGGCTTCGGGATTGATTGCCGCGCACAAGTTATTACAATCAAAGATCCAATTCGATCTCTATGAACAGAAATCTCACTTGGGTGGGGTATGGCACTACGACAACAAACCGCTTTCAAATGAAGCTCAAATTAAATCATACAATGGCTCCGCAGAATATATTCCTGTTTACCACAACGAAGCGAATATTCCCAGTGCATTATATCCATCGCTACACACAAACTTGCCCGCAGAGTTAATGGGAATTAGGGATTATCCTTTTGAATCTGTCAAACAATTTCCTACGCATTCCATGGTATACGAGTATTTGGAAAGCTTTGCAAAAAGTAAAGGTGTATACCCGCATATCAAATTCAGCCATCAAGTGGAGAATATTACGGGTAACAAAGTTACAGTGAACGGACATGTAACGGAATATGATTATATAATGATTTGTAATGGACATTATGCTGTGCCAAAGATACCAAACATTAGGGGATTGCAAGATTTCAAAGGCAGAATCATACACTCGCAGGAATATAGAAATCCAATTGATAAATCAGTGCTAGTGGTTGGAGGATCTTTTTCTGGGAAGGATATTGCAAGGGAGCATCCAGGTTGCTACTGGTCCGTCAAAGAACCCAAAGACGGACAATTGTCAGTGGTAGAATATTTCACTCCAGATGGATTTGTAACCAAAGAAGGCGAGTTTAAAGTTGAAAAGGTAATTTTCGCAACAGGATACAGATATTCAGTTCCATTTTGCGATTTCCTTGATATTCAAGATGGTAGTTTGAATTGACACAAGGCATTAATGATCTGTACTTGCACCTGCTATACAAACCAAACAAAGCGATAATGTTATTAGGGCTTCCGATGAGCGTTGTGCCCTTTCATTTAGTAGAATACCAAGCAGAGCTCTGTGTGGCAATAATGCAAGGGCTGCAAGTTGATGTGAATGGTTTTGACTTGGATCCGCTGGAAGGTAAACCTAAACACTGGTTTGGTGCAGATCGAGAATTTATTTATTGCGATTACTTGGCTAGTCTTTATGGAGGCCCAAAAGTCCCTGAATGGAGAAAAGAATTACGAACTCATGCTGCTGCTTTACGCACAAAGCAGCTGGGCTATTGAAATAAAACACTATATGTGGACCTATTATAATCTCGTGTCCTCCTATAACCATCGCTGCATAAAAATGTAGAATTACGTTATTCGAAATCACGTAAAAAGGATGCAATTAACGGACCCGCAATTTAGTTTAGTATCGCAAGTCTCCAAGATTTGCTGTGTGGTTGGTCTAGTGGGTACAGTCCTTACTCTCCCATTCTTCATAAAAGGGAAGGTTAACATCTCTACTCCAATAGGAAAGCTTACTCTCATACTATGGATCACAGACTTTCATGATGCGTTTTTCAAACTGATCACTAATACAAGTCTGCTACCGATACACAACAACCAGACACTGTGTTACCTCCAAGGAATAGAAATTTCATTTGCAAATAATCTAGATGTAATAGCAAACGGCATACTAGGGTTTTGGTCGTTTTACATGTTTATCATAGGAGGTAGGAGTCATTTCCTGCTCGACCATCAGTGCTGTTTGGTGGTTGGAATATATAGCATCGCGACAATACTCGCCTTAATTCCACTTTTATCTGGCAAAGATAACTTGTATTCAGGGTTAGTCTGGTGCTGGATTGATTCGAAATACCCAAACTTTCAGTTCTACACTTGTATTTTATGGTTGTGGATTATAGTATCTTTCAACACACTTTCATTTGCACTTACGTTGTATTGCATAAAGAAATGCCAAGCAGGATCACAGATTGTATTGCGGCTCTTTTTGTATCTAATTGTATTTCTACTGGTTTGGATTCCATCAATTTTAAATCAAATTCTAGTTTTCATGTACGGCTCATCACCCCTAATATTGACCATACTTATCCACTCAATGACCCCGCTACGAGGAATGTTACACTTTGTCAGTCTAGTAATTGTGGTGAATACTACTTCAACCAACTCACAGCAGGAAAGCAACTACCATTTAAAGTCTGTGCTATCATTTGATGAGTCAGACTTGCTGTCTATATCGTAAAATAATTAAATTGGCGTGGTCTCTTGATTGTTTGCATGTACACGTTCAAAGAGCACAGGCGGGTGAATATTCCGAACGCGTCCGAGGTATTATTTCAATACAAATTAGAATTAGAATGATAATATAATTTCTTTGAAAGTTATCCAGAGAGCTTTTATTGTCCGAATCAGGATTTCCAAGTGTCCCATCGGTTTGCCGGAATGGAAAAATATTTCTACGCGAACAAAATCTTACCATGTCATTGACTGACTATCAAGGCGAGTTTGTGGTAGTTGCTTCTAGAGTAGCTAGTGGGATAGGGTTTTTTGGGGCAGTGATAACGTTACCAATGTTTATCAATGGACAACTACGTATTTCAACACCACTTGGGAAACTCACGTTTATCATTTGGCTGGCAGACTTTCAAGACTCGTTTTTCAGGTTGATATCAAACACCCCAGCATTGCCTATTCAAACAAATGAAGCAGTATGCTATTTGCAAGCGACCATAACTTCCATTGCGACGAATTGCAGCGTTACGGGAAATGCAGTAGTAGCATTCTGGGCTTTTTATCTGTTTTACATTGGCGGTAGAAATGAAATTCTAATCAAAAACCAGACCCTAATGATAGTAGCCATATACACCTTTTCAATTGTTATGGCTTTATTTCCCATGTTTGTAGCAGAGCATATATACACAGGAACAATTTGGTGCGCTTTGAAGGCGAAATATACCGTATACCAGTTCTATACTTCGCTCTTGTGGATATGGATCGTTACAATATTCAATGTGATAAGTCTGGGATTTACTTGGTATCACATCCAAAAAAGAAGGCTAGGCTCCTTGATCATTGTCAGATTGTTTTCCTACCTGATAGTCCATGTAGTTGTGTGGACTCCAGTAGTCTGTTTCCGAATAGCTCTATACTTTTCTCCAACAGCTCCATTTTTTTTGACGTTTCTGTACTATACTGGTATCCCTGTTAAGGGAATGTTACACTATATCTGCTTAGTGATAGGGCAGCAAATAAAGTACAGCAACTCGACAACAGATATGATGATACCATCTGGATTACCCTTGACTGAAGACGCAGCCCAGGCCTGCAATTCTTTCCAAGCAGAGACAAAAGACATCGAAGTTGGCGAAATTTAAATAAAGATAGATTATGCAAAAGTAGCATGTGGTATCCCGAGATAGTTACCACATAAGGGACGTCTCCTAGACAGGTAATTGGATGTACAACTGCTTCACTGTAATGCTTATGTATTCAGATTAGACAATATTTCCAAGAGGGTAACTGACCGAATGGCCAGTTTGGTATGAGGGGATAGATTCCTATCAACGAACCCAAAGGCGTAACCGCTCCTCACACAATTCCTCATTTATCTTTTCCGTATATTTTTCCATTCTCTGTGCGCTTGATGGCTGAACACTTTGTGGCCATTATCCACATTTGGGACGCTTCTTTTTCAACCACAAAAAAATTATGAAGCAAGTAGCAGTTGTTGGGTCAGGACTTGCAGGATTATCCGTTGCGCATTTGCTATCGAAAAGCAAGAACCATCGAGTCACGATTTTTGAGAGCTCCTCAACCTGTGGATTGGATGTTGCTTCAGTTTCAGTAGAGGACAAGGAAAACAATGAAGTCAGGATTGATGTCCCAATGCGAAGCATCAACAAAGCGTACTACCCTACTCTATTTAAATTATTCAAACACATTGGTGTGCAAGAAAGACAAGGTGGATATGAAACTGCTTGGTCTGAATGGAAGGGAAATTCATCAAAAGGTACTCTTGGCTAATGGTAGAGAATCCAAATACCACTTACTTTAACGCATTCCGGCCTAGAACTGAGAATTGGAGGTGTTACTATGCTTTGATTGACCCGTTCTGCAAGCCATTGACGACCCTTTATTTTACATTTGAATTTATCCGATTGTTTTTACACACTGTATACTATTCATACACCAATGGCTTTCATTTGATTCATGGTACATTTGGAGAGTACTTGGAGAAGCACCACTTTGGAGGGGACTTTGTGACCAAATTCTTGTTGCCGTTCCTTACTGGTATGGGCACCTGCTCTTCTGATGCAATGCTCGAATATCCAGCCAGAGTCATCATGCATATGACTTCGTTGTTTGGAACTGAATTTTTCCAAACCAAAGGTGGAGTTAGAACGGTTTGCGAGAAATTGCTGTCCAATGTTTCAAATGTTAATTACAATTGCGCTGTGGTTGGTGTATGGCATTTGAAGGATGAAAACAAGGTAATTCTGCAAGACAGCATGGGGAGATTCCACACATTTGATCATGTCATTTTCTCTACTCAAGCTAAAATTGCAAAGAATATCCTGACTGCAAACCCTCCAACCGAACTGCAAAACAGAGTTTCAACCCCAGACGCTACTCTCTTGACGTCATTGGAAACTTTTCCTTATGAACCAGTTAAAGTTATTGTTCACACTGAAGAGTCCATTATGCCTCAAGATAGAAAATTATGGAGAGGTATCAACATTACCTGTGATGGTAAGGAGGCGATGGCAACACTTTGGATTAACTATACCCAAGATTTGCCAAAAGGTACCAAAGACTTTTTTGAATCCTCAAGCATTTTCGTCAAACCAGAACCAATCATTCCTAAAGAAAAGATTCTTGGCCAATACACTTTCCCTCGTTCTTTTGTAACTGAAGAAAGTTGTGCTGGCTTGGATGAATTGGAAAGATTGCAAGGAAAGAACCAAATCTCATTTGTCGGCAGTTGGGCTTGGCCGGTAATTGTGATTAATCTTAGGGAATGCCGCTTCTCGAAGGATGTGTAGCCAGTGCTGTTCGATGCTCTGAACGTTTAGGATTGGAACGTCCCTGGGTTCCTGAAGGTTATGAAGCCTTGCCATGGTCTCCTGCAGACGATACCTTGGAAACTGGTATTGTTGAACGGTTTTTGAGAAATGAATTAGTGGCAAACAAGGATCAAAAATTGTCTCTATTCTCAAAGTTGTATAACCAAATCATGATCTATTATATTGGGTTATTCATGTGGTCAACTACCACTCTCATTGGTTTGACGGTATTCAACAAAAAGAAGCTAAATTAATAGATCAATAAAAGGCGATTTTTATTCCTTGTGCTTTACTGCTTCAGACTCCAATTCACCATTCTTGATGACAGTCTTAAATTGTTCAGACACTGGCTTTTCAGTAAATTCTCCATTTTCAGTTGGAATCAAAATGTTCATTTCAGAAGATTTGGCACTCAAGATTTCAATATCAAGACATTCCTTGGACAAGTACAATTGGAATCCATCAGTCTTATCTACAACTGCAGTTGGGCACTTGCCAGTAATCTGAATTTGGAGACGTTGGCAGTTAACAGCATCCAGAGTAGCGACAATGTTTTCAGCCAATAGTCCAACTTTTTTGCAGTTGTCTAAGTATAAAAGGAAAGTTACCAAGTGAAATAGCGTTAACTTTACCCATGACTTTGATTGTACTGTTTTGACAATTGTAGATATAAACAGTGTGTTTGATTTCAGTTTGGTCAATCACAATATCATTGTTACCGTTGTAGTTTTCAACAACCCACTTGCTACCTTCAAGAGCCAACTTTGGTGGTCCTTTTGGAGCGCTATTTCCTTTAGGAGCGGAAGAAACTAAATAAAGCACCATTTACCTGGCTTTTCAACAGCTTTTACGACACTTCCAGCCCTTAGTTCAGGGTTCTTGTGTGTCATTTCTGACTTGTCCACTTTACGAAGACCAGAAGTGCCCTTGCTCAATTCGCCCAACAAATCTGCAGGGTTAGGAGCGGCAGGTTTTGAAGGAGTAGAGAAGGATTCCAATTGTGCAGCAGTTGGAGCAGGTGGTGGAGGTGGAGCTCCTCCAGCAGGCGCAGGTGCCGCAGCTCCGCCAACATCTAGAATTAGGGCTATCATTACTTGCAGACTTTGCGTCCCCTCCTTTTGGATTCCATGCAAGACCAGTGGTGTGCCATTGTTTAACATATGCCTGCAACTCAGCAAGAATTGCCAAATAACTGTTGACCCATTCTACATGAGTAGGTTCCCTTGCTTTAGAGCCATATTACTTGTCCTTGTTATCTTTGATTACACGGTTGGCATAGAACTGGGCTGCATCTTTCATTTCTCCAATATATGGGGCAGGGGTGGGGGCAACTACTACCCATCCAAGAGCTGGAATACCATCTGCGATGGCTGAAAGATGGTAAAATAATGGTGAAGGTCTGTTCTTGTCCTTGATTTCTGTAACTGCCATAATAGCCTTCTGCAAAGGTGAAATAATTTCTTGAAGTGTTTTATCATCTGGTTTTTTGGATACTGCTGCAATTGCAACTGCACGTTAGTATAATGTACCAATCTTTCTAGCTGCTTCAAATGCGCGTGAAACTTCATGAACCTGAAATTAATCATCCTATACTTGTTTATCAACTAATTCGCCGATTGATTTTGATTGCGTAATAAAGGATTGTAAAGAGCCAGAGATAATTGCATCCAAAGCACTGACGGAAGGAGAGGAGGCAGCAGGGGCAGCAGCATTCCCAGCCGCTGGAGCTCCAGCTTTTTCTCCATTTGCAATAACGTCCAATCTTGCGGCTGTGGCTTCGAGTCTTTCAATTAAGCTTGCAAGTCTTGACTCCATTTCAGATTTGAAGGAAAATTTCGGCGCCTACTTTCAAAAGCCAACTCGATCCTGATTCTCAAATCTACACTAGATTACAGGAACCCAGCTTTGAAAACTACCACCAGTCATTCTAAATAACCTAGGTCCATTGGAAAACGATCATTGAAATAGCATGTTAAAGTTTGTAGAGTACCGTGTTGAAACCATGGAAATTAATGTAACTCGCATTCGATTAAATGCAATATAGTTATAGAATCATTCTTCTGTTTTTGCAATTATTTGGTTAATCACTAACGCGTAAAACAATGCACACAATCCCCATTGTTAATTTAAACAATAACGAGAGGACTTTAATAACAAACGCTTTATTCTGGAGAAACTGCACCTTGGAATTTCTGAAATACATCACTAAGACCAGTAGTTTCGGACTGGGAATACTTTTTGAAAATCTGTGCTACAATTAATAGCCCTTCAGCTCGCTTGACTCTATCTTCAATTGGAATAGAAGAATCTTTGAATATTTTGATACATACGGATCTTAATGTTGATTCTACGTCTAGTACGGTAAAACTCCAAAGAGTTTCTACCATACTGCCCAAACTTTCTTTGCTGATTTGCTGTTGCTCTCCTTCTTTTTGTTTTAGCTTGCTTTCTTCTTTTTTTACATTTTGGTACATTTTCACTGCATTTGATACTACTTTTACTTTGTTGGACATGACGTGTGCTGATTGAGAAAGGTTGTTCAATCCAAGCCCGGCAGTAACACTAGACTTGAATCCTAAATAGATTTGTGATTGCTCTTCGTACACGTATCCCTAATTTAAGGCAAATATTACCAGGACACCAATCAAAGTACCACCAAATGCGGTCGCTCCCAATTCTTTAGCTTCCGCTTCCACATGAGTCTTGAAAGCAACGTGATCTTCACTTTTATCTTCAATGTACTTGTCCAACAATTTAGCAAGATTAACTGCACACTGAACTTCTCTTTTCTTTTGCTTTAGTTTCATTTGGTGTTCAATTCTTTGCATTTGATCTAGTTGCGGATTTTCAAAAGATGCCAGCTTTTCTTGCATTGAAGCCAATTGCAATTCACCAACATAGGATTCAAAGTTTTGGCTTCCAAATATAACTTCGTACAATTGAGCGCTGTCAAACAAGTTCTTTTCATCAACAGTCCCGTTTTGATCATATGCAGCCCTAAGCTGCGGGTTTGATAGCACTTGGTAAGCATTTCCTAGTTGTTGAAACTTTTCATGGGCAGTTGGGTCATCCAAGTTTTTGTCAGGGTGTAAAGCAATCGCTTTGGTTCTGTAGGCTTTCTTGATTTCCCCACCAGTTGCGGTTGGAGCGACACCCAAGATATCATACAACTCTGTGTTTTTAACTACTCGTTCTTGGGTTTTTCCCATTTTCGCTTCTTCCTGCTTTATTTCTTCAACTTCTTTTGGGAGGTCATACATGTACCAAACTCTCTTTTCCTCATCCCAGATTTTCTCTGACATCTTTGAATGTATAGCTATAGGAGTGTTTACAATCCCTCTTCCAATTTGAACAATACCAGTACCAGCACCAGCCAATGTTAATCCAACCGCAGAAACCACACCCATTCCCAATCCTTTTGCGAACCCTAATGCGCCTTCTTCTTGTGCTCCGAGAACAGGAAGAGCAACCAAACTAGCAACTCCACCAGCAACACCCTTACCAATGGATTTTAGTCCAGAAGACAATCCAGCTACTGCATCCTTTGGATTCCTGGTTGAAAATATTTGTCCTAGCTGTACATTCTCATCTTCTTTGGCCGCACTGGCTAATAATTTTGCAGGTTGTTGATTGTGATTCTCCATTGGCGGAACAATTTGCAAACTCCGAAATCACCACCAGTCACAGATCAACAAGTATTCGTGCCGGAAATCTAAGGAAGACGATCCAAGTCATTGCGAATCAGTGAAACGAATAGGCGGATAAATTATTTGATACAAGTTTCTCAGTAAATTATTTTAATATATTGCCGTATTGAGCTCTTTACTGTAATCTACAACTATCTAATTTCACTTTGGAGTGTGGGGATGAAAACGAAGCCTCAAGCGAAAGTTGGCGAAAAAAAGAAAATGAAGGAAATAAAGTCGCTACAAGAGCTGTGTGTGCAGGTACTAAGGAGAAATGTTTCAGGTTTGGTTCTATTTAATAATTAGCATTGGCAAACTTGGAGGAAATACCAGAGCGATATTTGGTCCCAATACTACAGAGCTGTACTCCCAAACAAGTACAATTTCCTAATATTAGTTGTACAACTTGGAAACAATGAATCCTTGGGTAATGGATACGACCGACATTATTTGGAAATCACTGCTGAAAAGGGAATACCCAATGGCGCAAATACAAGAGTCAATTTCCTGGAGAGAGACGTTTGCAAACCACAGACAGGCACAAAAAGAAAAGCAAGAGCGGATAGCCAAACGATTGCAAGAGCTGAAAAAAGAATCGCAAGAATCCAAAGATTCTCGGAAATGTAAAGTGCTGGAGAAACCTCCAAAAGGGGTTCGAGGGTTATTTAAATCTGGGTATGGAACCAGCAAAACGACGGGTAAAGAGCGTACTGGGGTGCTGGCAAAGATACGTAAACAAATGCAAAAGGAAATTGTCTATCATAGAGTCAGTGATCTGCCCGACAGGAAGAAAGTTACGAATTTTACTGTAAGCAAAAAGATTCATTGATATATACGCTAATTAAAGACTGGTAGGCTCCCATCGAATAAAGAAATCCGATATACTCGCTTGTAAATTTGTATCAGAATGAGGTTTACGAGACCAGTGACGGGAATCTATTGCGATTGTGTTGGTAATTTGCTATTGCGCGTGTTTGATGGGAACCATTCGCCTTTACAATCCAGATAATCAAAGGCCAGTCTTGCGTATAACTACTCTTTAACCCGCGCTCAGCAAGCATTCAACATAGCATAGATGATCCCATAATTAGACATGTGACCTTTAATTTTTCCAATCTCAAAATGACCCTTCAACATGTAGCAACCGATCAAGCTCCAAAAGCCATTGGCCCGTATTCCCAAGCAATAATCGCCAACGGCTTTGTATTCACTGCAGGACAAGTCGCATTCATCCCAGAAACCATGGAGCTAGTCAAAGGAGACGTGCAAGTCCAAACAAAGCAAGCCCTAACCAACCTTAAGGCAGTGCTAGCTAAAGCCGGAACTTCATTCGACCATATTGTAAAAACTACAGTGTTTTTAAAGGCAAGTTTTTGTTAATGCAGGATATGAATGATTTTGCTAAAATGAATGAAACTTACTCTGAGATGATGGGTGCTGCTAGACCAGCTAGGTCTGCTGTTGAAGTAGCTAGGTTACCTAGAGATGCACTTGTTGAAATTGAATGCGTTGCTCTCATTCCATCCAAATTGTAAGGATAATAAAAAAGAGTTTATTAGTCGGAATCGTCGACAAAGCTTTGAATTTCATTGATGGACTTGTACTTTCTTTGTTTCTGTCTTTGCTTGATTCGTTCGATATCTGCCTCCAGTTTCATTGTCTTTTATTAAAAAGATTTACCTCTGTCATTTGAACTGGTGGTGAGAGGTCATTGGTATTGACTGGTTGGTGCTTGAGAGTGTATTTCTTACGGTGGGATTTGTCCAAGAGAGCCTTGTCCAGCTCTCTGCACAGTTTCTTTCTTTCTTCAATCATTTCAGCTTCTTTTGCTACCAGCACTCCCAGCTGTCTTTCAGTTTCTTCATTTTGTTTTTCAAGGTAGAGGTATTTATCATGCAACTGGCCAAATTGTCTTTTTTCAATGGTAACTTGATCAATCAAGTCTCTTCTTTGAGCGTTATTCTTTTGAATGATTGATTCAAGCTCATTGATTCTTGCTCCGCTTTGTGCTAGCTGGTGGTTTATCTTTGAAATCGTTTGTTCATAGTGTTCCCTGATGTTATTGGCTTCTTCTTTCCTACAATTAAATGCAATTACCACTTGTCGCTCATACATCTTTGAGTGCTGATTAGCCTTTGCATATCTCGACACGTTTTAGCGTGTTCATTGGAAACGTTATCTAGCCTACTACTTTGCTCTGACAGCTGCAGTTCGTATTTACTCTTTATATTCTTGATTTGAGTTTCATAGTTTGCTGTGGAAGAAGACAGATTATCTACCAACTGTTTCTTTTCATGTTCTAAAGCAGACACTTTTTGCAGCAAAGTGATTCTTTCATTCTTGTTTTCTTCAACTTCGCGTTCTACCCTTTTCAGTCTTCTATAAGTATCTTCTTGTCGCTCAGCATTTTGGTGCCGCTCTTGTTCGTATTGCTGCTGATCACGAAGCATTTTTTGATGAACACTATATAAGTCGAATGTAACCTTTCCAATCTTTGAACTGCTTCATTTCTGTCTCGCTCTGAAGCTCTGAGTTTTGAGTGCATCTCATCAATTGCCATCGTTAATCGGTCTGATTCGGCTGGAATATGACGAGTAAGTTTTTCCAGCTCACTTTCAGCAGCACTAACATTAATTTATTTCTTACCGTTTTTCTCTAATTGCTCGTTCAACTTGAGATTGGAGATTAGTACATAGCTCTTCCAATTTATTAGCTTCCAAAGCAGCCCGTTTTCTTTCTGCTTGAAACTGAGATTTGAGCCTTTGAATCTCTAAATCATTCTTTTCTTCAAAGGTTTTTGGCAACTCCAAACACTTTTGAGTTAGCGATTGAACTTCAAGTGCGAGACTCTGTTCGCGCTTTATTGCACTATCTCTCTCAAATAATGCTTCCTCTAGTTCATGTATTTCTCTTTGTCTATTGTCTATATTTTCTATTTCTTTACTTTCCGCCAAAGTAATCTTTCTCTCCAAGTTTTTAATAATGGATGTCTGCGTTTCAGCTTGCTCTTCCAGATCCTTATTTTTTTGTACAAGGGATTTATTCATTCTTTCAATTTCTATGTTGGCAATAATTACCTTCAAATGCTTCGTTCTTTCTTTGAATCTCTTCTAGCAATTCTTTTTCTCGAGTGTTTGCTATAGCAGTTTCTTTGAGTAATTCCTGATATCTATCAGTCAAGTCTGCCACTAAAGCTTGGAGCTCTTGATTTTTTAGAATTTGGTTTTCCAATTCACGCTGTTTCTTTTTGTTTATAGAGTGTAGCTGGTCTAGATCAGCTTCTTTAGTAGCAAGTTCAAGAGTGCCAGCTTTGATTTTCCTTTCAAGCTGCTTCTTTTCATCATGGGCAGTTTCAATGTCGTGTTTAAACTGCACAATTTGATCTTTGGTTTCTTCCAAGTTTTCAGTTGCGGATTTGTCTGTAATTAGAAAGATGTACATTGACGCCCAAGGTTGGTCAAGTTGTGTTTCAAGTGGGTGATTTCATCGTGTTGATTGTCGTTTTCTTCAAGCAACTTGTCATTTTCTTTAATCAAGACTGCAATTTGCTCGTTCGCTTCATCCACTTCAGGCTCATACGCCTTACTTGTATAGTTCCTATTGAGTAATCCAGCTTCCCCTGAAATATAAGGTTTGGTAGGCACGGTAGTTCCAAGCTGAACTGGAGTCTTGATGAAATCATACTGACGCTGTTCCAAATTTGAATTCGCAGGGATGCTATCCAATGAACCAAATTCAGCCATCGCCATTTTGTTTAACATCTCGCTTTCGTTGATTTGAGCATCGACTTTTTTAAACAACTCATCTTCGCTATCCATTTTCGGTGGCTTGATGGAATCCTTTTCGAAATCCTGCACTCTAAATTTATCTGCTATCGACTGCTCTCCTTTTCGATTTTTACGCTTGAACGTGTCTATGTAAACCAACGCTAACCTTTTATCGAAATGTTCCTCATTAATGGAACGCTGTTTCTGCCAGTCGGTTCCAAGTCTGTTGATTTGTTTAAATCTCCCATTGGGTTTAGAGTAGGAATATCGAAACTGTCTATCCGCTGCAAGTGCTCCATGTCGCGTAAAACTTTTCAAACATCGCCAGCATTCAAAACCTCATATAAATGTGCCATTATAAAGCCTTAGATGACTAGTAGCACGCATGCGGTTACTTTGGAGCACCAACAAAAGTCCTATGATAATACATGATATTCCATTTGAATGGAAGATAGAACAATATTCCTATATATTTATGTTGTTAGTTTCTATCAGTTGAATGGCGAGCTCTGATTCTCAAGATCACACTTTCACAATCTGCAAAAATGGAAGTTGACTGGCCAGACCGATGGCAAAATGTACACCACTATTTAAAGAGAGCTGCGCCATTTTCAGTAGAAGGATTTCAACCAGGTTCAGAAGTAATCGAATACCTCCACGAATGTTCAATTTGCATCATCGGTGCTGGAGGACTTGGATGCGAATTAATAAAGAATCTGGCAATGACGGGATTCAAAGATATTCATATTATCGATATGGACACAATTGATGTATCGAATCTCAATAGACAGTTCTTGTTTCGCCAAAAAGACGTTGGCAGGAGTAAAGCCGAAGTTGCTGCTGAATTCATCATGAGCAGAGTCCCTGGATGTAAAGTAACACCGTATTTTGGAAAGATTCAAGATAAAGATGAAGAATACTATTCGCAATTCACTTTGATTATATGCGGGTTGGATTCTGTAGAAGCTAGAAGATGGATGAATGCAATGATTATCGGAATGTATGATGAAGAAGACCCTTCTACTCTAAAGCCGCTGATTGATGGCGGCACTGAAGGATTCAAAGGGCAATCAAGAGTTATATTACCAAGAATGACTGCATGCTATGAATGCTCATTAGAAATGCAGACTAAACCAAAGACATTCCCCATGTGTAATTTTACTTGAACGTTAGGTACCATTGCGAATACTCCTAGATTGCCTGAGCATTGTATTCAATTTGCATCTCAAGTTCAATGGCCAGAGGAATTTAAAGATAAAAAGTTGGATGGTAGCTTATGTTAATTGCAGGTGATGACCCAGAGCATATTCAGTGGTGTTTACGTAAAGCAAAGGAAAGGGCAGATCAATACGGGATTCGTGGGATTACATACTCTTTGACCCAAGGGGTAGTAAAGAATATCATTCCTGCAATCGCATCCACTAATGCAATAATCGCTGCTTCTTGTGCCAATGAAGCTTACAAATTGGTTACGGGATGCGCAGGATCAATGCAAAACTATATGATGTATGTCGGCGATGCTGGGATTTACACTTATACTTTTGCCTTGGAACGCAAAGAAGAATGTCCAGTTTGCGGCTCTGCATTGTTGCAATTTGAAATGGATAAAAACAGTTTGCTTCAAGACTTGATAGACTTGCTATTAGAAAAGAATGAAGTGTAAGTAATATTAATTATAGACAGTTAAAGCGGCCGTCATTGCGTACATCTAGCAAGTCACTTTACATGCAAGCACCACCGCAGCTGGAACAAATGACTCGCAAGAATTTGGAAATGAAGCTTCAAGACTTGTTTACATCCAATGAAGAGATTAATGTAACCGACATGAATCTGCCAATTTCTCTCCGCTTACATGTCAAATTAAAATAAATTGAATTTCTCGAATTTTCTTTCCAAATGCAACTTGAAACACAAAGGCAAGGAAGCCAGACAATAACAGCAACAACAACACAAACAGGAACAATCACTGTACAAGCACAGGAACCAGAGACTCAACGCAGGACAGTGACGTTTGATTCCACAGCAATTGATAACGAGAACTTAAACAAGAAATCCTCCAAGAGTAAGTTTTTATCTAATTCAGTTTGTTGTATTTACAGGAAACCTTATAATCCAGATGATCCAAGCAGTGATGAAGAAAGTGGGGATGAGAAGGGAAATAGTTATGATATCCAGCCAAAGTACAAAAAGAAGCACTCGCACGCACACTGTAGTCACTAATATAATTATTTTTTGTATTTTGATCTACTGTAATAACTTACAAAGTGACTTTGCTGATTTGAATTTGAAAATCTCTTCTCGATGGAAGCTGAAATTATAGAAATCCATCCCAGTCTGTTCAAGAAAAGAAAAAGAAATGAATTAGTAGTGGAAAAACCAGAGAGTGAATTAGAAGTGGAAATGCCAGAGAATAAATTGGCAGTAGAAATACCTTCTTCACCAGAGTATTGGAACACTATGGATAATGAAATAATAGTAATTCAGAGCTCTGACGATGAAAATGAATCCAATTGCTTGATCTGTTTTGAAGACTTGCCAGGCTACAGTTGCCCCAAACACAGTTTATGCAAAGGGTGCTTTTCCCAGTACATTTCCACAGAACTGGATAAACCACTGGCTGTATTAGCCAATTCAAAAGGGAAAATCAAGTGCCCCAAACCCGATTGCAACAGCTACTACTCATCAAAACAAATTACTGGTGGTGGAATGATTGACAAGTATATTCAAATTGTTTATAAATTGGGGGAGATGGAAGGCGTAAACTCTGCTCCTGCTTTACAAATTGACAGTTTACGGACAAGGTTGGAGGAGGCCCTTAATTTGACGTGTCCGTGGTGCAGAGCAGTGTTTGTCGACTACGACGGCTGTGATGCTGTTATATGCTCAAAGTGTAACAAGTTCTTTTGTGGGTTATGCCTCGTTGGTTGTGCAAATAATTCCCAAGCTCACCAACACGCGGCGGCTTGCTCTGGGAACGGTAGTTATCATTCACACCAAAATACTAAAAAGCAAAAGCATCTGTTGCACAAGCAAACAAAGATAAACCGGCTATTGGAATGCTTGACTGGGGAGGAAAAGAATTGGGTAAAAAGGAATTTCATGAAAACTTTTAAAAAAGAAAAAATTAAAGTCTTACTGTAAATAAAACCATAATCGATTACGTAATCCATTAACTAGATCATGAATTACAAGATCAAGATTTTTCCTTGTTTTTTTCTCGCTTCTGATCTAAATCACAATGGCACTCAAAATTCCAAAGTCTGGTTTAACAACCATGTTGAAAGATGGCTACAAAGTAATCGTGACTAACATCAGCATAGCCAAGGGTTAGAAGAAGCAGTTTATAGAAATATCGCTGCTACTAAAGAATTGACTGAAATTACTAGAACTTCTTTGGGACCTAATGGTACTCGATCTGTAATCTAGGACGCAACAAGATGGTGATCAATCATTTGGAAAAACTTTTCGTCACTTCAGATGCTGCAACTATCATGAGAGAATTGGAAGTTGTCCATCCTGCTGCTAAATTATTAGTAATGGCTTCCCAACAGCAAGAAGCAGAAGTAACTGTTTTTAATGTAGATGGGTGATTCTACCAATTTTGTAGTTGTATTTGCTGGACAGTTATTGCAAGAGGCGGAATATTTACTTCGCATGGGTCTTCATGCCGCTGAAGTTATTGAAGGATATCGATTTGCTTTGAAAAAAGCATTAGCTTTAGCCGCAGGTAATAGATCTATTAAAATATAGATTTAACCATTGATACAATTACTGATCTACACGATCCTGCCCAATTGAGAAAGGTTGTCGTTTCTTCTATTGCAGCCAAACAAGTATTTTGATTTAATATTAGTATGGGTATGAAGATTTATTGTCTGATTTGGTTATCAAGGCTGCTACTGAAGTTATGCCAAAGAACACAAAGAATTTCAATGTTGATGCTATCCGTGTTGTTAAGATTCTAGGTGCTTCTATTTATGATTCTCAAGTAGTAAAGGGAATGGTGTTTGCTCGTAGCCCAGATAGCACCCTTCAAAAAGCCACTAAAGCCAAGGTTGCTATTTTCATGTCCGGAATCGATGTTGCATTGACTGAAACTAAAGGAACTGTATTGATTAAAAACGCAAATGAAATGTTGGACTTTTCAAAGGGTGAAGAAAAGAACTTGGAAGCAGCAATTAAACAATTAGCAGATGCTGGAGTTAAAGTTGTCGTTTCTGGATCTGGTATTGGTGAACTAGCACTTCACTTTTTGAACAGATACAATATGGTTGTTGTTAAAGTTTTATCGAAATTCGATATCCGCCGTTTGTGTCGTGTTACTGGGGCAACTGCATTGACCAGATTTGGTGTTCCAATGCCTGAAGAAATGGGTTACTGTGATGTAGTAGAAGCGGTTGAAATTGGCAGTGACAGATGTACTGTTTTTAGACAAGATTCTGAAACTACAAAAACTGCTACCATCGTTCTGCGTGGAGGTACTCAAAACAGCATTGATGATTTGGAACGTGCTGTTGATGATGGTGTCAATGTAATCAAAGCTGTTTCAAAAGACAACCGTCTTTTAGCTGGTGCTGGTGCTTTTGAAATCGAACTTGCTCGTTTACTCCACAATGTGGCTGAATCTACTCCTGGTTTGAACCAATATGCAATTCAGAAATTTGCAGATGCCCTTGAAGTAATTCCAAGAACTTTGGCAGAAAACGCTGGCTTGGATGTATTTTTTATTAATTTTAGAGCACTGAAGTGATTTCCAAGCTTTATGCTTCTCACCAATCTGGAGACAAGGAAACCGGAATAAATATCGAGAGCGAAAACAATGGAATTTTGAACACCAAGGAAAAACAAATCTTTGATATATTTTCCGTAAAGGAATTTGCAATCAAGCAAGCAACTAATACTGCCCTTACTATCCTATCAGTTGATCAAATTATAATGAGCAAAGCTGCCGGTGGCCCTAAAGTGCCAAAACAACAAGGTAACTGGGATGAAGATGATTAATAATAAAATTGTTATTCTTTTTAAACTTTAAGGTTTAAAAGTGTAAAAACCAGAAAAAATTGTTTGCATGAAAATGGAAAAACGCTTGCAACTAGAATTCCAAACTAACCAATTAATTTCCTTTCACGTTTCAGCAGACTTGAAAGTAACCCTAGTATTCCCCCACATTGTCTATGATAATATCGACTTTTACCTGTTCAAATCCAGCTGTCAAACCGAAATCATCTTGCCGTACAATTTGGATATCGCAATTCAGCTAGGCTACAAAATCAAAGAAATCTTAAAGTAATTCTTACTAACTAGATTTGTAGTTACTGTCTATTCAGATACTGAAATCCCGCATACAATCGATTACGAAATCAAGCGTGATTATTTGGATTTACGGTACTTGATTAAATCAGGTAACTTATTCTTACAAGGTTTTAAAATACTGTTTTATGTAAAGAATGATGATTACAATTATATTGTTTATTTGCAATTAGAAACAGAAGTTAAATTATTGGTTGTTGGTGAACGGGAGCTGGGGCTTGTGCTTGGAATGTATGATCATTCGCTAGAGGAATTTCAGATTATGGATAGAGAATGCACTCCTAGTGACTGTCCAAGTTTAACTAGCGAAGATTGTACACCATCAAAGCCTGGAAAAAACCAAGAATTCACTCTTGTGAAAAGTTTTAATACTTTGTTTGACGAGTATATGATGCAAGGAGCTGAGATAGTTTGCAAGACCAAGGTAAGTTGAAAATGATAGACTAAACGAGATAACGTGTACTCTGTTAGGGTTTTGCTGGATACAAAAATGAAATTCTTTCCTCAGGTTAAAGCAGAAACTATAAAGAAATATGAATAAAATTAAATATCGCTGATTTTATCTTGACATTGCATAAAGAAATCGGTTTCGTACTGGCTTGGACCGTCAATCCTCAGAAACTTTCTTTTTGGCAAGAGTACTTTTGGGACCACTCTAAATCCTTCACTTGGGAAGCAGCTATATTCTCTTAATGCTTTGTTGCCCTTGATTGGATCTCCTTTCAGGATCTTTTTTGTGAATTCTCTGACTGTTGGATGGTAATGTCTTGATAGTTCAGTCATCTCCCATAAACTAGTGGCAAATGGATTGCACATATTTGGGTCATCCAAGAATGGTTGGTATATACCTGTGGATACCTTTCCTTCTTCATCAATAAGACACTCCAATCTAGGAAATCGCTATTGTTAATTTTAATTACAGTCAGGGCGTTCTTGATGGTATTTAAGCAAGCAAGAGCAGAATTTACTGGAGATGTAGCTGCCAATGTGCCTAATCGTTTGATAAAACTGCACACTCTTTCGATTGGCACCTATATTAAATATTCTTACTTCTCTATTCTTTTTCAGCATGGATTCAATACCACGTAAAAGCAACTCTACTTCATTACGGTCTAGTACTTCAATTTGGCCAGGTAGATTGAACAATCTGCTAATTTGTGTATAAAGCGAAGTATAGAAATCTCTTAAATCCACTTTAAGTGCACCGCCAAGAGTATCTAGCAAATCAAACGCAGCGATAATGCAGTGCAGTGCCGTCTTTGAGGAATGTACTTCTTTGCCCTCCAAATAATCCTTGTACTGAGAATTACTAATTCCCTTCAGCAAATTTAGCAAATCTTGAAAGAAATCAACATTGATCAGATGTGTGTATTTGGATAAACCTTCCAAAACTGCAGGAACAAGCACTGAAGTTGGTTTGTTCTTTAAAATTCGGAAATAAGTCAAGAATACATATTTCAAGGTTTCAGATTGGCGAGATTGCAACTCTTGTCTGTCATACACAGCCTCTGCTTCTTTCACTTGTTCTTGCACTTCTTTAAAATGCTTTTCGATCTTCTTCATCTTTTTGCTAAGATGGACAGTTTCCTTTTTTCTTTTTTTAGTATCTGTATCTGTGCCAGTTACCAAGTTGAAGTTTAGAGAAAGAAAGGTTTCTAGCACGATTGGTTTGACAGAATTCGAATTGATGTAATCTGATAGTAATTTGACTAGCTCCAACGAAGCTTCACCACTGGCATCGTTCTTGAACACATCGATAAAAGCATTTGTAATCAACTCGGTTTCATTCTTTAATTGTTTCACCAACGCAGTCATGATGTTCAATCTAAAATTGAAATGAGTTTGAGTGGTCAATAGTTGGCACAAGGAAAGTATACAAGAATGCTGTAGTTCAGGAGTCTTTAAAGATTTTTCCAACAATTTCAAATATTCCTGGTAATTTGACAGCAATCCTTCTTCAAACTGACGCAATTCTTTCACCTGCTTTGACACTTTGACATTTTCTTCTTCCGTGGTTTTTCGAATTCTATAGCCAGGAATAATATCTTTGAATACCATGAGCATGGTTAATATAGCCAAATTGGTTGATTTGTGATCTGTCGTGTACTTGAAGAGATTCTTCAACAATCCATGATTCTTTTCAGGGTTTTCTAGAATGGCAGTTGCAATGTCAGCCAATTCTTCCTTTACCGTTGCCAACGACTTTTGACTGGATTTTGACGGCTTCTTTTTCTGCTCACTTGGAGCTGGTTTCTTTTCCACTTTTTCCTTTTGTTTTTCCTTTTTAGCTGCCTTTTCTACGGTAGCGTATTGAGATACTTGTTCAGGCACAGGAGTTTCCTCTTCAGATTCCTCAGCTTCAGATTCAGACTCTGGCTCTTCTTGGACTTTAACAATTCGCCCATTTACTTTAATAGGAAGCTTCGTGTCTTCTTTTAATTCCTTTCTTGGCCTTCGTTCGTATTCTTCAAACTCTGCATCTTCCAAGAACGAAGCTCCCTTTCCAAATTCCGAAAACAATTCCAAATCTTGATCTTCCAGGTTAATATCCTCCTCCTCTTCTTCAACCACAGGCTTTACGGGTTGCTTGCCTGGCTTTAATCCTCGCTTCCAGCTATTCTTTTTTCCCATAAAAAACAAAAAAAAATATGCTGCAAAAACCACTCTTGACTCAAATACTAACGAAAAGGGAAAAATTCTCCTCTTTGATTATTTATGACACTGTAGAGTATCCCGCTCATATGGTACTAGGATCACTTGTCGATTCGTCCACATTATTGATCAAGACTGAGGGATTCCCATTTCAGTTACAAACGATTGAGATGGATATCGCCGTAATTCGGGAAAGGAAACCAAAAACAATCTTGGTTGACTCAATCAATAATATCCTGTATTTCCATGGAATAGATTTCCTCGCTGACCTGTTTTCCCTTGGTAAGCACAACTAATGTAGACATTCAAGTAATAGCTGTGTATCATTCGGACTTGGATTTGCCTTACAACTCCAGGATCAATTACCTGGCTGTTTTAGATTCAATGGTACAGCTCAAGATAAGCCTATCCAAGCAAATAACAGTGTCGCTGAGGAAAAAGACTAGAACTATTGTGGAGACTGATGATTATACTTTTGATGGCGAGATTAAACTGGTCCCAAAAGAAACTGAAAAGAAAAAGGAAAAGAAAGTCGATGTGGAAGGAATCGCCAGTTTCAATCTTTCATTGACCGACAAGGAAAGAGAAAAGAAGGACGGGTTGGTGATGCCTTACATTGAAGCCCAGCAGGGTGTCATTAACTATTACCACGAGCAAGAGGATGACTTTGACAGCGAAGACCCGGATGAAGATTTGGATATTTAATATAATCCGTGCTATATCTTTATTGTACATTCATTCAGCTTGGTCTATTACATCCTGCAAATACATTTCAAAATCCTCTTCGTCTAATTCTTCATATGAATCTATCCTGCTTTGTGTAGATAGTATTTTGATATAATTGAATGCTGGGGTTAATTCATGGTACCTCCTATTCCAATTAAACTCAATATCAGCCCGAAAATCATATTGGGCGTGAATTTATCTTTGAATATCAAAGCGGAAACAACCAGAGTCAATATTTCCTAAATTCAGAACAAGCATACTTTGAATATTCCAGCAATTGATAATGTAACTACTGATGTTGTTGAAATTAACGCGAATTCGAAATTGACCATTGTAAATGCTATACATCCTCCAAATGATACCACCAGCAATAACCAAATCGAACCAGAGAAGTTAGCGAAATGCGGGTTAGCCAAGAGGGCAGAAAATCCTTCCAGAGTAACAAAACTGAAAAATAATGATACTGCAATAATTGGAGCAATGAATAAATTAGTTGCGAGTGGATTGTTCATTCCCATCTTTTCATTTTCCAGCAATACCTGGGTAATTGCCCATCTGAATCCTGACAAAACTGTGGCAATTTGGATTTGCGCATATCCAAAAGCATCAAATTTTGTTTCATTCGCAACCATAATTCCAACACCCGCACAAATGATTATTACTGCTATTGTGATTCTCCATGACGGTTTCTCTAATCCAAACAGGAATGCAAATAATAATACAAAGACAGGAGCTGATATTAGCTAAACATACCTGCTGACTTCACCATCGTATAAAATGATAGTGAGATAAACTAGGTAAATAGTAAAGTACTTTGAGTGAAGAGTTGCTCAGTCCAATGTCCAATCCTGTCGATATCCCACACGGAACCACTTTGAGCAAATAATCCCTAGGAGCCGGATACCGCTTGGGTTTGTATGCCGGCAGAATCTGAAGCACTAAATAAGAGAGACTTCCTTGCATGATCATATGAACCATAGAGGTAAATAAGGGAAACTGAAAGTTGTCATAAGTCTTTGAAAATAGCCATTTGTTGTAGACATTAAGAGAAATGGAAGTAGAATACCACCCTGCAATACTCTAATTAATAATAATTACAGGAATAGAACTTTGAACAAGTGGCTCCGTTTGTGTGGAGTAGAAACCAACGAGGATATCATGAAAAAAGAAGAAAAAAGTACAATGGGATAGTGCCAGTGAAAACCAGGTTGCATGACAGTATGTTTTAATTTTCCTTTTCCAAATGTCACGGATGGTGAAGCAGATGCGATCGTTGTCTACCAAGCGACAACTAGGCTTAAACGGCCCATATGTTAGCGCATTAGGCTTGGGAGTAATGGGAATGTCTGATTTCTATAATCCGAGTGCCCAGAATAGAGATGCGGAGCATATAAAGTTGCTGCATGAAGCAATAGATATGGGGTGCACGTTTTGGGATACTGGTAATAGATACTTATTATAGCGGATGTTTATGGACCATATACAAACGAAATACTTATTAGTAAAGTCTTGAAGGAGCGCAGAAATGAGGTGTTTGTTGGGACAAAGTTTGGATTTGTAAGAAATCCCGATGGATCGTTTGATGGCATTTGTGGTAAGCCTGAATATGTTTTCAAAGCGTGCGATGCTAGTTTAAAGAGACTGGGAGTTGAAACCATTGATTTGTGTACCTGATTAGTAATCTAGATTATCAGCACAGACCTGATCCTAATGTTCCTATTACTGAAACTGTTCAAGCAATGTCAGAGTTGGTTAAGCAAGGAAAGGTTCGGTATTTGGGGCTTTCAGAGTGTTCTGCAGAGCAAATTCGCCTTGCTCACAAAGTGCATCCAATATCTGCTTACCAAGCTGAATTCAGTCCTTGGCACACAAAACTAGAATCTGATGGAAGATTAGAAGCTTGTAGGGAACTGGGAATTGCAATTGTTCCGTATTCTCCTCTTGGACGCGGATTTCTAACTGGAACCATCAAATCATTCGACGATCTTGACCCAAATGACTGGTAAACGATTCTGATTATAGGAGAAGAAAGAATCCTCGATTTCAAAAGGGTGCGTTTGAAAAGAACTTTGAGTTGGTAAAAGCTTTCACACGAATGGCCCAAGCTAAAGGAATCCCAACTTCGCAATTATGCTTGGCGTGGGTGCTATCCCAAGGCAGTGATTTTATCCCTATTCCAGGGACAAAACGTTCCAAATACTTGAAAGAAAATTGGGGGAGTTTGCAAGTAGAATTGTCAGATAAGGAAAAGAAGGAATTGCGAAAGATCATCAATGAAATTCCGATTGAAGGAGGGCAATTAAATATCTTGAAGAAATAAAAGGTTTAAGTGAAATCGGGTCTTTAAAATTTCCACCGAAATGGAAGAACTGAAAATAGCAGTTGGAGGAATACCAGTCTCGCTGTATTCAATTCCGCAAAAACCTGAAGGAAAGAAACCGCTTGGAATATTCTTCTTGCATGGGAGAACTTGGACCAGTGACTCAACCATAAAGAGATGGTACGATTACCTTACTTCTGTTCTGGAAGCATTCCCGGAAAAGGTGTATTTGATTGCATTTGATCAGCGCAACCATGGGGAAAGGATGGTTAATGAAATACATAACAAGGGAAAGGATGAAAACCCAAATCATGCACTTGATATGTTTGCAATTCAGTATGGAACTGCAAAAGACGTTTCATACTTGATTGACTGCCTCCCACTGTTTGTGGATATCCAAAGATGGTGGGTATTTGGATTTAGCTTGGGAGGTTTGTCAAGTTAACTTTAGGACATGCAACCCTCCTCTCTTTGGTCGTTGAAGATAGATTGGAGTTGGGAATCAGTATCGTTGGATGCGGAGACTATGCCACATTGATGAAAATGAGAGATTTGCCAGTCTCTCCAGCTTTGGAACGGCTGTTGAATGAACGAGACCCAATTAACAATATTGGTAAGCTTAAAGGGAGAAATCTGTTGTGCTTGAATGGTGGTGCAGATGACTTGGTCCAAGCAGCTGCCAATAATGAATTTGCGAAACATTTGCAAAGCGGCTCATTTAGATATGTTGTTGATCCAGATGCAAAGCATGAACTCAGTGAGTTGATGAAGACTCTTATCAAAGACTATTTCCAATCCCACTACCAATAAACCTCTGTTAATCTTAACCTAGGATTGTACCAATTGCTCTTTTTGGATATAGGTACCGAGTAAGAATTGATTGTTATCCTATCCTACTATCCGTGCAGTTTGGAAAGTGAGACTGACTTGGCCAAAAGAGAAACTATAAATGAAATTAGAATCGTTTAGTTTGAATGATGCAACATTATTCAGCATTTCTATTTCTTTCTTTTTTACCAGAACGCGTAATCATGTCTTACGAAGGAAATTCGCGATTGAGTTCAGCAAATACAGCAAAAAAACATCCAGCACTTCCAGGAAAGTTTCCTCAATTAGAAGTAGTGTCTGTTGAAGCGAGATCAATCCATTTAAGATGGTTTATATCCCCATTGTACGAAGAGTTTCTATTCCAAATTACTAAAGAGGAACTGGATATTCTAGATTTTGAAACAGTCTATGAAGGCGAAGGTCCAGAATGCGAAATAGGAGGACTAAAACCTCAAACAAAATATCAGTTCAAGCTACGCTATCAAAGTCCTGCTGATAGGAATATAGGTATATGGGGTTCAGATTACTCTGAAATAAATGTCACTACTCCAGGTTACTTGTTTTTGATGTAGACGAGAGTGCAGTTGTAAAAGCATCAAACAACTTCATGAGAGCAGTGACTGACAATGAACCAGGAAAAGTAAAGAAAATCCTGGAGGAATTCGGTAAACAGATTTCGCTGGAGGCAAGGGACAAAAACGGACGCACATTGCTGATGGTACAGATTGATTGACCAAGATTGCTGCTCAAAATGATTCAGTTGATATTATAAAACAACTGTTAAGTGGTGGAGCGGATCCTCACGCATCAACACTTGTTGGAAAGACTGCATTATCATTTGCTATTGCGTACGGAAACAAGGCTGCTTTTGAAACACTTTTATCATTTGATAAAACCCTATTAGATTGTACAGATTCAACTGGATCCACCCTGTTGATGTGGGCAGCTGAATCTGCACCACAAGCAGCAAGAAAAGGATCCGCTTCAGATATCATAAAGATTTTACTGTCATACAATGTGGATGTAAATAAGGAAGATTCACGAGGATACACTGCTTTGGATCGTTTGTGTATGACTTCTGGATCGGCTGAAGCAGCTGTTACACTAATTAAAGCTGGCGCTAGGATTATTCAACACTGCGATAAAAAGCACCCTCTAACATCACTAATGACAGCCGCAATGAATGGACATACTGAACTGTGTAAAGAGCTGATTGAAACATTTGGTGTTGATAGATCTGTCAAGTCTGAGGTAACAATTCCCTAACTTTGAACAGCATCACCGCTCTAGGATATGCTGAAACGGCAGACCATCGAAAAACAATTGCATATTTGAGTGCGCTTGACAAAAAGACTTTTTAATATATTATCTCTATGAAACACTTTGAGGCAACCGAGTGTTTTGTTTCACTTTTTGAATGAACCAAGAGGATTCAAATACTACTATCAATACTGGGATTCCCTATAATATGATTTATGATCATGGGTTTCTCAATGGGCAGTTTTCCGATTTGACAGTTCGGGCATTCGACGAAACGTTCTGTTTGCACAGGATTATTCTAATTACAAACCAGTATTTCAAGGATATGCTGCTTGGAGACTGGAAAGAGTTTAGCGATAACCAGCTAGAGTTGTACTTTGATGATCAGTTTATCAATTTGGATACGTTCTCTGTTATATTGGAAAGGTTGGGTTAACTAACAAATTAGAATATATGGAAACTTACATACATTGATTTCAGAGTCAAACGTACTTTCTCTGCTATCTACGGCTTTCTTTTTCCAAGATGATTTGCTGGTTCAGGAATGCTGTCAATTCATACTAAAGAATATCAACAAAGACAATTTTATCAAATACTTGGAGTTTGCAGACAGTCGATGTTTTGGTACTTGCTCTGATGATATTGTAAATGCTTGTCTGGTCTTTCTTTGCCGAACTGGAACAACTCACTTTTATGAGTCAATTTGGCAAGAAATGGATTTTGGCTATGTTAAACTAGTACTGTCATTAGATTGCTTTTACTCTATGGGTGAATATGATCGATTCACTTTTATTCAAAGGATTCTCGAATGTCGGGTGGATCTAGACTCGCTCACTTGCTCAGATACAAATAGCGAGGAAAGCGACGAAGCTACATTGAATTATATGAATGGCTCTTTGGAATCTTGTATTTTATTTATGAATATGGACTTTGAAGAACTGCTTTTGGTTGAGGAATCAGGAAAAGTCCCATTGACAACAGTGGAAAGACAAGCATACAGAAACCGCAAATTCAAAAACCTGATTTCAAAGCTATCTCTGGATGATGTTAATCTTGCCATTCAAGCCAGTATTTATACTTGACATAGGGACCGAAATACCTGTCAAAGATACGTTGCATATCGATACTCAGAAACCAGTCAAAATAATCGAAATACAGTATTCAAACGATTACCTCTCTTGTCCTCACTTTAGATTCTCTTTTGAGTTTGACGTAAAACTAATCCAGAATGGCGGGAAATATGTGTCTACACCGACATACTACTTTGGTTCGTCGTGGCAAAACACTGTTCAACTAAAGAGCTCTAAGCTGTGCATTTATCTGCAAAGAGTTGCTTCTTCACCGTGGTGCGGAGACGATGATAGCTCGCTCATTGACTGTAGAAAAGCAATTCGAGCGTGGTTCCAACTATTTTGCTTTGTTGGAACAAAGTGTTTCCAGTTGGAGAGCAAGCCTGACGAATTCCAAGTCAACCAGTCTTGGGGCTGGACTAGCCTGCAGCTTGGCAACGAGCTAACAGGCGAAAAGCTGCGATTGGTAACAGTAGTTGGGTTTACATAATAAAAATCACAAGGTTAGGTTTCAAGTTGGAAATATTTTTCCACTTTTCATTTGATGGCCAACCGATACAAAGGCTACTGGTCACTCATTCACAGTGTCAAACCATCGACAGTGTTTGAAACACCTTTACATACAATGAAGGAAGCCAAAGCATCAGTGAGGCCAATGGAATCGTTTTTTCTCAAAGAGACACCTTCCAAACCGTTCGATTTAAAGGATATCACTTCGCTTGCCCAACTTTCTTTGAAGGAGGCACTGTTAAAGAAACCCAGCCCTCCGACAGAGATGGACTGTTGTATGTCTGGCTGCGCTACTTGTGTGTGGGATGTGTACCAGGATGAATTTGATGAATACACAAATATGAAAAGGAGTATCACTGAAAAAAAGAAGGAGTTTGGAGTGGTATTAGATTTTATTCCGGACGAGAGTGTTGAAATGGATCCATCTATAAAAGCGTTTAGGGATTTGGAGCGGTCAAAGAAAAGCTAGTTCAATTCCTCAATACAGGTGACCGGCAATATTCCAATCTGACCCGCCGTCTCATTTTTACCCTAATATTAATATAATAAATTGCCTTTGCCCATCCATCGCTAAATAACAAATCCAGAGTGACAATGTCACCCACATTCATTTCAATTTCATCTGGAGCAGTGGGAGCATAGTCCATCACCACAATATATCTCCTCTCTAGTACTTCGCTAGGCCGATTCTTTCTATGTACAACAAAGCTCTTCTTTTTTCTTTTTACTATTAAATAAATAATGATAATCAACAGAATAATGAAAATCAGAACTGAAAATACTATTGCCAGTATGATTCCAGTGCTCATTGCCGAACTGTTTGAATAATCCGATATTGGCGTAGGCACGCCAGTTTCTGTACTATTTCTCCCAATAACCGTTGAACTTGCACCGGGTGAACTAGTTGTCGTCGTAGATACAGGCGCCGTTTTAAAACAATTTGAAGCGTATGAAGGGTCGTCAAAGCAAGAGGATAAACATGTATTCTGAATTGTCCAAGAGCCTTTGTAAAGATCAATTTACCATACTGACATACCAGAAAATATTTGGAACTGCAAGCAGATTGGTCCCCGGCATCCGCATTGCAACTCGCTCCGAGCTGAGCAGTTTGGTTGACTGCCATTGCTGACAGATATTTTAGACTAATGAGAATCAAGGATCTCATTTGAAAAAGGTTAAAAACGGTACCAGCCCCGCAAACAGCCCTCAGATTCCCAGCCTCAAGATTTGCAAAGTGAAACAGTACCACTATACACAAACTGCAACTCAGGCTCTATTTGGTGATCACTAATACTATTCTATTTATTTCCTAAACTACAGATTCCACACATGCTACTGGCAGCACTCCTCTCTGCTTCCTTGTCAGATTATGTCCCTAAATTAAATGGAATTACTTTTGCGTATCCATCCGAAAATAATTGCTCAAGGACAATCTCATCCCCAATATTCAGCTGGATCTCGTCATCTTGCACCGGTATATAATTTGCTATAACGACATATTTCTTTTGCAGGACATCGCTTATTTGGCTGTTGCGGACTACATTGAATGTCTTTTGCTTTCTCAAGCAAAGTTTGTAAACTATCAAGACTAGACTGCACACCACAAATATCCCGCCAATTAATATCCATAACCACCAATGCTGAAAAAAGTTGGAATTATCTCCAGAAGACGCATCTGATGAACTTGCTGGTGTATCAGAGTTACCAGTTGGGATAGTTGTTGATGTAGTAGAAGTAGTTGTTAAAGTTTGGTTCACACAGTACATGGAAAATGTAGGGTCTTTAATACATGGCCCAGAACATTGGTTTTGCTTCATCCAGTGTCCTACAATTAGTTGAATGTACCAGTTGCGGGGTTGCACTGTAAAAAAGCTGTGTCTAAACAAGCATACTTGTCGCCCGCAGTGCTGTTGCAAGAGCCGCCTATTTGAATTGATTGAGCTGCTATAAAATTTAGTAGCACCAAAAGCATGTTTGTCAAATGATAACTTTTTTGAACGGTATAGTGTGGCTGCTGTTCGCATCTTTGGTGTATCCAATGAAAGAAATCCGATGCATGGATAGCTGAAGATGAAAAGTATAAGCTCCTTTTGAGAAGGTGCATTTATTACATGTTAATTTAATGAGAGATCGTGATGTTAGTGAATCCTTGGACGGCGTTTGCTTACTCTTTTCGAGCGGTATAAGTGGATGGAGATTTGAAATATCTTGATATTAATAATCCAATCGATGAAGCAAACATTACAGGTGTAACAGAAGAGAAATCTTGAACCAATTCTAACGTTAAACCCAATGCAGCCAGTGGGGCTTGCAAGGACACAGCTATAGCTGATGCTGCTCCCAAGAAAGCACAGGTTTGTACACTGATAGCAGGAAGGAAATAAGCACAAGCTTTTCCCAAGATCCCTCCAACGATTGCACCACATGTAAAAGTTGGGGTGAATAAACCACCAGGAGTTCCACTCGTTAAACAGAGGAATATTACAAACGGTTTGAGGAAAAACATAGCTGCCAAGAAATCCCAAGAGACAGTTTCGGAAAATAGCATTTGGGACAAATTAGATCCGTTTCCAGCTAATTCAGGATATGGTATACACAAACCTCCTAAAATTGTTAGTGCAACCATAGGATATAAAGCAATTTGCCAGCTGGCTTTCGGTTTTAATGGGTCCAAGAGCTGAACAGCACGAACATAACCAGTAAATAAAAAGCCATTAGTAATCCCAATTAAAATTGCAGGTATAATAATATATGGCATTTGAGTTGTCAGAGAAACAGAGTAAGGAACCACCAGATCAAGAAACGTACCAGTAAAGGCAGCTAAACAGCACCCAATGATTACAACAATAGAATTCTGTCTGGATAGACTTCCCAACCATATTTCCAATGTCAGCAATGCCCCTCCCAAAGGAACTTGGTAGACAGCCGCAAAACTACAGCCTGCTCCAATTGCGACAAGTAGGGGTCGGTGATTATCAGATAGAAATTGAAACTTTTGGGAAAAGAATTTGTGCATTTCACTAGCAACTGCAGCACCAACTAATTGTGGTGCGACTTCTCTGCCCAAAGAACAACCCAGAGCAATAGCGATAATAGAAATGATTGATTTGAAAAAACTAGGCAAGAAATCTAAATTTTTGCCTTTCCATATCGCCCCGGCGATACTAGTTTCTCCTGGAATAAGTCTGGACGTCAGCAGCTTACATACACCAACAAAAAGCCCGTTAACGACAAAAATCATCATTCTATACCGTATTTTCTCGTTCCCTATTGCTACGATGAGGGTTCCATCAGAATATTTCCATGCAGAATGCGCAACAAAGTGAAGTAGCATCATCAACAGACCAGAGGAAATCCCACACAGCAAAGCCGTAAGTACCACAACGCAGATTACTCTGGATATATTCTTCAGCTTCTTTTCCGAGTCTTCCGCTGTGTTGGGTTGAACCGTATCAATGGGTTTTAGCACCATTAGCATTTTTGAGAAAATGAAAATATTTTCCCCACAATATTTAACCAATGAATTTTCTGTGGCTGTGCCCCAAAACGGTGATTCTCAGTTAGTTGAACTTGAAGAGCGGAAATTACTGTTTGAATCGATAGCATTTAAAGCTAATGATTTCTTGCCTTGTACGTCGAGGGACAGTTCAGCATGCGAGAAACCGTTAGTGACAGCAACATTGAAATTATTGCTGGTGTTGCAATTGAAAAATTTTGAAGTAATTCAAAGGTTAGTCCCACAGCAGAGAGCGGTCCGTGAATCGATGCTGATGTTGTAGCGATTGCACCAATGAACGCGCAAGACGGTACGTTTACGTTTGGAAAGACATTTGACCACAAATAACCTAGAAATGCTCCAAGAAGTGCTCCACAAGAAAATACTGGAGTAAATAACCCACCAGGTATTCCACTACCAAGGCAAAGCAATGTGACCAACGGTTTTAGTACCATAATTGGTACCAGTAAAGACAGAGAAACCCCGTCAGTAAAGAGAATCTCGGAAATATTTGCACCATTGCCAGCAAGTTGCGGGTATGGTATGCATACTGCCCCCAGAATAGTCAAAGCGAATATAGGATAAAATACAATTTGCCAGTTAGATTTTGGTCTGTAATCTTCCAACAGTTGTATGCATTTGGTGATTCCTGACATCCAAATCCCACAAATAAGACCAATAAAGATGGATGGAAGTAATAGATCTGGTACATTAGCAGTAAGAGTAGCGGAATATGGTAATGAGAGATCCATGTACATGCCAACAATTGTTGCTATCGCACAGCCAGAAAATGTAAACATTGACTCCTGAAATCCTAATTTGGCTTGCCATATCTCCAGCGTAAACAATGTCCCACCAAACGGTAATTGATACACTGCAGCAAAACTACTTCCAGCCCCAATAGATACTAGTAACAGCTTATATTCTTGATCTACAATTTTATATTGCACTGCTTTTTTGAATATTTCATTTGCAATTGCAGCCCCAACTAATTGTGGTGCAGACTCTCTTCCTAATGAGCACCCTAGAGCAATAGAGACTATGGATATTATCGCTTGGAATATACTTGAGAATAGATTAATGTCCGAGTCTTTCCAGATTAGTTGGGTTAAGCTCGTTGGTCCAGGTAAAAACACCGTCAATACAAGTTTAAGCACTCCGACAATGATTCCGTTTATCATAAATACTGCCAATCTGTAATATACTCCGTCATCTCCGATTGCGTCAATCAAATAGCCGTGTGAATATCTCCAAACACTTTGAGCGACAACCTTTAGAATGAGCATGAGAATCCCAGCGGATATACCGGAAAATATTGATATTATTCCTATCATAATCCATAAACGCAAGTAAAAAGAATACGATGGTTCCATTTTCACCTTTTGTAATTTTAGAGAAAGCGCTCCAAAATTTTACCAGCTTTGAAAGGACCAACGACTGTTGCTGTAATACTCGTCCATTATATGATGCTGACCAACTAGATAAAAAAGACGAAGGTTGGAAAGAAAATTCTAAAAGTGAAAAATAGTTGGAAATATAAGGGGTTTATTCAGATGAATATCAACAATATTGGAATAGGAACATTGATTGGTAATCCTTGCGAAGGACGGCAGTACATGAACTGCTTGGCCTTCACAAGGATTACCAAGGAATATACCATAAAACCAATCCTCCAAGATGGAAGGTCAGTAAGTCAATAGCAGTCAAGACTAATGATCAGCAATGCACATTCTGATTAATTATTCTGTAATGCTGAACCGGGTGAAATTTTTTAAAAATTGTAAAAAGTTTTTGTGACTGTTTGGGTGAAAAGCTCCAGTATTAGGTAAGCAATGTAGGAATGCTCCATGTTTTGGCCAGAAAATATCTGCAGGCGATAACGATAGAGTAACGGAAATTTGCCGCCTGACAAACATATAGATTAAAATCGATAGTTTGCTACCTTTCATATCCCAGACTAAGAGTGGTTGATGGAAATATGTTTTTCAGAATATCAGTTACAGCAAATTCCAGAAGGAGAATTGGCTGGCCAACTATATCGATGAGATTACCGGTTAGTGCGAGATTTCAAATATGTGATTATGGCTGTGTTGGGAAGAACTGTTTGGAAATCGGAATAGCTTTTCAAGCAATATTATAGATTGTCCCATACTCTAGTCGTAAGCGCATTGAATCGATGTGCGGAATGCCCCTAATTATTTTTAACTTTTTGAAAATCTAGTACTATGGATTTCTCTTTGATTTGGAAGTATTTCATTTCCCCATGTAAACAGTCATAATATAGATTTCATTGCGGTTGTATTCACTTGGTTTATTCTCATTCTGATCGATTTCAATACCAAAGCTTACTCGCCAACGCCATGGCGGATTTACATTCTCCGCTACTTATCGATTTCAACCTATGTTTACGCTACATTCTATTCTCCCAATCCCAACACACTGTACATGTTCCTGCAACACTGTTTCGACTTTTGTATTCAAACTGTTTTTTATGTATTTCCAACTAACAAAAGAAAACCAACTCAGTACATCCAAATGCTGAGCCGTCGAATTTACTTGAGTGGTCAATACTCTTATACTTGGCACCGCAAATGGGAATGGAATGGAATTACCAATTGAACAGCTTGGTTGGATTTGTAATTTCCAAAGGTTTTCTCATGAATGTGTTTGGCATGTTTGGAAAGGGTAATGATTGGAGGTAATTATTAACTAAACTAGATTTGTGCCAACAGCCGTAGTTGAAATTATTCAATTTACTTATCTAATTGCAGCAATAACTGGTATAGACACCAGATATCCAATAATATTAATCCTCCAGGGTCTTCCTAGTATCCTTATTATGGCTATGACAACAATTCTAGTCCTGTATCACCTTGTCAAGCAGCTGTGCTTACTGTGTTGCCAATTTGAAGATAGCCAACCAAATACATTAATGAGTAGAAAATTGAATCCTGGCGATGATTTTACGTATGTCATCAAGATATGCGCATTTACCATCCTTAATGGATTGGTGGAACAACGGAAACAAAAAACTGGAATCCGTGACAAACTATTTTTCAAAAAAGATGCTTTGATTCATGGACTATACCATACCTACAATATGTGGCTCTTTGTGTTTCGCATCCTGTACTATGCGATCACTAATCCATTTATTAAAGATCAACAAGCAATTCTGAATCAAAGTAAACCGGATTAACTATAGATGCTTTAGCAGAATTGTACAGGGACATTGAAATTGTAGAAAATAGAACTGAGGAAGGAGATCTGGCAATCTCTGACAGACAAGTAGATCTTACTACTATTGAAGTAAGCCAAACGGTTATGCCTCAACCATATTTCAATGACATCTATTGATACAGATAATGAAAAACTATTTATTCTAATATTAACCGTGAGGTTTTCTTTTGGTAGTATCATACAACGCAACAACTTTGTTTTCTAGTTGTTGATCATTTTGAGAAAAGGCGTATCCATATCCAAGGTTCATTTCCTTCATTTTCTGAATTTTGCTTACGGTAGTGTGGAACCATTGAGCTTGAACGCTATAGTCTGGAATATTGTGCTTTTGAATTTCTTGTATTATGTGATATGATTGAGGGGCAAAGAAGCGTTTATAGCTAATATTAGTAATGTCTTACAATTTCCATGCAAAATCTCGGAGATTGATTGCAAATGGAAGGAAAATGAGTGATAGGAAGAATGTCACTGAACCAAATACTGCTGTATTAACATTGAACAGCTCCTTGGAAATATACTTTGGACCCAAATCATTTAAACAATACTACCATTAGACAATATTTACTATCGGTAGAAGAATATAGTAAGCAAAGAGAGAACCAAAGATAGAGAAAAGCGTCCATCCATTGAACAAATCGATAATTAAGCAATGCTTTATCATCACAGTGGTTAAAGCTGTAACGTAAACAAAAATACCAAATACCCAGTTGTCTGAAACAAGCCCATTTGCCAGAATATCGCTATCGCCCAAAATATAAACCCACCCATAGAATAATAGCAGAGAGTGGAAAATGGCATTTAATATCCAGAGAATAAAAATGTAGTGGTTGTAAAAGCGGTCGTCTTGTCCATTTCTATACATTCTTGGATACTTGAATAGAACTTGGGCACTTATATATTGATCAAATATACCAATAGCGATTGGAGGAAGCAGAGTCCACGCAACATTGTAAGAAGAAACCCCTGACCATGTCTCAAATAGTGTCTGGGTTAGAAAGTAATTACCATTCCAGAAAAGAAATTACTAAACGTAAACCAGCACTGTATCAGATAGAGCGCCAAGTTCTTGTAGAATGAGATTAGGATAACTTTGGATATACGAGAATATGCCCATCCGCCATGAACGAGCAGGAGCTTTCGGAGGTATCTGAACTGCCCGATTGCAAAATCTGCTGAGCGAGCAGCCTGAAGCCCTTCTTGTCCTGAAATACCCACTCCCACATTTGCCGACTGAATCATACTGACATCGTTGGCACCGTCACCAATAGCAAGGGTAACTGCACCCGCGACATTATTCTTTACCAGTTTAACCACCAAAGCCTTTTGCAGGGGAGAGACTCTGCAACAGATCACTGATTTGCAGAGGAGCGCAACTTCCAAGAAAATGTCTGAAATCTCTGGGTCAAGGGCGTGGGTTAGCGTATTTCCATCGATTACCAATGCCATCGGCTAATATTAAGCAGTTGTTACCTCAACTCCAACTCCGTAATCTTTATCAAACTTGGCATCCTTGACATGGATACCTCTCCAAAACTGTTTCCACTTTGACGGCCGGGTGTACTTTGTGGAAAGTCTCTTTTTTACGTCATTGAGCGCATCTACCAAAAATGTTTTTGTTTCTTCTTTTGTTTCCTTGTTACACACAATCATCTCCATCTGGGGATTTAATAGCTTGCAAGATATACCAATATTGATTGCAGTATCTTGACGATCACCAGTCAGAACCCACATTCTTATTCCGGCTTCCAACAGATTGTAGATTGTTTCTGGGACACCTTCTTGAAGTTTATCTTCAATTGCAGTCGCACCTACCAAATGCAATCCTTTTTCAATCATTTCGGCTGCTTGGTCGAGCATCTCTTCTCTATTTGTGATCGAAGTTGCCGCCTTTTCATATATATGGCGCCATTCTTGATACTCAGCTTCATCAATATCTCTGTAGGCATATACTAGGGTACGCAATCCTTCGTTAGCATATTCTTCCATATGTTGCATAGTTGCTTCTTTGAATGGACATCCAGAACCGAGCCTTTCTAATATAACAGTTTCTGCTCCTTTAACCATCAGCTTCACTTTTCCATCAGGTCCACGAACAACTAACGACATTCTCTTTCGTGTAGAGTTGAATTCGTTGACTTGGTAGATTTGATATTCTCTATCAACCCCATTGACATTAACTGTTACAGACTTTGGTCGACGGGTCTACTATTAGTTCAAAATTACATGGAAAGTATAGCCCAGCTGTTTTGCCCCATCAACTAGAGCAACTTCATCAGGCGAAGAAGCTTGATAAATGATTTTTGAAGGGTTTACTTCGTCTCGTTCAGGAATAACTGTGTGGCAAACTGAAAGTAGTGACAAGAATTCATCCAAGATTCTGCCTCTTTCCTTAGTTCTTAAATGTTGCTCTAGATGCGAAAAGTGGTAGTAACCTTTGCTGGAATCGATTTCACGACTGTCGGAATACGCATACCCTCCAGCAGATATTTTTCTAAATTCCATGATATTTCTAGTCAGAGTCCCAGTTTTGTCACTGAATATAAAGTCAATCTGTCCCAGTTCTTCTACCAAAGTTGTAGTTTTTGCTGTTGCTGGCATGTCTTTCTCATCATAGTACATGTCCAAATCCTGATTGATATACATCCCAAGAACCAATTTGACAAATTCTAAACTAATCATCAAACTGAGAGGAATCAAGTTGTTGAAAAGAATCATAAATGTGAGAACATGCTCAAAGAATTGAAACGGTGTCGTAGGAGCAAATCCACCTACTGGTGATAGAATATCCTGAACAAAATTGGTGGATTTTTCCATATACAGCTCCCCGACAGCACATCCAACAGCAAGCAGGACTAAAAACACAAACAACAAAATAACTTGTGAATTGACCATAGAATCTACTTTTGTTGATTTGATTGGTGTGGTGGTCGAGTTTTTCATTAATTTAGTTTCGTGGCCTGTAAATACAACCAATCCATAGATCCATTTCGTATTACGCAACTGTGCACCCTGAATTACTATAAAGTTACCCTTAATAACAATTGATTCGGCCCAACAGCTAGTTCTTGTCCAGCAAACCTCAATGTAGCCTTAAATGTATACAAGGAATTATTTGGTAATTCTGTTTCAATAGTTCCTAGTTATTAAAAACAAGAACCTTGCAATTTTGCTACAGCTTCTGGAGAGAGTAGATTTCCAGTTTCTGGAAGACCTTGCCTAATCTTCAAATTGGTTTCCCCATCCAAGTTTGACGTTTCAATATAGCACAAAGAGTCTGGTTCCGATGTGGATATAATAACTAAATCTGAAGGGAAATTCTGTCCATTTTCGACCCTTACGATTTCTCCAACTTTGACATCCTTCCAGAGCGTTTCCACAAATTTATTTCCACGCAACACTTTACACTCGCTATTATTGACCGAACTATCTTGAGAATGTCTCTTTTTATCTTCCCACATCTCTTTGAATGCTGTAATGATGAAAATTGCAGCCAATGGTCCTGCAGTTGCAATTTTCGATGTTGGCGACCAGTCTCGGACTGGTTGAATGCACGATATGAATAAAAAGAACATGTTGGCGTATTTAGAAAAGAATTCAAGGGTAAATTTTGGAATAAAGGAGATAATTGAATACTTTCCTGTTGATATCTTGTTGCTGAGAAAGTCTCCTTTGCTGTTAATATCCACCGTTCTACTTCCATCCGGGACATAGGTTTGAACTATCTGCTCCTGAGCCAAACCTAGCGTAACCAGAAGCGATTTTCCCATAGAGTTTGAAAGACCTCTTTCTGCTTTTTCAACAATTTGCGCCACTTTAACCTGTTTGGAAACAAGATTGACCAAACATCAAAAGAAACTTAATCTATAAAGCAAATATATTATACACGTAGTATTAACCTCTTGGCTTTCTCTTGGTGGTGTCGTACAGCCTTACAATTGGTGATTGAGGCTGCTCATTCTGGGAAAACGCATATCCATAGGTATTGCGCATGTTTTTCATTTTCTTTATCTTGCTAACAGTATTATAGAACCAAGGTGATTTTGGACGATAGTCTGGGATGTTCTGATGCTGAATTTCTTGGACAATATGATAACGCTGAGGAATATAGAATCTCTTGTAACTTTTGTTAAATAATACTTACAATTTCCAAGCAAAATCGCGAAGGTTGATTCCGATTGGAAGCAACAACAGGGACAACCAAAATGTAATAGAATAGAACAGTGGCCAGTCAACATTAAAAAGTTCCTTGGAAATTAACTTTGGTCCAATAAAGCTGAGCGCATACTAATATTAATATATCATTACAATTGGGAACAAGATGAAGAATGCAGCTAGCGATCCAAAAATGGCGAAAAGAATCCAGAAATTCAACAAATCAACAATTAGACAGTGTTTGAACATCACAGTTACTAAAGTGGTAGTATAGACCATGATACCAAATACCCAGTTGTCAGAAACAAGCCCATTTGCCAGAATATCGCTTTCACCCAAAATCAGTGTCCACATGTAGAACAGAAGGAGGGAATGAATGATTGCATTCACAATCCACTTTAAGAAGCTCTTGTGGTTGTAAAACTTGTCATCTTGTCCATTTCTGTACATGGATGGGTACTTGAATAGAACTTGGGCACTTATATATTGATCGAAAATTCCGATTGCTATAGGTGGCAACAATGTCCATACCACGTTGTAGGATGAAACTGCTGACCATGTCTCAAATAGTGTCTGGGTTAGAAAGTAATTACCATTCCAGAAAAGAAATTACTAAACGTAAACCAGCACTGTATCAGATAGAGCGCCAAGTTCTTGTAGAATGAGATTAGGATAACTTTGGATATACGAGAATATGCCCATCCGCCATGAACGAGCAGGAGCTTTCGGAGGTATCTGAACTGCCCGATTGCAAAATCTGCTGAGCGAGCAGCCTGAAGCCCTTCTTGTCCTGAAATACCCACTCCCACATTTGCCGACTGAATCATACTGACATCGTTGGCACCGTCACCAATAGCAAGGGTAACTGCACCCGCGACATTATTCTTTACCAGTTTAACCACCAAAGCCTTTTGCAGGGGAGAGACTCTGCAACAGATCACTGATTTGCAGAGGAGCGCAACTTCCAAGAAAATGTCTGAAATCTCTGGGTCAAGGGCGTGGGTTAGCGTATTTCCATCGATTACCAATGCCATCGGCTAATATTAAGCAGTTGTTACCTCAACTCCAACTCCGTAATCTTTATCAAACTTGGCATCCTTGACATGGATACCTCTCCAAAACTGTTTCCACTTTGACGGCCGGGTGTACTTTGTGGAAAGTCTCTTTTTTACGTCATTGAGCGCATCTACCAAAAATGTTTTTGTTTCTTCTTTTGTTTCCTTGTTACACACAATCATCTCCATCTGGGGATTTAATAGCTTGCAAGATATACCAATATTGATTGCAGTATCTTGACGATCACCAGTCAGAACCCACATTCTTATTCCGGCTTCCAACAGATTGTAGATTGTTTCTGGGACACCTTCTTGAAGTTTATCTTCAATTGCAGTCGCACCTACCAAATGCAATCCTTTTTCAATCATTTCGGCTGCTTGGTCGAGCATCTCTTCTCTATTTGTGATCGAAGTTGCCGCCTTTTCATATATATGGCGCCATTCTTGATACTCAGCTTCATCAATATCTCTGTAGGCATATACTAGGGTACGCAATCCTTCGTTAGCATATTCTTCCATATGTTGCATAGTTGCTTCTTTGAATGGACATCCAGAACCGAGCCTTTCTAATATAACAGTTTCTGCTCCTTTAACCATCAGCTTCACTTTTCCATCAGGTCCACGAACAACTAACGACATTCTCTTTCGTGTAGAGTTGAATTCGTTGACTTGGTAGATTTGATATTCTCTATCAACCCCATTGACATTAACTGTTACAGACTTTGGTCGACGGGTCTACTATTAGTTCAAAATTACATGGAAAGTATAGCCCAGCTGTTTTGCCCCATCAACTAGAGCAACTTCATCAGGCGAAGAAGCTTGATAAATGATTTTTGAAGGGTTTACTTCGTCTCGTTCAGGAATAACTGTGTGGCAAACTGAAAGTAGTGACAAGAATTCATCCAAGATTCTGCCTCTTTCCTTAGTTCTTAAATGTTGCTCTAGATGCGAAAAGTGGTAGTAACCTTTGCTGGAATCGATTTCACGACTGTCGGAATACGCATACCCTCCAGCAGATATTTTTCTAAATTCCATGATATTTCTAGTCAGAGTCCCAGTTTTGTCACTGAATATAAAGTCAATCTGTCCCAGTTCTTCTACCAAAGTTGTAGTTTTTGCTGTTGCTGGCATGTCTTTCTCATCATAGTACATGTCCAAATCCTGATTAATATACATCCCAAGAACTAATTTGACAAATTCTAAACTAATCATCAAACTGAGAGGAATCAAGTTGTTGAAAAGAATCATAAATGTGAGAACATGCTCAAAGAATTGAAACGGTGTCGTAGGAGCAAATCCACCTACTGGTGATAGAATATCCTGAACAAAGTTTGTTGATTTCTAAGTTAATCAGCCAGTACCTCCATGTAAAGTTCGCCAACGGCACAACCAACAGCCAACAAAATAAGAAATACGAACAACAAGACTACCTGTGAGTTTACCATTGAATCCACTTTGGTGGATTTGATTGGAGTTGCGGTAGAGTTTTTCATAAGCTTCGTTTCATGACCAGTAAAAACCACCAGGCCATATGCCCATTTAGTATTTCTCAACTGAGCACCCTATATTTAACAAGACTTACTCTCAAGAGCAGTTGGTTGGGTCCAATCGCCAATTCTTTTCCGTTAGCGCGCAGAGTGGCTTTGAATGTATACAAGGAATTATTTGGTAATTCTGTTTCAATAGTTCCTAGTTATTAAAAACAAGAACCTTGCAATTTTGCTACAGCTTCTGGAGAGAGTAGATTTCCAGTTTCTGGAAGACCTTGCCTAATCTTCAAATTGGTTTCCCCATCCAAGTTTGACGTTTCAATATAGCACAAAGAGTCTGGTTCCGATGTGGATATAATAACTAAATCTGAAGGGAAATTCTGTCCATTTTCGACCCTTACGATTTCTCCAACTTTGACATCCTTCCAGAGCGTTTCCACAAATTTATTTCCACGCAACACTTTGCACACACTGTTATTGACTGCATTGTCCTGAGCATGCCTCTTGCGATCCTCCCACATTTCCTTTAGTGCTGTAATTATAAAAATTCCAGCTAATGGACCTGCAGTTGCTACTTTAGAGGTGGGAGACAAATCCCCAATAGGCTGAATGCATGAAATAAACAGAAAGAACATGTTTGCATACTTTGAAAAGAATTCAAGTGTGAATTTAGGAACGAATGAAACGAATGAATACTTTCCTGTTGAAATTGCATTGTGTAAATAATTTCCTCCGCCATTGATTTCTACAGTTCTACTACCATCGGGAACGTACGTCTGAACAATTTGTTCTTGGGCAATCCCCAAGGTTACCAGTAGCGATTTGCCCATGATTTGTAAAGCACTCCTCGTCCCTCAGCCAAATATTTACATTGGTGCAAAGCCACTTTGGCATTCAAAGAGCCACTCAAAGAAAAGCAGGAAGGAACTTGCACAAAACATTAAAGAGAAATTGGAGATGCACTACTGAGTTTGTGGGATATAGAGTAGATAATAATGCTTGGTTATACTGATGTTTTATTAGACTGGCCACTGGGGCTCAGTTGCCGTGTTTCACCACGATCAGAGCTGTTTCGCAATTTTAATTTCAAAGTAGACTGCAAATAGGCCAGACACGTCCTTTGCATTAGCCAGCATATCAAAAATATCGCTTGCAAAACCATCCTGTTCATTGGTACAGGAGCTTAATATTTGGCGGATAGAACTATATGGAGCACCGCTGCCTGTAATTTTTCCTTCCATAATTAATGGTATACTAGATAGTAAAATAATGTTGCAAAAGAAGGGTGGATACAGAGCAACATCATTAGGACTCTTTATATGCAACTCTAACCAAACCTGAGAGTTTCTGGCAAATTCTAATGCCTCTTTATACTCTGTGAAATTGGAAACATGCTGCATTTTGTATACTTGAGCGATTCGTAATAATCTGATGTAGATATTCAAGTAATTGTAGTACAGCTGGAGATACAGCAGCTTTGGGTCGAGGAGAGCATTTTGATTTAGAGGTTGGTAATCAGCAGAATCACTATTTAGTGTGCTTATAGATTGGTATTGGAACTGGAGCAAACTAACTGCATTTTTAATAGAATCTGGCAAGCTTTGGTACCAAGCGTCGAGAGAGGATTCTAACGCTTTCATAATAAACTTTTCTGATGAAACCTTTTGTTTATATTCTCCTGCTTCGTATTTTGAAATTTTGTGGTGAATCCTGCACAACAATAGCTTGTATGCCACAGTGCTTTGATTTTGAAATCCTGGAGTAAACCAATCCGTAGAATTCATTATTTGCAAACCAAAGTCTGAATCTTCTGATTCTAGTTCAGAGACACCGTCTGGAAAAGGTAAGTACAGCAAATTGGACATGTCGACTATCTTGTTTGCTCCTAAATAGACATCATACTCGTAAATAGCCCACCATAGCTTTCTGTAGACACCTCTTTCATAATCAAATAAGGTCATGTTGGCGATGGTTGCTTCGTTGTTGATTCCGAATTCCAGCGCTTGATGTACTGCGAGCTTTAGATAATACACTGCTTTTGACTCTTCTCTAATTCCTACATTAAGCAGTATTACTGTAGTACGAAACACTCAGTAGTAGGAATATCACAACTGCATTTAATGAGTAATCTGAAATGGCATTATTTGCAAACGTTTCGGCTTTTCCAAAGTATGCCCGAGCAGTTTCGTTGTTGTTTAATCCAAATGCAAGGTAATTGGGTGGAGCTACCAGTGAAGCCAATCCGTACAGCAAGTAATTTACAGCTAACGAATTCTGAGCGCATATTGTCAAAAAAGCTATGTCAATATCTAACCATCGTAAATCCAGGACTTGCAGTAACTCTGGTCGATCTTTAAACAGGAATTCCTGAACATCGCTGCTGAGATCCATCAGAGGAGAACTCTGCTCCACAGGCTTTGCATAATTTTCAGAGTTCTCTGCTTCACTCAAGTGATGATTGAAGAGCATAGATTCAAGATACATTATCCGGTCTTCAAACTCTGTTTTCGACTCTTGGATTCGGAATTTCGCCCCTGAATATCTGCACTCTTCCTTGATTTTGATACAATTGGAACAGGGATTCTGGCGATCGCATTTACGTTTCTAGATTAATATCCGGTTACTCTCTTGATGCAGTTATCGCATGTGTTGTTCACCTTCATGTAGAGGTTGTGGAAATTTTTCAGACTATCATAAGCTCCAACAACGCTCAATTATCTGCGGAGTAACTATCCAGGAGACAAAGGAACAATTCAAGCGGATAATTTCCCTCCATTGCGGTCTGATATATCGTCATACGCAGATAGTAGCCAGAGATGCCTAAAACCAACATAGGGAATGAAGCGATAGTTTATTTTTTTAAAAAGATTCTTTTGATTACCCAGTTTCGAAGCCAGTAAGGGACCATGAGAATGAAGCTAAAGATACTCGAGTAAGTTCCATACCTGAATCTGACGGGCAACTTTTTTCGTAATGCAACTTTAACTGTCGCATCAGCAAATTCTTTGGTAGGAGTAGAATTGAAGCCTTGCGATGCTACGGCTCTAGCTTCAATTTGCTTCCTGTATGGCCAAAACAAGGAATTTTCGTTAGGCAATGACATTGTAGCAGCAGCAGTCTTTCCAAAATTTGACTTGATTGCACCAGGCTGTACGAGGCACACTTCAATGTTGAATGGTTCGAGTTCCATTTTCAGTCCATCGGTGATCATTCCAATCGCGGCCTTTGTGCTAGAATAGACTGATCCAAAAGGAGTGCTAATATCACCGACAATTGAGCCAACATTCAAGATCTTTCCGCCTCCCTGCTTGGCCATAATTGGGGCAATTGTTTTTGTAATAGATACAATGCTAAACACGTTTGTTTCATAAACCGACCGAATTGTGTCCAACGGAACATCAATAAGTGCTCCAACACATCCCACTCCAGCATTATTGACAAGTATATCAATTCGGCCCTGTACGCGAATAATTTCGTCAATCACTTGTTTAACATTTTCGGGATTATTGACATCAAGTTTTGTTGGGAAGCTATTCTTTTGATTCAATGGCTCCATTGACTCCAACCTACGAGCGGTGGGATAAACGATACATCCAGCGTCAAGGAAAGATTGTGCGAGGTAATGCCCGATTCCACCCTCTGAACACCCAGTGATTACAACAATTTGCATTTCGGGAAAACTTTTTATCACTGCAACATTGATCAAAACTCATTTATATTCGATTTTATTGTCTGAAATTCTTGGACTTGAACAGTGCATACTCTAGCGAAATTAACCCAGGGTCATTCATGTGAATAAAGCTATCCATTTTTCTCCAAAGTATTTCCGAGTCTGGAGCATGGTTGACATGCTCGCGAAGCACTTGGATGTGAATGTCAAGGGATTGCGCGATTTGTTCTAATTGCTTTTGGGTTAATACTAGTTTGTAAGCGCAGACCAAGGGCAAAGCAGACTGGAATATACTCAAGATATCCAAATGAGTAATGAACTTAAACGAAGCCTTGTGTGATAAAAAGTGATTCAGCACCCTAGCATTTTCGTGTGCCGATTCAATAGAGATAATGAATTCCTCGGTTGTAGTAAGATCGCTAGCATTTTCCACAAAGGCTTTCAAAAGTTGAGGAGAAAAAAGCATAATGTGCAGAGTGTGGAACTTTAGGAATGTTTGCAGTGTCAACCAGGTATCAGGTGTGTCTGCATTTTTAAAATCCAATTGTCCAACAAGAACAATGTTTTCAGGCAAAGACCTTTTCCATTCCCGTAATGATCCGAGGATTGAGCCACGCACTATTTGCGGATTCAACAATCCATCTTCACACTCGAATAGATGGAGATATTTCCCAACTTTGAAGAAGATGCGATCAAGCAGTATGCGATATGCGGCTAAACACTGGTTAGGAATACCAGGAGAAAACCATTCGTTTGACTTCATTACAACCATTCCGAAATTGGCAATTTCGTCTTCAAAATCTTCAAACAGTGAAGTATCCGTCATTGGAAGAAATAGTTGGTGGTCGTCCTCTGCTATCATGTTCATTTTCCTTTCAACAAAGTATGAATCATAATGGGCAAGTAACCACCAGATGGACTTTAAATCTTCCCGTTCCTGATCAACATTAGAAAAGTAGGATATCTGATATTCCACATTCAATCCCAGTTGCTTTGCCATTTGAATTGCGAGTGTAAAATATTTAAACCCTTCATTTGATCTATTAACTCCTAATATTAGTAAAAAATACTCATAGTTGCACGGAATACAGCGATTAATGTCAGAACATAGCTATATGAAGGCGCAGCCAGCATTTTAGGAACATATGAGAGAGATTTTTCCAAATACAGCAGTGCAAGCTGAGTATTGTCTTTGATTTCTGGGTGAACAACACTTGGTGGTGCAAGAGTTGCTCCTATTGAGCAGAAAGCATACTTTAAAGGAGGGGTGTAGGAAATACAGTTGAGTAAGAATTGCTCTGAAAGATAGATCCTTGGGAATGAACAGCACTGTATCGCATATTCAATCAAATCCTTTCGATCAGTTTCAAACAGCTCCTGGTTGGCTTGCGATGATAAATCGAAAACTGGACTGAAATAAATGAAGGAATCTTGCTGCTTTGGCTCAAAGTTTGTTGGAGGAACAACTGGTCCATCATGAGTAATCAACGGAACGGTACACTGAATCAAATATTTTTCAAGCGTGAGTAATCGCTCTTCTATTTCTGGTGGTAAATCACTCTTTTCGGGATATTCACAGGTAATGTTTGAATTGATACAATTGGAGCAGCTTGGTCGAGATCTGTTACACTTGCGTTTCTGGTGTTAGAATAGCTGTTACTCGTTTGGTGCAAGCGGTGCAAATAATGTAAGTCATTTTTCAGTTGTGGGAGTTTGGGCAGCAAAAAAATGTGAGGGAAAAATCAAAGCAAAAATGGTTAATTTATTGTCAATCGTGGTCCTACTTGAGGGTTTACATTCGGTAATACTCCGCTGCAAGCCTTGAAATTAGCATATTCAAGGGCAACTAGTGATGGCTCCGCGATTTGAAGAAGGTACTCAAATGTGGTCACCAACGCTGCCGAGCAGACTTTAAGATCATACAGCTTTCGCAGAATCAAATAGTGCACATTAAGAGCGCTGACAATCCTGGTATTTTGTTCAGGTAACTGCGGGATTTTAGACGCCAGGATGAGTGGGAGAGCAATGTGAAAGATCAAAAATGTTTGGACAGAGAGGAACGTAAACGTGTCTTCCTTTGTAATAAAGTGCTGTAGCATATCTGCTGTATATAGGGATGCCGCAATGGATTCTTTGTATTCTGTTGTTTTTCCAACATTGATGAAATCTTGGATAAGCAGCTGCAGCAGGCTGTTGCTTAGTAAATTAATTTTAATGAAATTGAATTTGATTACAACATTCATCACTTTGTAGGTGAATGCAGGATTTTCTGACTGGGAGTTTGTACGTGCCAGATTGATGTGATGAGTGATGCTCTCTGGGAGAGAATTAAACCACATGTTCAACGAGTTTAATAGAGTTCCTTGAATGTACTTGTTACTCATCACCTGGTCCTGATCGTAGTACCGTTTCTTGTATTCTAGGGTCTTTGTGAATATTCTGTGTAGCAAAACTCTGTAAAAATCGATACTCTGATTCTTGAAGGGAGGTGTGAACCAGTCGGAAGACTGCATGACAGAAACAGCAGCCAAAGCAGTTTCGTGTTCAGAAGCTGTGGTAAGTTTGTGGTCCATTGGCAAGAACACTGCATGATCTTGATCTTTCATCACTGATAATCCTCTTTCTGTAAAGTAGTTATCAGATAAATGGATCATCCACCAGGTTGCTCTATAGTTGAAAAGCTCCGTTGGATCTTTTGCCAGCACTTTGAGTTGAGCTTCGTTATTCATTCCCAATTCCTTTGCCATTTCATATGCAATCGCCAGATATTTGTATCCTTCATTATCTATGTTAGCCTTTGCAAACCTTTTTTGAAACGAATGCAGCATATGCACAGCATAATCCACGCTACGACATTTCGAGGATGCGGTGGCAATATTGCTGAGACATATGACTTTGCCCTTTCCAGATAAAACACTGACATATCCTGAGAGTCTCTAAATCCAGAAAGCACTTCTGGCGGTGCAATTACACCTGCAAGTGCGTAAATCAAATATCGAATTGGCATTGAAACCTCTGCTAAATGAACCAAGTAATCTTCCGTAACAAAAAATAGAGAGACATCCAAACTCTTTAGTCCAAGTGCCAGTAAATCGTTATCAATTTGGTCAACCAGTGTTTCATTAGATTGGCTAGACGGTACATCCTGGCCGGTGTAGCTATTCATAGAGAATGACTTTGTCTCCTTCTTTTTCAAAAACTGCTCCAATTTTGCTAATCGTTCCTCAATCTCTCTTTCAGATTGATCTAAATTTGAGCTTTCTGGATATGAACATGAAATTCCAGATTGCGTACATGTGTAGCATGATGGCCTGGCTCTGTCGCATTTGCGCTTCTGTATTTAGGTATGGGTTACCTTTGTCATGCAGTAATTGCACGAATATGATTTTCTCATTTTAGTTGAAAAATTGGGGGGTTTCAAAGTTGAACAAATTTAAAAATGCACAACAAAAATTTGCTGACATGTATAATTTCTCTCCTTTAAATCCCACCCATAAGGGCAGTAGAAGGGAGACCGATTGGGGGCAGTAA
>JADGKB010000065.1:0-81320 GCA_027604185.1 Boothiomyces macroporosus
GAATGCTATGATAGATTACAACTTACTATGACGGAATATGATAATAAGATTGAAAATTTGGAAGAGACGATTAGAATTTACCAAAATACTTTTCAAGCTATAATTGAAGCCCCTGATTTACATTTGGACACTACTCTTGGCGCTGAATTTGAAGGCAGAGTTGTCGAGCAAGATGACATAGATCATTAAATCAGAAATTACTCGTTATATTTAAAACTAACTACTAGGTAGTGGCAATTTTCAAAGTGGGATTGTTCTGGATGAAATAGATGCAGAAGAACCTGTTGCTATTGATGAGGACTAATTTTGCTGCAAAATACATTTACTAATACATTTATTGATAACACCTCAATCAAGATGCATATTGCTCTCATTGAAATTATGGTTTTCCCACTCCTGATTTAACGTAGTGTCAGATGCTGACGGGTCAAACCCCTTAGCAAATCTGTAACCACATTTGTTGAATATTTTGGTAAAATCATAGTTTATATAACTGTTCATTATTTCACTGACGAAAATTGAGAGGGTTTGATTTTCCCCTTCCTTGTACAACTTTTTAAAGCGTTGTTTAACCATGCCAAAGAAAAATTCTATTGGATTAAAGAAAGGACAATAGGCTGGAAGATAGATAAGAATAATACCAAATGAACGTAGGTAGTAGACAAGATTTTCATCAGTATGTATCCTTGCCCCATCTAAAATCCATATTGAACAATAACCAGGATATTTTTGTACTTGGGAACAGTTCTTAGCAAAAAGTTTCATACAGTGCATGAATTTCAATCTGGTAAAAGTACCATCAGTTTGATAATAGTCTAATACTCCATTTTGTCCTATGAATGCTAAAAAAGATACTCGTGCACGCCGAACAAATTCACCTCGGAAAATCAATCGTTTACCATTGGGTGAATAAGCATTTTACCTTTCAATGCATACCCGCGTGGACGTAACATTCCTCTGTTATCAAATGAGACCTCGTCTAGGAATACAAGATGAGCCTTGGTCCAATTAAAGAGATTAATTTCATTGCAAAAACGATGAACATCAGATAGTTTGATTTGTAAAGCTCTTCGTTCAACTGTTTTGTATGTAAAACCTTCCTGATCCAATATTCTCCACACTGAAGATACAGATATTTTCTCTAAATAACATTTGTTAAATTCTTCTACACATTCTTCGAGAAAGGCGGTGGGGTTCTTGTTGTAATACGCGATAATCCATTGTCTTTCTGCACAGGAAAACTTTCGAGGCTGACGTTTGATACTCTTTTCCCTTAACGTTCCATCAAAATACTCCTTAATCCAACTATTGATAGTACCAATTCCTTTACCGTTTAATTCTGCCAGTGCTTTTTGTGTCATACCTTGGAAAATGTACATATATACACAGTACACTTTTGTTTCAAAGGCTGCATGCTTGTTTTTTACAACATGCATGACTTCATATGAGTATTGTACCTTTTTAAGAGGCGTTTTAACCTTGAATTTAGCTTTATTTTACTGTATTTGGCATTTAGGCAATTTGGAGATTAGGTATTTTAAAAAACCGCCACTTTCAGTTTTGATAAACCGCCGCAATACAGTTCCTTAAACAATTGGGGGTTTCATAAAAGTAGAAATTGAAGCAGGTTAAAATTATTCAGTGGTGAGTAGACAAATAGCTTAGAGCAATCATAGCAGTTGTACATATGTATATATAAACCCAATATTTATAAAAATTTCCGTTTCGTAATGAAGTTAATTGCCTTTTAAGGCAATGTTACACGAAAAATACACTAATTTTATGAATTTTGATTGGCTAAACAAAGAATATCTATTTTGAACTGTAAAAAACTTTATGAATTTCACCAATTCGCAAAATAAGGAACTGACCTGGTCAATATATTTACCGAGTAATAATAGTGAATCTATTAGCTTCGTGGTTCAAAAGTTTTCCTATCCCAAATATACTAATGAAAACAATTTAGAAAGGCAGAATAACTCCACATCTCAATATGAGGTTAAAAAGCCGGTGAATTGCTTTATCCTATTTAGTAATCAACTTCGGCCCAAGATGAAATTGATACATCCAGGATTAAAACATACCGAGATCTCAAAGCTAATTGGAAAAGAATGGAGCAAACTTACCGTAAAAGAAAAGCAAATATACAAACGCAAAGCGGAACATGAGAAGCAACTATTTTTTCACCTCTTCCCCAACTGGAAACAAAAACGAAGATCTCCCAAAGAAATTCAACGGCGCGTTTTCAATAAATAACTCTATCGATTTATTTCAACTCCTTGTTTTCCTTGTATTTCTTCTTTTAATTTCTCCTGGTAGTCTACGACAGAACTTATAGTTTGGGTACTTTACAGCATGCTCCATTTTAAGCTCTTTTGCTTTATTTTTGTAAGAATCTCGTTCTTCTTGTGAAAGTTTTTTCCATTTCTGACCTAGAAGTTTAGAAATTTCATTGTGAGAATGTTGTGGACATATTAACTTGAGCTTTGGACGCTCATATATGCTATAAATAATGAAAGAATTCGGCGGCCTTGGGATTTTACAACTACGCTTGAAGGACTTAATACAAAAATCTATTGTGTGAGAAATTCCCACTGAAACACAACTTGATTTCTTTGCCGCTGCCATAATATTGTTCTTTGATTTGTTTCCTTATATTCTACAATACTATTTCAACAGTACTTGATAATTTCCTTTTTGAGATCAGAATTTAGTACTTTTGAATTATAAAAAAATTAAAAGCCTAAAATCCTTAAAATAAAAGCACTACGACTTAAAGTGAACGATGAAATAACGGCAAACATTATATTTTAAGGGAGATGAACTTGGTTTTCTAATTGATAATCATTGTTATGGGGATATCAATTTTTTAGAAAAATGTTTAATTGCGGTCAGTTGTGGCTAAAATCTTTTCAGAAACGTTAAATTCAGGGAATGTCTTATCGAACAAAATTCAAAACATTTTTCATATATGTCAAACAAACAAACTATCGTGGTTTTAACTCCTAATTCAAATTATACTGGAATGTCTACCAATAATTACACATATTTTTTGGGAATACAATACGCGACTGCACAAAGGTGGCAGGTACCTATCCCATACTATGCCAATGCTACTGTTGCCTCTGAATACCCAGAGAGCTGTCCGCAAATATGCAGAAATGTTGGTCCTTTTTGTCCTACTTCCATTTCTGAAAGTTGCTTGTCATTAAACCTTTGGACACCAATTCAACTCAATAATACCAAAATACCAGTCGTAGTATTTATTCATGGCGGTAGTTTTGAAACTGGATCAAATAGTTTATCAGTAATTGATGGACCAAAAGCTGCTATCTCCATGCACGTGGTGTTTATTACAATCAACTATCGATTAGGAATATTCGGGTTCCCTGGGAGCTTGGATGATTCACCAGCTAATCTGGGAATATTGGACCAACAATTGGCGCTCAGTTGGGTGCGGGATAATATTGAATATTTTGGGGGAGATGTTGAACGAATGACTTTAATGGGGCAATCTGCTGGTGCTATGTCCGCAATGATTCATTTGTCACAAGAACCTACTAATGGGTGGTTTATCAATGGAATTTTGATGAGTCCACCGGCAACACCTTTGCGTTCAGTTGACCAATCTCAATTGGATTTTTCAGCAGTTGCAATGAAATTAAATTGCACCACTACCATTGAACCTCAAAATTGGGAGGTAATTAAACAATGCATGGCAACTAAAACTATCCGGGAAGTGCTAGATGCCAGAGAAAATGTTTCCAAAGATAGAAATCACAACCTAGCGTTTGTTTCCACAAGCCTAATACCAGTGGGTAAAATTATCTCTCACATAGTTGACGGAATATCCATTCACCAACATCCATTCATTCAATACGCCATTTCCACGAAAAATATCAATATTCTTATTGGGACTCTATCAAACGAAACTATAAGGATGGTAGAGATGGCAGCTCCAGTTCCTATCACCCAGTCAATCGTTTCAACGTTACTGTACAAAATATTAACCTAGATCTTCAGTTTATGGTGATTCTAATGCAACAGTAATAAGTAATACTTATGATATAATAGGGAACACTTTGAAGGACGATTTTCGGACAAATTTGTCTAGAGCTCTGACTGATGCTTTTTTCCAATGTCCTGTGAAAAAATATAGCATAAAAGCATCAAATTCAAACTCAGTTTTCAAATATTACTGGAAATTACCTTGGACAGGTGGATCTTCTGATCCGCTTGGTAATATTTGCAACGGTTGGTCATGTCATTCGACTGATCTTGTTTATTTCTTTAACGATCCAGAAAAGAAAGCTGGAATCAATGCTGCTTCCGAATTTAGAAATCTCATTAAAAGTTTTGTGTACAATGGTGTTCCAAACAGCTCTACCACTCCAATCAACCTGGATATTGATAGATATATCGGCGGAGAAAGTTTTCCAGACACACACGGTAATTGTAAACTATGGAATAGTATGCCATATTTGTTTGAATCAAACTATGCGCCCCCAGTGTTAGGAAATTATACTGGAGTTGGTTCATTAGCCCTGCTTTTATCACTTATGTTTGCACTTTCAATCTTTGGTTTGCAAGTGATATTGCTAATTTACAACAAGTACTCCCAATTATCGCTTTATTCAAGAATAGAAAAAGTTGAAAGAAAGCGTACCATAGAAAAGGATATTTCCAAACAAAAAAGTCACAGAATAATTATGTCTACATTAATCGATTTTACTCCAAATCCGTTGCAGCTAACGATACATAATCTATCTTATTCCGTAGAAACCACTAACGGTTCTAAGGCAATCCTGGCCAACTGCTCTTTTGTATGTAAGCCAGGTACGATGACGGCGTTACTAGGACCTTCTGGAGCAGGAAAAACTACTCTACTATCATTAATTGCCAAGAGGTACACCTGCCCAACTGCCCAAGAAAGTGTCTTTTATGGGAACGAAGTTTTAAACAATATTCATCCCAAAGATATCAAGAAAATGGTTGGTTTTGTTGCGCAATACAATGCTCCTTACATTGGATTAACTTGTCGAGAAGTACTGATTTTCAATGCGCTATTAGAGGTAAAACAATCTTATTCAGTTTCCAGATCATGTCAACAAGAACATGCTGGCTAAAAAAGTAGCATATATCCTAGAGATCATGGATTTGACTTCTGCAGCGGATACAGTGATTCTTGACCCTTCAGATAACAATGGTGGTATTTCTGGTGGTCAAAGAAGAAAATTATCCATTGCTATAGCTCTTTTAAAATCCCCAAGTGTTATATTCCTGGATGAACCAACCTCAGGATTAGATGCACAGTCATCTCTTCAAGTAATGACATTGATCTCCCAGTTAGCTCAGCAAGGATTCACAATTATTGTTACAATTCATCAACCTAGGCAAGAAATATTTTCTCTGTTCACACATTTGGTTGTCCTAGCACATGGACAGGTGTTAAGTCATGGAGAAATTTGCAATTGCGTTCAGTATTTCAATTACTTGCAATCGTCGGATTATTCTACTTCTACCGCAGATCATATCCTTGATATTGCCGGCACTTTAAGTGCTGATCAAGTTACTAAATACAAAATGGTTAGTTATTACAAGTCCCCATCCGTGAAATCTACAAGAAAGGTAGCAACTGAACATCCAACAGAAATTTTCAAGCAATTTAGAGTGATAAACACTAGATTTTGGCTAGTAAGACCTTTTTATGCCAAACTTTCAATGTTGCTGATAACATTGGCAGTGTCAATAATTTTGGGACTTTTGCAAAGAAGAGTTGAAGTTGATATAACATCCATTTCTTTACAAATCAAAGGACTGACGGTTGGTAAATGTTTACCTAAAATTAGCATGTATTGGTCTATCTGCTTTAAAAAATATAAATATCAGCTTTGACTACTATTCAGATAGAGATTTCTACAATTTTGATTCAATCAATGGAACTGTCGCAGCACCAGCCTTCTTTATTCACAGGCTGTTGTACGAAACAACCAATGCAACATTGGAATCTGGGATTTGTGCGTTGCTAACGTTCTTCATTCTAGATTGCCAATCTTCAAGGTCTTCCTTACAAACAATTGTTACTCTGATTATAGTGTATTACAATTGCATTGTTTCATTTTATACATTGATATACTCTACCAAATTGGATAGCTCTAATGCCCGATCAATTTCGTTCTTTGCCCAAGCAATTTTAGCAGTTACTAGCGGAATCTGGATCAAAAAGGGTGACACAGCAGTATACGACTTGCTTTACTGGGTCCAATATGTCAATCCAAACTATTGGGTATTGTCTACAATGATACGTGCAAATCTAGTTGGTCTTGGAGACTGTTATTTAATGATTGACAATACATGCAGAGCAAGACTTGGAGATATCATCATTGAGCAGGCACGAATAGATGATATCTTGCCAGATACGGCCATCAAATCCATGCTGTTGATCTGGATTGTTTTACGAATTGCCCAATTCGCATTACTTTACCAAGACTCGTTCATCGACTCTCTAACTCGCTTCCGCAATTCCAAGCTGAATTTGTTTTCATTGCCTTAAATATATTTCTGATTTTCAAGTTTGGAATTTTTTGGAAAATGGAAATCGAAACCCAACGTTGCGTCGAGATTCTAGAGGAAATCTACACACATCAACCTCAATTACCATCAGTATACACTGTGGAAACGGTTGCGCCAGTCAGCAGTCCGTTTCTATTGAAACCGCGCGCACCAAAAATGATTACTCTTAACATCAAGCCATTGAAAGGATTAGCACCATTTACTATTGAAGCTGACCTATTAGAGTCCATCACAGAAGTAAAGCTGAGGATTTCATCAGTATCGGGCGTTTCAGTTGCAAATCAAAGATTACTGCTATCTGGTAAAGGGTTGAGTGACCTCAAAACACTATTTGACTACAGTATCAAGCCAGGTGCTACCTTGCACTTGTCTGTAAAGCAAGAAGAAGGCGCGGTGGAAGAGCCAGTTCCAACTGCTCAGCATAAAGAAAGCGCACCTTCTAATATTGATTCACAAGTCTTCTGGAGCAGAATAAAGACAGTCTTGGATTCAAAATATACTAGCGAGGTATCAGAAAAGGCAAGTTATATTAACTGTAGATTCTTCACGAATGGAAGGAAAGCATAACGAAATATGAATAAAGCAACATTGGTAATACTATTCTTTGGGTTTTGTATCGCTGTCTGGCGATGGCAATTTTGAATCATTTGTCTCTGCAATTGTTTCCAAGTTAGCCAAAGTATCCTTTGGTGCTACCTTTTCAATCATTAATGCAGCCCATTGGAACATGTTATTCGCCATCTCCCCCATGTACACTTCAAATGTTTTATACAGCAATTTACATCCAGTATCATCCCACTGATTGGCAATCTCACTGCTCCCCAACCAACCCTGAATGCCCCTTTTAAACTGCTGTTCAAATTCAAGTACCCCATCAGAACTTGAATCGCGAATGCATTTGTAAAAGATGTAGGATATTGCTCGTAGATTGTGTTCTTCTGTGGCACTTTTTTCTCTATATCCTGTAAAGACCACTTTGAAAATCAATGTTTTCACAAAGAAAAAGTAGAGTGTCATGATGGTCCAAGCTTCTTCATTCTTTGTTGCTTGCAAAACAGATTCGTTATCCCAGAGATACCCTACTGGTATATTTTCATTCTTTACAATATTGAAAAGTGCTTGTTTTACAGTCTGTGGCAATGTTTCATATTTAGTCTATTATTAGTACTTGGTTACCTGGGTTATTAGCTTGCAAAGCGAATCGAGGATAGAAGTGAAAGCTTGGATTTTCGATTTGGATGGTTTCTTTGCAAATAGCCCACCAAGCCCTACTTCCTTGATCAAAAAATCCGTATCCTGCGATAGATCTCTTAGATCACTCATTACAAGTTTATACTCTTTCGTATTTGTAACCATATCCGCCATTTCGTCAATTGCTAATTCAAACTCATTCTTTTTCAGCTTGTTCTTTATCATATTGCGATACTATATCAATCGAAATGTGCCTTTTTGGATATACATAGTGCTGCAAAGACAAACAATGAAACCGACTTTAGTTTAGATATCTGCATAGTTGGAAAGGTTGCTTTCGTGTATAGATTGATACATTTGCGTCTAGTCTTTTCGGGTTTTGGTATTACAAAGTTTCTATATCTCTCTCTCCTCAATTGTGCATCTGTCATTACTGCTGGTGGTTTTGGTAACGAATCAGTCAATACTTTATGCTGAATCTGGAGTGTTTGAAGAGCGATTGTTTGTAGAATGTTGTTTACATCTATTGCTGGCTGAGGATTATACTGCATATAAGAATTATGGGATTGAGCAAAGTAAGGAGGATGAGGGTAATGCCCAGTACAAGGTATGGATGGATAATGCAAGTGAGGTTGGGTATATTGTACTGGTGGAATGCAAGGAATGGAAGAATACGAAGGATTATACACGCTGGTGTTATTTCGTCCGTGTTTGGTTTCTTTTTTGTTATCCTCCTACTCATCAAAGAAAATCTACTAAGCTTTGGATGGCTTGTAATTTAATGGCATCTAGTCTAGCTTTCCAGGTCAGCTCCTGGTCCATCTTTCAAAAACTAAAAAAGCCCATTGTGTGCAATAATATCCTATTGTTTATTTAATGACTCTGATAATTCACTATATTCTGCAACCAAGAACTGATACTGCTGTTCTTTTTCCCTCAATTGATTTTCTAACGTGCGAACTCTTTCCTTCTTTTCTGAAAGCTCGGCTTCATACTGTGCATTCTGTTCAGCAAATGTCTTGTATTTTTGCTAAAATTAAAAAAAGTATTACTTCTAGTATACGAAGGTTTTCTTCAATCTTTTCTTTTGTTATTCTAGGCACAAATTCTGTTTCTTGTATGTGACGCAGTTCTTGAATCTCTAGCATTTTCTCTTTGATTAGTTTGTCTCTTTCAGAGATTGCTTCATCTTTGAGAGAAAGGGGATCTTTACCAAGCTCGAATGGCTGCACTTCAATGTTTTGAAATGCTGGGTCTGTTTTTCTTTGCTGGGCAAGTATCGATTCAGGTAAATAGCTGGCGTAAACGGTTAGTTTATAAATCATGTCTTTTTTCAACTTTTCGTTTTCGGCTATGTTAGGTTGCTGATTACTTTCTAATATCTGGATCCTATTCTCCAATTCCGCGCATTTTTGCTTTTCAAAGCGGAGCAGGAATCTATTTTCATTCTGAGATATCAGTTTTTGCACTTTTGTTCGAAGAAAAGTAAACTCGTCTTCTTTTTCTTGATAATTATTGATTATTTTGTCATATTCAGCCTGTTGTCAACTATTATTACCTTGATTTCAGCTAATAATGGTCCGAATGTGGTAAATTCTTGTATTATCTGTTCAAAACATGTCGCGTGTACCCTTAGTCTACCAATATCAGGCCCTCTATCTGGGCATCCGCTAGCCGCCAGTTCTGTCTTGATATACTCTTTAAACTTTTTTAATTTATCCTGCTTTGCATTGTCGTTGTACTTTATCTTTATTCCGTCGCTAATTAGTTTTGATTTGGTTTCTGAAACTACTTTGTATTGATCAATTTTGGTCAAATGAAGCTGGAAAGGCTCAACAAACTTTCTAGACACCTTTTTCAATGGTGGAATGTGTTTCTCCATTTTTGGCTTCTCTGGCGTTGCAGTAATCTCTGTTCTCTTTTTAACAGTGTCAAATTCAGCCAAAATATCGTGCATCACTCCAATACCAATACCATTATCCTCTCCCAGTATGTTCTTTGAAGCAGGTCCAAATCTTGGCCCGCCTGCTTGCTGCTTTGCTCTTTCCTCCAGAATTTTATTGGTTTGGCTAGCTGAAAGGTACCCAGACGCGATATCCTGTACTTCCTTTCGTTGCTGAGCTACATATCGATCCATCAGAGATCCAAGGGTTTCTTTTTTTGGTATTAATTCCTTTTTTTCTTTAGTATACTTCAATGATGAAACCGGTGGATGTTTGTCCTTTATTTTCTCTACGAATACCAACTTTTGGGCTGGATGAGTATATATCCTTGTTGCTCCAATGCTTCTCCATCTCTTTTGATTAAATTTATCTTACTGTAATGTCAGAATCCATTTGTCAAAAAGAACAATGATGTAATTTTGTAATTGGCAAGTAAACACAAGTCGCAAAGTTATTTTGAAACACTAGATTGAAAATCACCTTGATCAAGAGTGTGGCCTTTACCATATACCTACAGATCCATTGGGAATCTTTAACACCAAGTATCAAATCACGCAATGTCTGTTATTACTCATCCGAACGGACCCGATGATTATCCGTTGCTATGAAGTACCTTGGTTTTAAAAACAAAGAATAAAAAACTAATCAAACAAACATATCTGGAGCGGTGCTCTTTGATCGGCACTATGGCATTGTTTAACCTCGTTACAGCCCTACAGTAACTGCAGTAACTTTTAGACGTATGGTGTGGCTTGTTACGCTTCAAAAAGCTAATGTGGCTGTCGTGAGAGGTACTCAAAAAAAATATCGAAAACCAAAAATGCGAAATATCATCCTAGCACCCATTATGCTGATGCCACTTGTTCTATCGCAGGCGGCCGGGCAGAGCAATAATGGTGGAGCTACCTGCGCTGCCGACTATGTAACAAATTATGATCTTCCCCTACACATTGGGAGTGTATTTATAGTGTTTGCTGTCTCTGCAGCTGGTATGTTTGGAGCAATGTTTGTAGACGGGTTCAAAGTACCGATTATTGGAAACATTTTGCATGTTCTAAAGTTTTTTGGTATGGGAATCATTGCTGGAACTGCTTGGATTCATTTGCTCCCTGATGCTTTCTCTCAGTTTTCTAATCCATGCTTGGGCGATAGCTGGAAGAGCTACGGAACCAATTATGTTGGTTTGTTTGGTGTCATAGCATCGTTTGTGGTTCAACTTTTAGAATTGGCTTCTTCACAGCATACCCACGAGCACGAGCATGAACTCATACTTAAAGACTTGGATCAGCTGCATCATTCACATAATAGCTCTTTGAAAGATGAAGTTGATGACTTGGCAACAGAACCAGTTGTAGTGGCTGTCGACAATACAATGACAATGGAGTCTGTCATTCCACACAAGCATACACCAATCGACCCTCAAAAAAGATTTCAAACCATCATATTGGAATCTGGCATTTTGGTTCACTCTCTCATCATTGGTTTAACTCTTGGGGTAACACCAGATATCGGATTTATCTCACTTTTAATTGCAATCAGCTTCCATCAAATGTTTGAAGGAATGGCACTAGGGATTCTAATTTCAAATGCAAAGTTTGATACCAAAGTCAAATACGTCTTGGGATTCTTATACCCCCTCACAACCCCAATTGGAATATCGATTGGTATATCGGTCCGCAATATCTTTAACGCAAACGATCCAAAGATGATTTTGATCCAAGGCATCTTGGATTCCATATCTGCTGGTATTCTGTTTTACAATTGTTACGCAGAGCTTATTAGTAACGAAATCAATCATAGTCCTAGTTTCAAGAGATTTTCTAAACAATTTAAAGCTGCTTGTTTCCTAGCAATGTACGCTGGAGCATCAGCCATGGCAATAATAGGTATCTGGGCTTAATAAACAAAATACTAGAGTTACATGAACTTTATTTTTGGGTTCATATAAGAATTATACCACTTTCTAAACCAGTGTAAATGCATTGGGTAGCTGACTGCGACATAAAACACGAATCTGCTGAATCCAAACCATTGGAAATACTGTAGAATAATATATCCGTGGAAAAGAACCCTGGTAGTAAAAAACAGCAGTCCAAATCCCAGGTCGCTTTTCCATTTCTGGTTCAGGTTTCCCATTGTCAATACAAAAGTAGGGTATTCCATCAAACAAAATGGTCCCATTAGTCCGCCCACTCCATGACGAAGAAAATCAAATAGAATAAGCAAGTACAGTGTATGATGGATGTATCCAGTGACCAACCCAAACCTTTTAGGATAATGTAGTTTACCAAGTACCATGTCCACCATCAAATAAGAGATGAAACAGGCAGCAATGAAATTTGATATCCAGTTATTCACCCAGCTAAAGTCCTGTCGTACCAACAAATGGTAGCAAAACGGAATTGAAATGGAGCACACTGGAATAGTAATAAAAAATGTAGTCAACCAAGCTATTTGTTTTGAATTATCGACAAATATCTTTTCATTAGTGTTTTTGACTTTGTAAAACATCACTATTTGAAAGAGGGTATACAGTGTGAAACTGGTCAAGAATGTTTGATTCTGGAAATTCGACACTTGGGCTGTAATTAGAGTAGAGTTCATACAGAGCTGTTGTTACCAGGGGTTTTATAGCTGGTATTCATGTGATGTGCCCATATCGTGTGATTTGTTTGTATTGGCTTTGAGTGAGGCACATGTGGACAGCTGATGCCCATTGTCCAACTTTGTCCAGATTTAATGTCGGCCCGTAATTAACATTCTGATTTGTTCTGTCCAATCGTATTACTTCAATCGCTCAATTTCAATCATTCCAGCCCTAGTAGAAAAATAAAAACCAATATAAATTATTCTTTTATTGTATTAAAGAAGGGGCCTACGTTAACATCACTTACTAGTCAGAGCCATATCAGCACTAATACGCTTTTCAGGAGCATACTCCAACATTCGCTTTATCAATACTACACCGTCTCCCTGCAGCTTTGGTACAATGGTTGCTAAATCTACTGCTGGATAAATAGGAAAGTCTGGCTTATAATCTGGTATTTCAGATATCCTTGGCCATATAATTTCATTAGGGGTACCCAGAGTCTGAAATATCTTTAACAACTGGTCTCTAATTGAAATGCCAGGGAATAGCGGTCTTCCAGTAGCCATTTCTGCCATTATACAGCCTATATTAATCCGAAATACCTATAGACCACATGTCAATGGTGTTTGAATAGTTGCGAGATCCCATAAGCACATCTGGACTCCTATACCACAAAGTTACCACCTGAATCAAATACAAACTACTTCATGCGAATATCCTCGCACCGGTATTCCGACTGCTCTCGCCAATCCAAAATCAGCCAATTTCAATTCCATCTTTTTGTTGATCAACAAGTTTTGCGGTTTAAGGTCCCTATGTAAAACCCTATGTTCATGACAATACGCAATCCCTTCTAATAACTGATGCATAAGCAATTGAATAGTGTTGACTGAAATGTCGCCTGCATTAATAGTGAGTACCGGCATTGCTATCCAAGTACTTTTTCAAATCCGAATCAAGGTATTCAAAAACCAGAGTCAGTTTCTTTTCGGTATGAATCACATCGTACAGCTTTACAATATTGGGATGCTTGAGCTCCTTTAATAGTGATATTTCTCTTATTGCTGTACAGGGAACTCCCTCTTCCTCATTGTCCAATCTGATCCTCTTCAGCGCTACAACAGCCCCCGTCTCTTTATTCTGCGCCTTGTACACTATGCCATAGGTTCCTTTTTAATCGCAATGTACCCTCTCCTAGCTTTTCTATTTTCTGGTATTTTTCCATTTGATTAAGAATTCAGAAAGTCATGTGACATGAACGTTTTGATTTCTAGTGATGGTTGCCAGTTGAATACTAGTGATGCTTCCCTCTAATATTTGCTCTAGATAATTGGTATCGATGATAAATTTCCAGATTGAGTTGAAATCATTCAGAAGTGGAGTTGGATCCCAACTTGGCTCCATCAATTTTACATCTAAATTAGCCCAACAAGATTCTATTCTCAAGTTGCTTTTATGAAGCCGAGGATTACCCTCGACGTGTTGAATTTTTTTTGATTTTGAATTTTTCCCTGCTTATTAATGGAGTGTAGAGATTCAGAAGGTTGGGGGCCAATCAGCCATGAAAGGCTATACGATTTCACTATCTGTTTCCAATACATTCTCCAACAAATCCCAACAATTTTCCTGCTGTTCACTGGTAACTCAAGTTAACATAGGCTTGATATTCGTCGCTACGCTGCACAACAAACCCAGATTTCAAGTTCCAAAAACTACAGTATTCTACACGCTTCAAATCAGCTGTTTTATTCTGCTGATTTCAAACGCAATTGGAATCAAAGACAATTACTTGTTGATTACACCTACTGCTGGATACTTGCTGGCAATGGGATTCCATTACCTGGAATTATCGTACTCTAGAGTATCGCTGTACTTTTTACTCTTCTTTTGGTTGATGAACATTGTCGTCAACTTGATTGTTCTCCGCAGTTTGTACCTTGCGCGGGTATTCGAATTTACTCTGGAAAATATCGTTTACTCTACCAATTTGCTCCTTTCCTTGTTGAATTTCTTGTTGGAATTATTACCAAAGCCGGAATCGTACTACATGTCACTTGACGAGGATGAACACGTTACGCCAGAAATCAATTCACACATCTTTGCTAGGATATACTTTGCATGGATGGGATCTTTGATGAAATTAGGGTACCAAAAGGTGCTCACAATGGAAGATTTATGGACATTAGCCCCATCGGACTCTGCAGCTCATAATTCTGTATTGTTTCAAAAACACCTGTCTGCCCAATTAACCACAAAACGCCCTTCTCTGGTTAAAGCATTGTTCAGCACATTCTCTGGCACAGTCATCTCAACTGCTTTATTTAAATTCATGCAAGATTGTTTACAGTTTACGCAACCACAATTGCTGGCTTTAATGATGGCTTATGCTGCTCGATTTAACAAAGATAGTTCGATTGACGAAGGAATTGGAATTGCTGGGTTAATGTTGATTACTGCAATGACTCAGACAATCTTTTTACATCAATACTTTCACGGTTGTTTTATGCTTGGAATGAGGGTACTTGTATATTCATTTTAGGTTCGCTCTACTATGATTACTGCCGTGTACAATAAAGCGCTTCGCTTGTCTAATTCTGCTAGGCAAGGGTCTACGGTTGGGGAAATAACCAACTTGATGGCTGTTGATGCCTCCAAGTTGGCTGATTTGTGCAACAATATGAATATCTTGTGGTCTGGACCTTTCCAAATCTCCATTGCTGTTTATTTCTTGTACAAGACATTAGGCGCCTCTGTATTTGGTGGTATTGCCATTATGATTATAATGATTCCTATCAATGGGTATATTGCATCCGTTTCTAGGGCTTTAAACAAAAAGCAAATGAAAAACAAGGATACCAGAACCAAATTGATGGACGAAATCTTGTCTGGAATCAAAGTATTAAAGCTTTATGCCTGGGAAAAGCCATTCTATGAAAAGATTAATGCAATTAGGGAGTTGGAACTGTTTACACTCAAGAATATTGCTTACCTTCAATGTTGCACCAGTTTTACATGGAGTTGCACTCCCTTCTTGGTTTCATTTACTACATTTGCTATCTATAGTGTATTCGGATCTGAACCATTGACTTCCACCAAAGGTAATTTTATCTAATGTAGTTTTTGTTTCTCTTTCATTGTTCAATTTACTTGGATTCCCTCTAGCAGCATTCCCGCAAGTAATTGCTTCTGTAGTTGAAGCAAGTGTTTCGATTTCTCGATTACTAAAATTCTTTTTGAATGAAGAAAAGGACGACTCTGCAGTCACCCTTGAATTTGTACCACCCTTCCGTGACGAAAATAGTCCTCCAGCTGAAAGAATTTGTGTTGAAAATGGAACTTTTGGATGGGCAAAAGATGGAGAATCTATTCTCTCTGATATTTCGTTTTCAGTAACCGATGCTGCATTGTTGGCGGTTGTCGGCCCAGTTGGAGCGGGTAAATCTTCCTTGCTTTCTGCAATTCTCGGTGATACTTATAAACAAGGCGGCTCTGTTACTGTTAGGGGCACAATTGCATACGTTCCTCAAACCGCTTGGATTATGAACAGTACTGTAAGGGAAAATATTTTGTTTGGCCAGCCATTTGACGAAGCTTTCTATAATCAAACTGTGCAAGCTTGCGGATTAGGGCCTGATCTTGATTCTTTGATTGCGGGCGATTTCACAGAGATTGGTGAACGTGGTATCAACTTGTCAGGGGGACAGAAACAAAGAATCGCAATTGCCAGAGCTGTTTACAGCCGTGCAGATATTTACTTGTTTGATGACGCTTTATCTGCTGTTGACGCTCATGTTGGACGCCATATCTTTGATCACATTCTTGGGCCAGCTGGTTTGCTAAAGTCCAAAGCCAGAGTTTTTGTTACTCACGGTATTCACTACTTGCCTCAAGTTGATGCTGTAATGACCTTGAACAACGGAACTATTGGTGAAATGGGAACTTACCAGGCTCTAATGAGCAATAAGAGCCACTTTTACAATTTAATCAAGGAATATGGTAAGCAAAAGAACGAGCAGCCAAAAGAATTGAAATCATTTGCGATTGGCAAGATCTTGAAGGAAGAAAATGATAAGACGAAAACTCAAAACGGTACCTTGATTGAAAAGGAAACCAGTGCAAAGGGAAAAGTAAACTGGAAAGTCTATCAAACCTATGCTCAATCTTGCAATTCTTGGTATGTGATTGGATTCCTTTGCATTGCTGTTTTGGCACAAGGCATATCTGTTTCTCAGAATATCTTGCTGTCGGAATGGGCAAAGTCCAACGACAATGGCAACACCAGCGTTTTGTGGTGGTTGGTAGGGTATGGATCCTTGGGTCTTCTTTACAGTTCCTTTGTGGTATTCCAAGTTTTGTTTGCGTGGGTGTTCTGTGGTATTGGCTCCGCTAGACATTTGCATGATGATCTCTTGCGCAATGTATTACGTCTCCCTCAATCATTCTTTGACACTACCCCCCTTGGAAGAATTATCAACAGATTCTCCAAGGACCAATACACTATTGACGAAGTACTGCCTAGATCCTTCTTGATGTTTTTCAGAACGCTATTCCAAGTGTTGGCAGTTTTAGCCATCAATACTTTTGGTAACGTGTACTATCTCTTGCTAGCTATTCCACTAGGGCTTTTATACTACTATTTCCAGAGATACTATTTATCCACATCTCGTGAATTGAAACGTTTAGACAGTACTTCAAGATCGCCAATTTATCAAAACTTCCAAGAAACACTGAACGGTGTCTCTTCCATTAGGGCTTATGGACAATCGGATAGATTTATCAAGATCAATGAAGGAAGAGTTGACTACAATCAACGCGCATACTATCCATCAGTGTCTTCCAACAGATGGTTGGCAGTTAGGTTAGAATTCATTGGCTCATTGATTGTATTTGGATCTGGAACATTTGGTGTATTAGCCCTAAAGTATCAGGATTACATGTCATCTAGTTTGCTTGGACTGATGCTGGTGTACTCTCTCAATGTTACTCAAACTCTAAATTGGATGGTTAGACAAAGTTGTGAAATCGAAACAAATATTGTGTCTGTGGAACGTATCAAGGAATACATTGAACTTCCTCAAGAAGCACCTGCTCATATTGAAGAAGCTCAGCCACCTCCACACTGGCCACAACACGGTGCAATTTCATTCAAGAACTACTCTACTCGGTATCGCGCGGAATTAGATCTTGTCGTAAAGAACTTGAATATCGATATCAAAGGAAAGGAAAAGATTGGTATTGTTGGAAGAACTGGGGCTGGGAAATCCTCACTTACACTGGCACTATTTAGAATTATTGAGCCAGCTTCAGGGTTTATCTCTATCGATAATGTAAACATTTGCAATATTGGCTTGGAAGATCTCCGTAGTGCTATTTCTATTATTCCTCAAGACCCAGTTTTGTTCTGTGGATCAGTAAGATACAACCTTGATCCTTTTGGAAAGTCCTCAGACGCAGACCTGTGGGCTGCGCTAGAGAAAGCAAACTTGAAAGATTATATTGCTTCTAGAGAAGGTGGTTTGAGTTACGAAGTAGTTCAAGGAGGCGAGAACTTTAGCGTAGGTCAGCGTCAATTGATCTGCTTGGCTCGGTAATTCTTGTTGTAACAATAGTGCATTGGTTAGAAATACCAAAATCTTAATATTGGATGAAGCAACTGCCGCCATTGATGTGGAAACTGATGCAATTATCCAGAAAACTATTCGTCAAGAGATGAAAGAGTCTACAATTTTGACTATTGCTCATCGCATTAACACTGTTATGGATAGCGATAGGTAATTCTGTTTTTAATTTAGAATCATTGTTTTAGATAAAGGAGTTATGGTGGAGTTTGACACTCCAAAGAAATTGCTCGCCAACAAGAGCTCAAAATTCTATGCGTTGGCCAAAGAGGCTGGTCAAACAAAATAAAACTTCATTCTGCGTGTCTTTCAAACTTTATTCTGCAACGACTGCGTGTCTTTCAAACTTGTTTCATTTGACCTGTATCACGCAGAGTGATGTCATTCCACTTACGCGCAGAGCTTGCTCACTACAATCTTTTACGCACTATGATAAAGAAAGGTTCTCTGGCAAAGAGAGCTGAAAAATTAAAGAAGCCCATAGTGGACCAGCAGTCTAACCTGCCCATTCTAAAAACCCCAAAACTGAAAGCAATTAGCTTACCAAAATTGTAATTCCCAATAACAGTAGAAAGTCAAGGGATTCGAGTCAAGCAATTACCGCTGCAAATGTTCCTGGACCGGTTTTAAGAATTTTATTGGCTATATCGCAAACTCTGGATGAAGATTTGTCCAAGGACGATATGGCACATGCTAAAGAATCATCAGCATTCCAGTCGACTGAGAGAACCAGTAGTATATCGTCTAGAGATGAGACTTGTGTCCTTGTTTCGGAAATGTCACGGGTATCAATATCTTCATCTCTTCTGGATAGCTTGGAAACTGAGGTGGGTGAATTCAATGCTGAGAAATCGTCGATATCCAACGAGGCAAAACGGAAAATCATCAGATGCTGCTTGGATTTAAAGAGGCTAATCGACAAGGATAACAATCCCATTTCAGCTGGTAAATCACCATTAAACCAAGACTCTGTAATTCAGAAATCACTTTTTTCAAAGTCAAATACCAACGTCACCGTTCTCTTTAGGTGTCTAAAGGTAAATTGGTGATAATTCCAGGAAATTTGCGATGTCGACACTTCAATCGTTATTACGAATCTCCTGTTGAGACTAATCACTTCATGCGAGAGTGCATCGAGTAATATGATAATGATGACAAAGAAAAATCTGTGTCAAGTGCTCTTGGTTACCATTTACAATATCCATCATGACTATTTAAACAATTCTTCAATTCCTAACCTTTCGTTGAACATTCTGCAGAAAATAGACGATATTTTCAACAACACTTACACCATACTATGCAGACTTTCAAAATATGGTAATTTTGAATTTATAAAAGAACCGAAATTAGCTTTACTAGCAAGGCTTCATGGAGCAGTACCGATAACAGTCAAAGCCCTCAAGCGAAGTGTCGAGAGAAAGGATATTGGGTTAATGACAATCACCTTCAATATGCTTCGAATATTCGCCTCTAAAAATGGTAAGCTAGAGTTAATAAGACAATAATTTATCAGTCATTCAAAAGAGCAATCTTGTCCCTTTACTTGATGGAATATTCAAAAATCTTGCGCAACAAGTAAACTCATCCAAATTTGACAATGCGATAGAGCTAATGGCGTACTTGGCAAAGTCCAAATCTACAGCACAGGAAATAGTAAAGACGTTTGGAATGAAATTCTTTCTTGGATACAGCTGTTCAGTCTTTGAAGGATTGCAAAAAGCAGCATTGAAAGCCATTAAAATTTTAAATGAATATGGTAAGATTTCCCTAACACGATTTTGGAAAGAAGGCGTTTGACTTTGCAGATGGCTCAAAAATTCTGTCTGACTTGTTGAACAGCTTGCTTCAATGTAAAATTTCGATAATCGATAGCATCTGAATGTGTGAATATGTCCTTGACTTCAGTTAATTCTGTCACGTCGCTTCTGGTTGGTGCATTGAGATCAGCAGCTGGTCAAGCTGATCTGCCATTCTTGGAGTTTTACACTGACCGAAATTTCCCACTACCAACTGAGCCAACTCTGCCAAAAACTTCTGAAAGCAGGATTTCACAGCCAAAACATTTCGAGTCGGCACCAAACTTGTACACTATGCCTCCTCCCCCACCAGTCTTGGGTCAGAGACCAAAAACTTCGCCCAACTTGACTCAATGTGTGGATTACAAGGATGTTGAAACTGATTATGAGGATATTGTTGATGAATTTGCCCAAGATCTACAGAAAGGGAAATCTAAAGGACAAGCTATTCCACCACAGTCTATTCAGGATCTTGTCCACTCAAAACTGAGAAAGTTATGTCCAGAATTATCCTATTTGGAGAATATTCCGATAGCAAAATGTGATACACCAAACAGCAACATTAGTGTTCGCCATGTACAGCCAATGGCACCTGGGAAACATTTTGTTTGTCGTAACCTAGTAAATGGGGATTCTGAACAATTGCTGAGACGATCTCCAATGATTTTTAGGTACCTTTGTATTAATATAAGTTAGAAAGGTCATGTTTGATCAAACAGCGAGGATGTTTCAGCAGTTTTCCAAGGGAACGATAGTATACGATGTGATGGATTCCTCAAAGTCTCCCAAAGTAAATGACGGGTATCTAAAATTTAATCAAGAACGTTGCTATTCGACTCTAGATTTGAAAGTGGAAATCTGCAATTAGCAATCAAAGTTTCCCAGTATGAATACGACTTGCTCATTGAGTCTGATATCAACTCTGTCCCAGGAAAACACAACCAAGTACTTGAAGCTAATTTAGTGGTTCTATTTTTCAGTAAAGAGAATGATGACAAATACAGCATATAAATTCAATATTTTGAACTTGAGTAAACCAGCCAGCCAATTTAACAATGGCATGCAGCCAGTAATGTATTCTGTTGAAGACCCAGGATGGAAAAGAGTGGGCGACTATGTATTTTACATAAAGTAAGTCGAAATTTAAACTAGAAACCATTACAGGAAGCCTGGAGTAGACTCTAGTACGCTGGACTCTGTTGCTGCTGATGCGAATACCTTTTCAACACTAGTAATGGCAATTACATTTAAAACTCCAAACGATACATGTTACTTTGCGTATCATTACCCATATACTTACTCTGAGCTGCAAAGATCTTTGTATCAACTAAGCAGTTACTCTAATTTCAAAAATGTTTGCAGAAGAGCTTTACTTTGCAGAACATTAGGCGGAAATGACTGCATTTTATTGACAATCACTGATTTTGTAAATAGTAATTCGCATGTAACGTAGATGATGTACCAATCAAGGATAGGAAATATGTTTTGCTCAGTGCTAGAGTGCATCCTGGTGAAAGTAACTCTAGCCATATGATGAACGGCCTGATTCAGTTCCTTCTCAGTGGTGACGAAACTGCTGTTAATTTGAGAAAAAATTGTGTATTCAAAATTGTACCCATGCTTAATCCTGATGGAACAATTAATGGAAGTCACAGATGCTCTCTGGCTGGATTTGATCTTAATCGACAGTGGAAATCACCATCAAGAGTACTATCTCCAACCATATTTTGGACAAAACTTTTATACCGGTTCTTGATTAGACTCAACTGCCAGATCCTAGTACATAATTCACTAATCTAGTTATCCTGTGATTTCCATGGCCATTCAAGGAAAAAGAATGCCTTTATATTTGGTTGTGAGAATCCTGCTGGTACAGAAATAGAAGGCCTTGAAAAGATATTCCCTCAGATATTGACACAGCAGGCATCAATATTTGATTTTAATTCATGTCGCTTTAATATCGAGAAATCCAAAGAATCAACTGCCAGAGTAGTTTTACGACAAGAATTTAAAATAATCAACAGTTTCACACTAGAATCTACCTATTGCGGAATGGACTTTGGTGAAAAAAGAGTACTTGAGACTAAATTTAGGGGATGCAAGTGCAGATACCAGATTTGGAGAAAATGGGAGTCGATTTTGCCAAGGCTGTTAATACACTGTTGAATCACACAGAAGTGCACAAGATGTGCTCAAAGAATATAGTTGATTTATCAAAATCAGTAAAGTCTACACCCTGTTCATCCGATCAATCGCCAGTAGCTACTCCTAAGCGACCTCGAAAAGTGAAAAAGAGCACTGCCAAGCAGTTAGCGAAAAAGAGCATTGAAGCGAAAAAGAAGGAAAAGAAGCCGCCAGTTAGGGAAGAACAAGAAGAAAACAGTGATAATTCAGATGATGATTCAGACGATGGTTAGCAATCTCAATGTTCACATATATATTATTTTATGGATTAAATAGTTCGAGACATTTATAAAATTCGATTACCTAGATTAAATGCAATTACTTTTTTATCGACTTTGACTTTTGAACGGTCAAAATTCTTTACTTGTAATCCTTCTAATGATGTGCATCTCGATAGCGCGACATAAGTCTGGCTGCACTCGAAAATATTCTTTAAATCTACATAAACGCTGTCAAGAGTTTGTCCTTGGCATTTATGGATGCTTCTAGTATTAATAATAGTTACAATGCATAAGCTAGAATGATAGGAAACTGCATTCGAGTTGCTAAAGGATTTTTATCAGCCCTGAATATTTCAAATTTCTCTCTTCCCAATGTTACTTTACTATTTTTGAACTTTACTACTATTCCTTCGTCTTCAAAAGACTCTACCGTTCCAATTGCTCCGTTGTACAACGATTTACAATTTTTAATTAGCATTACACTTGCGCCTACACGTAATGTCAATTTAGCTGGAGCCAAGAGTGATTCATTTAATTTTTGTGTCAATTTCTCGTCGTGGGTATCATCAACAGCATTAAAACTTCGAACCGTTCCCCCTAGTTTTGCTAATTGCGTTGTATTTTCTTTCTCAACCTCAGCTCTAGTTGGGAACAGTTTAGTACATGCATGGAATTTAGTTTCTACGTCATTGTCTTCCAAAGCTTTAAATAGCTGAGCAGCATCATCGCTCACTTTACCAAGCCGAAGCTCGTTCAATATATGCATAAACACAGCTTCTGTTTGTCTATAGATTTTTTTCAAATACACCATTTGTAATTTTAAATTTTTCCATGCTGTATTAGCAAATTGTACCTTCGCTTTCAAAGACATATTTTGCATCTTTTGCTGGGGGAGGTAATTGAAGAAAATCTCCACATAATACTACTTGAATACCGCCAAATGGCTCATCAGAGTTACGGATACGCCTTGCCAAGAAATCCAACTTGTCAAAATAATCTGCCTCGATCATTGATATTTCATCAATAATCAACATCTTCAGGTTTTTCCATCTGGCGACACTCTGCTGAGACTTCTTTAGAAATCCAACGCACTGCTCACGAGTACCTTTTCCTAAGCCAATTCCAGCAAATGAATGTAAAGTACATCCTCCAATATTATACGCAGCAACCCCAGTAGCAGCTACGGTAAGAAATGGTTACCTGTAAGTGCATATTTATCTTCCGGCAGTCCAAACTTTTTCCATCGTTTAACTAATTCTTTCAAAACAAAAGACTATATGTAAGCCATAGATAACCTTTCCAGTACCAGCATTTCCAGTAAAAAAGAAGGATTTCCCTGAAAACACCAGAGTCATTATTTGCTCTTGTTCTGTGGACAGCACTGAAAGAGCTTTTGTCTTTCTTTCCTTTTTCACTGAAGAAGTAAATTCTGCGGGTCCAGATTCGTTCAAGGAATGGTTAGGAATATGTCCCATATCATTCGTAGGCTCTGATTTCACCGCAGTTCTTTTATTGGATTGGTTATCTCCTGGTAACTTTCTCTTTAGAACAGCTGGATCCGTTATTCGTAATTTTCCTCCTTGAACTTCTGCATTGACTTCTGAACCTCCTTGATATACTTTGAATTTTAATGGGTAGTTATTCACTCGTGGTTTGGTGCCGTACTTTAACTTTGGATCCACAGGGACTCTTGGTTCAGCTTGTGTCTTAGAGGATATCAATCGGGGCTGTTCCAAAGATTCATTTTGTTCCTCTCGTTTCTGCCTGAAAATCCCTCTACCAAAATTATTGAGCTGAATATCTGGTTTCTTTTCTGCCATCTGGTATGCATATAATTGTGCTTCCGGCGGTTGTCTATTCTCCTTTAGGGTAGGATCTCCAGGTCTTGAAACTGCCCCATCCGCTCTTGATTTACCTTCCTGCCTGGTGCTATTGACTCCTAGGCTCACTGGCAGAGATTGTTTTGTTTTTTCAAAATCTACTCCCTTTGGTTTTTTCTTTTCCCAAGATGTCGATTTCATTTGGACAACTATTCGCTCGGACATTTCCACGATATCGCTGGTACAAGACATGAAATCCAATCGATTACAATCACATGAAATACAATCAAACTACAAAGGATCGCTTGCCAGGAAATAAGTTTCACCAGGTTGACCAATAATACCAGTCGCGTAAGTTTGGAATTGCCTATCCCATGTAAGAGTATATCCGGGAACGATTTTTAGAAAATTTTGTTGATCAGTGTCCTTTGGTGTGATTTTTAAGTTGAGCCAGCGGAGCCAAGTTTCCAAAAAGATTTCAATGCTCACACAGACACTGTTAATTCAAGTTGTATACTCTGCTTCTCTGCAGGGAAAGCTTGGAAGCGAAGGCGGGATAAATGGAAGAGTAACTGGAGGTAATGCCGTACTAATCTAGACCCATTAGTGCCAGCCACCACTGTTCCTCATTTAGCATCAAGCATAGTGGTAATAGAAGCTCCCAAAACTACCATCAATCCAGTAGTTACAAACAGTCCCAAGAGTCCTACCACAGCACCTAGCCCTACTTCAGTCCCAAACCAGAACTCTGACCCGCAACAGAATATCAACTATGATCCCAGACCAACCAATTCTGCTTGTAGACCGTTATCTATCTCGCTGTTTCTATTATGCAGTATCTTGCTGTAAACAATGAGTGCGGCATTATAAAATTAACCAATCAAATTACAGTAATATGCATGGAGAAATAGAGGAGGGGTGATACGCTTGACAATCAAACGTCATCACTTTTTTCAAAAAAACTATTTAAATGCCAAGCACTGGGGTAATAAAACACTAAACAAGACATTTATAAAGTCTAGTATCGGATTGCATTCAGCAACCACAGTATACATTGATAACAAATTTTATAGTAAATATAAACCAGTTGTGTCTTCAGGTCTAAATGAGACGTGTCAATCTACTACCATCCCGTTAAGGAAACCTAGAAAAAAGGAGAAGAGATACTCGCTATTAAAACGCGCTATTCTAAATAGTTTTAATCAAGCGACTGGGTTTGACATGGACCAAGTAGATTTTGAAGATAATGATGACTGTCTTGAAGACGATCTTGAAATTAACCAAGAATATGAAATTTGATATCTTGCCAGATACGGCCATCAAATCCATGCTGTTGATCTGGATTGTTTTACGAATTGCCCAATTCGCATTACTTTACCAAGACTCGTTCATCGACTCTCTAACTCGCTTCCGCAATTCCAAGCTGAATTTGTTTTCATTGCCTTAAATATATTTCTGATTTTCAAGTTTGGAATTTTTTGGAAAATGGAAATCGAAACCCAACGTTGCGTCGAGATTCTAGAGGAAATCTACACACATCAACCTCAATTACCATCAGTATACACTGTGGAAACGGTTGCGCCAGTCAGCAGTCCGTTTCTATTGAAACCGCGCGCACCAAAAATGATTACTCTTAACATCAAGCCATTGAAAGGATTAGCACCATTTACTATTGAAGCTGACCTATTAGAGTCCATCACAGAAGTAAAGCTGAGGATTTCATCAGTATCGGGCGTTTCAGTTGCAAATCAAAGATTACTGCTATCTGGTAAAGGGTTGAGTGACCTCAAAACACTATTTGACTACAGTATCAAGCCAGGTGCTACCTTGCACTTGTCTGTAAAGCAAGAAGAAGGCGCGGTGGAAGAGCCAGTTCCAACTGCTCAGCATAAAGAAAGCGCACCTTCTAATATTGATTCACAAGTCTTCTGGAGCAGAATAAAGACAGTCTTGGATTCAAAATATACTAGCGAGGTATCAGAAAAGGCAAGTTATATTAACTGTAGATTCTTCACGAATGGAAGGAAAGCATAACGAAATATGAATAAAGCAACATTGGTAATACTATTCTTTGGGTTTTGTATCGCTGTCTGGCGATGGCAATTTTGAATCATTTGTCTCTGCAATTGTTTCCAAGTTAGCCAAAGTATCCTTTGGTGCTACCTTTTCAATCATTAATGCAGCCCATTGGAACATGTTATTCGCCATCTCCCCCATGTACACTTCAAATGTTTTATACAGCAATTTACATCCAGTATCATCCCACTGATTGGCAATCTCACTGCTCCCCAACCAACCCTGAATGCCCCTTTTAAACTGCTGTTCAAATTCAAGTACCCCATCAGAACTTGAATCGCGAATGCATTTGTAAAAGATGTAGGATATTGCTCGTAGATTGTGTTCTTCTGTGGCACTTTTTTCTCTATATCCTGTAAAGACCACTTTGAAAATCAATGTTTTCACAAAGAAAAAGTAGAGTGTCATGATGGTCCAAGCTTCTTCATTCTTTGTTGCTTGCAAAACAGATTCGTTATCCCAGAGATACCCTACTGGTATATTTTCATTCTTTACAATATTGAAAAGTGCTTGTTTTACAGTCTGTGGCAATGTTTCATATTTAGTCTATTATTAGTACTTGGTTACCTGGGTTATTAGCTTGCAAAGCGAATCGAGGATAGAAGTGAAAGCTTGGATTTTCGATTTGGATGGTTTCTTTGCAAATAGCCCACCAAGCCCTACTTCCTTGATCAAAAAATCCGTATCCTGCGATAGATCTCTTAGATCACTCATTACAAGTTTATACTCTTTCGTATTTGTAACCATATCCGCCATTTCGTCAATTGCTAATTCAAACTCATTCTTTTTCAGCTTGTTCTTTATCATATTGCGATACTATATCAATCGAAATGTGCCTTTTTGGATATACATAGTGCTGCAAAGACAAACAATGAAACCGACTTTAGTTTAGATATCTGCATAGTTGGAAAGGTTGCTTTCGTGTATAGATTGATACATTTGCGTCTAGTCTTTTCGGGTTTTGGTATTACAAAGTTTCTATATCTCTCTCTCCTCAATTGTGCATCTGTCATTACTGCTGGTGGTTTTGGTAACGAATCAGTCAATACTTTATGCTGAATCTGGAGTGTTTGAAGAGCGATTGTTTGTAGAATGTTGTTTACATCTATTGCTGGCTGAGGATTATACTGCATATAAGAATTATGGGATTGAGCAAAGTAAGGAGGATGAGGGTAATGCCCAGTACAAGGTATGGATGGATAATGCAAGTGAGGTTGGGTATATTGTACTGGTGGAATGCAAGGAATGGAAGAATACGAAGGATTATACACGCTGGTGTTATTTCGTCCGTGTTTGGTTTCTTTTTTGTTATCCTCCTACTCATCAAAGAAAATCTACTAAGCTTTGGATGGCTTGTAATTTAATGGCATCTAGTCTAGCTTTCCAGGTCAGCTCCTGGTCCATCTTTCAAAAACTAAAAAAGCCCATTGTGTGCAATAATATCCTATTGTTTATTTAATGACTCTGATAATTCACTATATTCTGCAACCAAGAACTGATACTGCTGTTCTTTTTCCCTCAATTGATTTTCTAACGTGCGAACTCTTTCCTTCTTTTCTGAAAGCTCGGCTTCATACTGTGCATTCTGTTCAGCAAATGTCTTGTATTTTTGCTAAAATTAAAAAAAGTATTACTTCTAGTATACGAAGGTTTTCTTCAATCTTTTCTTTTGTTATTCTAGGCACAAATTCTGTTTCTTGTATGTGACGCAGTTCTTGAATCTCTAGCATTTTCTCTTTGATTAGTTTGTCTCTTTCAGAGATTGCTTCATCTTTGAGAGAAAGGGGATCTTTACCAAGCTCGAATGGCTGCACTTCAATGTTTTGAAATGCTGGGTCTGTTTTTCTTTGCTGGGCAAGTATCGATTCAGGTAAATAGCTGGCGTAAACGGTTAGTTTATAAATCATGTCTTTTTTCAACTTTTCGTTTTCGGCTATGTTAGGTTGCTGATTACTTTCTAATATCTGGATCCTATTCTCCAATTCCGCGCATTTTTGCTTTTCAAAGCGGAGCAGGAATCTATTTTCATTCTGAGATATCAGTTTTTGCACTTTTGTTCGAAGAAAAGTAAACTCGTCTTCTTTTTCTTGATAATTATTGATTATTTTGTCATATTCAGCCTGTTGTCAACTATTATTACCTTGATTTCAGCTAATAATGGTCCGAATGTGGTAAATTCTTGTATTATCTGTTCAAAACATGTCGCGTGTACCCTTAGTCTACCAATATCAGGCCCTCTATCTGGGCATCCGCTAGCCGCCAGTTCTGTCTTGATATACTCTTTAAACTTTTTTAATTTATCCTGCTTTGCATTGTCGTTGTACTTTATCTTTATTCCGTCGCTAATTAGTTTTGATTTGGTTTCTGAAACTACTTTGTATTGATCAATTTTGGTCAAATGAAGCTGGAAAGGCTCAACAAACTTTCTAGACACCTTTTTCAATGGTGGAATGTGTTTCTCCATTTTTGGCTTCTCTGGCGTTGCAGTAATCTCTGTTCTCTTTTTAACAGTGTCAAATTCAGCCAAAATATCGTGCATCACTCCAATACCAATACCATTATCCTCTCCCAGTATGTTCTTTGAAGCAGGTCCAAATCTTGGCCCGCCTGCTTGCTGCTTTGCTCTTTCCTCCAGAATTTTATTGGTTTGGCTAGCTGAAAGGTACCCAGACGCGATATCCTGTACTTCCTTTCGTTGCTGAGCTACATATCGATCCATCAGAGATCCAAGGGTTTCTTTTTTTGGTATTAATTCCTTTTTTTCTTTAGTATACTTCAATGATGAAACCGGTGGATGTTTGTCCTTTATTTTCTCTACGAATACCAACTTTTGGGCTGGATGAGTATATATCCTTGTTGCTCCAATGCTTCTCCATCTCTTTTGATTAAATTTATCTTACTGTAATGTCAGAATCCATTTGTCAAAAAGAACAATGATGTAATTTTGTAATTGGCAAGTAAACACAAGTCGCAAAGTTATTTTGAAACACTAGATTGAAAATCACCTTGATCAAGAGTGTGGCCTTTACCATATACCTACAGATCCATTGGGAATCTTTAACACCAAGTATCAAATCACGCAATGTCTGTTATTACTCATCCGAACGGACCCGATGATTATCCGTTGCTATGAAGTACCTTGGTTTTAAAAACAAAGAATAAAAAACTAATCAAACAAACATATCTGGAGCGGTGCTCTTTGATCGGCACTATGGCATTGTTTAACCTCGTTACAGCCCTACAGTAACTGCAGTAACTTTTAGACGTATGGTGTGGCTTGTTACGCTTCAAAAAGCTAATGTGGCTGTCGTGAGAGGTACTCAAAAAAAATATCGAAAACCAAAAATGCGAAATATCATCCTAGCACCCATTATGCTGATGCCACTTGTTCTATCGCAGGCGGCCGGGCAGAGCAATAATGGTGGAGCTACCTGCGCTGCCGACTATGTAACAAATTATGATCTTCCCCTACACATTGGGAGTGTATTTATAGTGTTTGCTGTCTCTGCAGCTGGTATGTTTGGAGCAATGTTTGTAGACGGGTTCAAAGTACCGATTATTGGAAACATTTTGCATGTTCTAAAGTTTTTTGGTATGGGAATCATTGCTGGAACTGCTTGGATTCATTTGCTCCCTGATGCTTTCTCTCAGTTTTCTAATCCATGCTTGGGCGATAGCTGGAAGAGCTACGGAACCAATTATGTTGGTTTGTTTGGTGTCATAGCATCGTTTGTGGTTCAACTTTTAGAATTGGCTTCTTCACAGCATACCCACGAGCACGAGCATGAACTCATACTTAAAGACTTGGATCAGCTGCATCATTCACATAATAGCTCTTTGAAAGATGAAGTTGATGACTTGGCAACAGAACCAGTTGTAGTGGCTGTCGACAATACAATGACAATGGAGTCTGTCATTCCACACAAGCATACACCAATCGACCCTCAAAAAAGATTTCAAACCATCATATTGGAATCTGGCATTTTGGTTCACTCTCTCATCATTGGTTTAACTCTTGGGGTAACACCAGATATCGGATTTATCTCACTTTTAATTGCAATCAGCTTCCATCAAATGTTTGAAGGAATGGCACTAGGGATTCTAATTTCAAATGCAAAGTTTGATACCAAAGTCAAATACGTCTTGGGATTCTTATACCCCCTCACAACCCCAATTGGAATATCGATTGGTATATCGGTCCGCAATATCTTTAACGCAAACGATCCAAAGATGATTTTGATCCAAGGCATCTTGGATTCCATATCTGCTGGTATTCTGTTTTACAATTGTTACGCAGAGCTTATTAGTAACGAAATCAATCATAGTCCTAGTTTCAAGAGATTTTCTAAACAATTTAAAGCTGCTTGTTTCCTAGCAATGTACGCTGGAGCATCAGCCATGGCAATAATAGGTATCTGGGCTTAATAAACAAAATACTAGAGTTACATGAACTTTATTTTTGGGTTCATATAAGAATTATACCACTTTCTAAACCAGTGTAAATGCATTGGGTAGCTGACTGCGACATAAAACACGAATCTGCTGAATCCAAACCATTGGAAATACTGTAGAATAATATATCCGTGGAAAAGAACCCTGGTAGTAAAAAACAGCAGTCCAAATCCCAGGTCGCTTTTCCATTTCTGGTTCAGGTTTCCCATTGTCAATACAAAAGTAGGGTATTCCATCAAACAAAATGGTCCCATTAGTCCGCCCACTCCATGACGAAGAAAATCAAATAGAATAAGCAAGTACAGTGTATGATGGATGTATCCAGTGACCAACCCAAACCTTTTAGGATAATGTAGTTTACCAAGTACCATGTCCACCATCAAATAAGAGATGAAACAGGCAGCAATGAAATTTGATATCCAGTTATTCACCCAGCTAAAGTCCTGTCGTACCAACAAATGGTAGCAAAACGGAATTGAAATGGAGCACACTGGAATAGTAATAAAAAATGTAGTCAACCAAGCTATTTGTTTTGAATTATCGACAAATATCTTTTCATTAGTGTTTTTGACTTTGTAAAACATCACTATTTGAAAGAGGGTATACAGTGTGAAACTGGTCAAGAATGTTTGATTCTGGAAATTCGACACTTGGGCTGTAATTAGAGTAGAGTTCATACAGAGCTGTTGTTACCAGGGGTTTTATAGCTGGTATTCATGTGATGTGCCCATATCGTGTGATTTGTTTGTATTGGCTTTGAGTGAGGCACATGTGGACAGCTGATGCCCATTGTCCAACTTTGTCCAGATTTAATGTCGGCCCGTAATTAACATTCTGATTTGTTCTGTCCAATCGTATTACTTCAATCGCTCAATTTCAATCATTCCAGCCCTAGTAGAAAAATAAAAACCAATATAAATTATTCTTTTATTGTATTAAAGAAGGGGCCTACGTTAACATCACTTACTAGTCAGAGCCATATCAGCACTAATACGCTTTTCAGGAGCATACTCCAACATTCGCTTTATCAATACTACACCGTCTCCCTGCAGCTTTGGTACAATGGTTGCTAAATCTACTGCTGGATAAATAGGAAAGTCTGGCTTATAATCTGGTATTTCAGATATCCTTGGCCATATAATTTCATTAGGGGTACCCAGAGTCTGAAATATCTTTAACAACTGGTCTCTAATTGAAATGCCAGGGAATAGCGGTCTTCCAGTAGCCATTTCTGCCATTATACAGCCTATATTAATCCGAAATACCTATAGACCACATGTCAATGGTGTTTGAATAGTTGCGAGATCCCATAAGCACATCTGGACTCCTATACCACAAAGTTACCACCTGAATCAAATACAAACTACTTCATGCGAATATCCTCGCACCGGTATTCCGACTGCTCTCGCCAATCCAAAATCAGCCAATTTCAATTCCATCTTTTTGTTGATCAACAAGTTTTGCGGTTTAAGGTCCCTATGTAAAACCCTATGTTCATGACAATACGCAATCCCTTCTAATAACTGATGCATAAGCAATTGAATAGTGTTGACTGAAATGTCGCCTGCATTAATAGTGAGTACCGGCATTGCTATCCAAGTACTTTTTCAAATCCGAATCAAGGTATTCAAAAACCAGAGTCAGTTTCTTTTCGGTATGAATCACATCGTACAGCTTTACAATATTGGGATGCTTGAGCTCCTTTAATAGTGATATTTCTCTTATTGCTGTACAGGGAACTCCCTCTTCCTCATTGTCCAATCTGATCCTCTTCAGCGCTACAACAGCCCCCGTCTCTTTATTCTGCGCCTTGTACACTATGCCATAGGTTCCTTTTTAATCGCAATGTACCCTCTCCTAGCTTTTCTATTTTCTGGTATTTTTCCATTTGATTAAGAATTCAGAAAGTCATGTGACATGAACGTTTTGATTTCTAGTGATGGTTGCCAGTTGAATACTAGTGATGCTTCCCTCTAATATTTGCTCTAGATAATTGGTATCGATGATAAATTTCCAGATTGAGTTGAAATCATTCAGAAGTGGAGTTGGATCCCAACTTGGCTCCATCAATTTTACATCTAAATTAGCCCAACAAGATTCTATTCTCAAGTTGCTTTTATGAAGCCGAGGATTACCCTCGACGTGTTGAATTTTTTTTGATTTTGAATTTTTCCCTGCTTATTAATGGAGTGTAGAGATTCAGAAGGTTGGGGGCCAATCAGCCATGAAAGGCTATACGATTTCACTATCTGTTTCCAATACATTCTCCAACAAATCCCAACAATTTTCCTGCTGTTCACTGGTAACTCAAGTTAACATAGGCTTGATATTCGTCGCTACGCTGCACAACAAACCCAGATTTCAAGTTCCAAAAACTACAGTATTCTACACGCTTCAAATCAGCTGTTTTATTCTGCTGATTTCAAACGCAATTGGAATCAAAGACAATTACTTGTTGATTACACCTACTGCTGGATACTTGCTGGCAATGGGATTCCATTACCTGGAATTATCGTACTCTAGAGTATCGCTGTACTTTTTACTCTTCTTTTGGTTGATGAACATTGTCGTCAACTTGATTGTTCTCCGCAGTTTGTACCTTGCGCGGGTATTCGAATTTACTCTGGAAAATATCGTTTACTCTACCAATTTGCTCCTTTCCTTGTTGAATTTCTTGTTGGAATTATTACCAAAGCCGGAATCGTACTACATGTCACTTGACGAGGATGAACACGTTACGCCAGAAATCAATTCACACATCTTTGCTAGGATATACTTTGCATGGATGGGATCTTTGATGAAATTAGGGTACCAAAAGGTGCTCACAATGGAAGATTTATGGACATTAGCCCCATCGGACTCTGCAGCTCATAATTCTGTATTGTTTCAAAAACACCTGTCTGCCCAATTAACCACAAAACGCCCTTCTCTGGTTAAAGCATTGTTCAGCACATTCTCTGGCACAGTCATCTCAACTGCTTTATTTAAATTCATGCAAGATTGTTTACAGTTTACGCAACCACAATTGCTGGCTTTAATGATGGCTTATGCTGCTCGATTTAACAAAGATAGTTCGATTGACGAAGGAATTGGAATTGCTGGGTTAATGTTGATTACTGCAATGACTCAGACAATCTTTTTACATCAATACTTTCACGGTTGTTTTATGCTTGGAATGAGGGTACTTGTATATTCATTTTAGGTTCGCTCTACTATGATTACTGCCGTGTACAATAAAGCGCTTCGCTTGTCTAATTCTGCTAGGCAAGGGTCTACGGTTGGGGAAATAACCAACTTGATGGCTGTTGATGCCTCCAAGTTGGCTGATTTGTGCAACAATATGAATATCTTGTGGTCTGGACCTTTCCAAATCTCCATTGCTGTTTATTTCTTGTACAAGACATTAGGCGCCTCTGTATTTGGTGGTATTGCCATTATGATTATAATGATTCCTATCAATGGGTATATTGCATCCGTTTCTAGGGCTTTAAACAAAAAGCAAATGAAAAACAAGGATACCAGAACCAAATTGATGGACGAAATCTTGTCTGGAATCAAAGTATTAAAGCTTTATGCCTGGGAAAAGCCATTCTATGAAAAGATTAATGCAATTAGGGAGTTGGAACTGTTTACACTCAAGAATATTGCTTACCTTCAATGTTGCACCAGTTTTACATGGAGTTGCACTCCCTTCTTGGTTTCATTTACTACATTTGCTATCTATAGTGTATTCGGATCTGAACCATTGACTTCCACCAAAGGTAATTTTATCTAATGTAGTTTTTGTTTCTCTTTCATTGTTCAATTTACTTGGATTCCCTCTAGCAGCATTCCCGCAAGTAATTGCTTCTGTAGTTGAAGCAAGTGTTTCGATTTCTCGATTACTAAAATTCTTTTTGAATGAAGAAAAGGACGACTCTGCAGTCACCCTTGAATTTGTACCACCCTTCCGTGACGAAAATAGTCCTCCAGCTGAAAGAATTTGTGTTGAAAATGGAACTTTTGGATGGGCAAAAGATGGAGAATCTATTCTCTCTGATATTTCGTTTTCAGTAACCGATGCTGCATTGTTGGCGGTTGTCGGCCCAGTTGGAGCGGGTAAATCTTCCTTGCTTTCTGCAATTCTCGGTGATACTTATAAACAAGGCGGCTCTGTTACTGTTAGGGGCACAATTGCATACGTTCCTCAAACCGCTTGGATTATGAACAGTACTGTAAGGGAAAATATTTTGTTTGGCCAGCCATTTGACGAAGCTTTCTATAATCAAACTGTGCAAGCTTGCGGATTAGGGCCTGATCTTGATTCTTTGATTGCGGGCGATTTCACAGAGATTGGTGAACGTGGTATCAACTTGTCAGGGGGACAGAAACAAAGAATCGCAATTGCCAGAGCTGTTTACAGCCGTGCAGATATTTACTTGTTTGATGACGCTTTATCTGCTGTTGACGCTCATGTTGGACGCCATATCTTTGATCACATTCTTGGGCCAGCTGGTTTGCTAAAGTCCAAAGCCAGAGTTTTTGTTACTCACGGTATTCACTACTTGCCTCAAGTTGATGCTGTAATGACCTTGAACAACGGAACTATTGGTGAAATGGGAACTTACCAGGCTCTAATGAGCAATAAGAGCCACTTTTACAATTTAATCAAGGAATATGGTAAGCAAAAGAACGAGCAGCCAAAAGAATTGAAATCATTTGCGATTGGCAAGATCTTGAAGGAAGAAAATGATAAGACGAAAACTCAAAACGGTACCTTGATTGAAAAGGAAACCAGTGCAAAGGGAAAAGTAAACTGGAAAGTCTATCAAACCTATGCTCAATCTTGCAATTCTTGGTATGTGATTGGATTCCTTTGCATTGCTGTTTTGGCACAAGGCATATCTGTTTCTCAGAATATCTTGCTGTCGGAATGGGCAAAGTCCAACGACAATGGCAACACCAGCGTTTTGTGGTGGTTGGTAGGGTATGGATCCTTGGGTCTTCTTTACAGTTCCTTTGTGGTATTCCAAGTTTTGTTTGCGTGGGTGTTCTGTGGTATTGGCTCCGCTAGACATTTGCATGATGATCTCTTGCGCAATGTATTACGTCTCCCTCAATCATTCTTTGACACTACCCCCCTTGGAAGAATTATCAACAGATTCTCCAAGGACCAATACACTATTGACGAAGTACTGCCTAGATCCTTCTTGATGTTTTTCAGAACGCTATTCCAAGTGTTGGCAGTTTTAGCCATCAATACTTTTGGTAACGTGTACTATCTCTTGCTAGCTATTCCACTAGGGCTTTTATACTACTATTTCCAGAGATACTATTTATCCACATCTCGTGAATTGAAACGTTTAGACAGTACTTCAAGATCGCCAATTTATCAAAACTTCCAAGAAACACTGAACGGTGTCTCTTCCATTAGGGCTTATGGACAATCGGATAGATTTATCAAGATCAATGAAGGAAGAGTTGACTACAATCAACGCGCATACTATCCATCAGTGTCTTCCAACAGATGGTTGGCAGTTAGGTTAGAATTCATTGGCTCATTGATTGTATTTGGATCTGGAACATTTGGTGTATTAGCCCTAAAGTATCAGGATTACATGTCATCTAGTTTGCTTGGACTGATGCTGGTGTACTCTCTCAATGTTACTCAAACTCTAAATTGGATGGTTAGACAAAGTTGTGAAATCGAAACAAATATTGTGTCTGTGGAACGTATCAAGGAATACATTGAACTTCCTCAAGAAGCACCTGCTCATATTGAAGAAGCTCAGCCACCTCCACACTGGCCACAACACGGTGCAATTTCATTCAAGAACTACTCTACTCGGTATCGCGCGGAATTAGATCTTGTCGTAAAGAACTTGAATATCGATATCAAAGGAAAGGAAAAGATTGGTATTGTTGGAAGAACTGGGGCTGGGAAATCCTCACTTACACTGGCACTATTTAGAATTATTGAGCCAGCTTCAGGGTTTATCTCTATCGATAATGTAAACATTTGCAATATTGGCTTGGAAGATCTCCGTAGTGCTATTTCTATTATTCCTCAAGACCCAGTTTTGTTCTGTGGATCAGTAAGATACAACCTTGATCCTTTTGGAAAGTCCTCAGACGCAGACCTGTGGGCTGCGCTAGAGAAAGCAAACTTGAAAGATTATATTGCTTCTAGAGAAGGTGGTTTGAGTTACGAAGTAGTTCAAGGAGGCGAGAACTTTAGCGTAGGTCAGCGTCAATTGATCTGCTTGGCTCGGTAATTCTTGTTGTAACAATAGTGCATTGGTTAGAAATACCAAAATCTTAATATTGGATGAAGCAACTGCCGCCATTGATGTGGAAACTGATGCAATTATCCAGAAAACTATTCGTCAAGAGATGAAAGAGTCTACAATTTTGACTATTGCTCATCGCATTAACACTGTTATGGATAGCGATAGGTAATTCTGTTTTTAATTTAGAATCATTGTTTTAGATAAAGGAGTTATGGTGGAGTTTGACACTCCAAAGAAATTGCTCGCCAACAAGAGCTCAAAATTCTATGCGTTGGCCAAAGAGGCTGGTCAAACAAAATAAAACTTCATTCTGCGTGTCTTTCAAACTTTATTCTGCAACGACTGCGTGTCTTTCAAACTTGTTTCATTTGACCTGTATCACGCAGAGTGATGTCATTCCACTTACGCGCAGAGCTTGCTCACTACAATCTTTTACGCACTATGATAAAGAAAGGTTCTCTGGCAAAGAGAGCTGAAAAATTAAAGAAGCCCATAGTGGACCAGCAGTCTAACCTGCCCATTCTAAAAACCCCAAAACTGAAAGCAATTAGCTTACCAAAATTGTAATTCCCAATAACAGTAGAAAGTCAAGGGATTCGAGTCAAGCAATTACCGCTGCAAATGTTCCTGGACCGGTTTTAAGAATTTTATTGGCTATATCGCAAACTCTGGATGAAGATTTGTCCAAGGACGATATGGCACATGCTAAAGAATCATCAGCATTCCAGTCGACTGAGAGAACCAGTAGTATATCGTCTAGAGATGAGACTTGTGTCCTTGTTTCGGAAATGTCACGGGTATCAATATCTTCATCTCTTCTGGATAGCTTGGAAACTGAGGTGGGTGAATTCAATGCTGAGAAATCGTCGATATCCAACGAGGCAAAACGGAAAATCATCAGATGCTGCTTGGATTTAAAGAGGCTAATCGACAAGGATAACAATCCCATTTCAGCTGGTAAATCACCATTAAACCAAGACTCTGTAATTCAGAAATCACTTTTTTCAAAGTCAAATACCAACGTCACCGTTCTCTTTAGGTGTCTAAAGGTAAATTGGTGATAATTCCAGGAAATTTGCGATGTCGACACTTCAATCGTTATTACGAATCTCCTGTTGAGACTAATCACTTCATGCGAGAGTGCATCGAGTAATATGATAATGATGACAAAGAAAAATCTGTGTCAAGTGCTCTTGGTTACCATTTACAATATCCATCATGACTATTTAAACAATTCTTCAATTCCTAACCTTTCGTTGAACATTCTGCAGAAAATAGACGATATTTTCAACAACACTTACACCATACTATGCAGACTTTCAAAATATGGTAATTTTGAATTTATAAAAGAACCGAAATTAGCTTTACTAGCAAGGCTTCATGGAGCAGTACCGATAACAGTCAAAGCCCTCAAGCGAAGTGTCGAGAGAAAGGATATTGGGTTAATGACAATCACCTTCAATATGCTTCGAATATTCGCCTCTAAAAATGGTAAGCTAGAGTTAATAAGACAATAATTTATCAGTCATTCAAAAGAGCAATCTTGTCCCTTTACTTGATGGAATATTCAAAAATCTTGCGCAACAAGTAAACTCATCCAAATTTGACAATGCGATAGAGCTAATGGCGTACTTGGCAAAGTCCAAATCTACAGCACAGGAAATAGTAAAGACGTTTGGAATGAAATTCTTTCTTGGATACAGCTGTTCAGTCTTTGAAGGATTGCAAAAAGCAGCATTGAAAGCCATTAAAATTTTAAATGAATATGGTAAGATTTCCCTAACACGATTTTGGAAAGAAGGCGTTTGACTTTGCAGATGGCTCAAAAATTCTGTCTGACTTGTTGAACAGCTTGCTTCAATGTAAAATTTCGATAATCGATAGCATCTGAATGTGTGAATATGTCCTTGACTTCAGTTAATTCTGTCACGTCGCTTCTGGTTGGTGCATTGAGATCAGCAGCTGGTCAAGCTGATCTGCCATTCTTGGAGTTTTACACTGACCGAAATTTCCCACTACCAACTGAGCCAACTCTGCCAAAAACTTCTGAAAGCAGGATTTCACAGCCAAAACATTTCGAGTCGGCACCAAACTTGTACACTATGCCTCCTCCCCCACCAGTCTTGGGTCAGAGACCAAAAACTTCGCCCAACTTGACTCAATGTGTGGATTACAAGGATGTTGAAACTGATTATGAGGATATTGTTGATGAATTTGCCCAAGATCTACAGAAAGGGAAATCTAAAGGACAAGCTATTCCACCACAGTCTATTCAGGATCTTGTCCACTCAAAACTGAGAAAGTTATGTCCAGAATTATCCTATTTGGAGAATATTCCGATAGCAAAATGTGATACACCAAACAGCAACATTAGTGTTCGCCATGTACAGCCAATGGCACCTGGGAAACATTTTGTTTGTCGTAACCTAGTAAATGGGGATTCTGAACAATTGCTGAGACGATCTCCAATGATTTTTAGGTACCTTTGTATTAATATAAGTTAGAAAGGTCATGTTTGATCAAACAGCGAGGATGTTTCAGCAGTTTTCCAAGGGAACGATAGTATACGATGTGATGGATTCCTCAAAGTCTCCCAAAGTAAATGACGGGTATCTAAAATTTAATCAAGAACGTTGCTATTCGACTCTAGATTTGAAAGTGGAAATCTGCAATTAGCAATCAAAGTTTCCCAGTATGAATACGACTTGCTCATTGAGTCTGATATCAACTCTGTCCCAGGAAAACACAACCAAGTACTTGAAGCTAATTTAGTGGTTCTATTTTTCAGTAAAGAGAATGATGACAAATACAGCATATAAATTCAATATTTTGAACTTGAGTAAACCAGCCAGCCAATTTAACAATGGCATGCAGCCAGTAATGTATTCTGTTGAAGACCCAGGATGGAAAAGAGTGGGCGACTATGTATTTTACATAAAGTAAGTCGAAATTTAAACTAGAAACCATTACAGGAAGCCTGGAGTAGACTCTAGTACGCTGGACTCTGTTGCTGCTGATGCGAATACCTTTTCAACACTAGTAATGGCAATTACATTTAAAACTCCAAACGATACATGTTACTTTGCGTATCATTACCCATATACTTACTCTGAGCTGCAAAGATCTTTGTATCAACTAAGCAGTTACTCTAATTTCAAAAATGTTTGCAGAAGAGCTTTACTTTGCAGAACATTAGGCGGAAATGACTGCATTTTATTGACAATCACTGATTTTGTAAATAGTAATTCGCATGTAACGTAGATGATGTACCAATCAAGGATAGGAAATATGTTTTGCTCAGTGCTAGAGTGCATCCTGGTGAAAGTAACTCTAGCCATATGATGAACGGCCTGATTCAGTTCCTTCTCAGTGGTGACGAAACTGCTGTTAATTTGAGAAAAAATTGTGTATTCAAAATTGTACCCATGCTTAATCCTGATGGAACAATTAATGGAAGTCACAGATGCTCTCTGGCTGGATTTGATCTTAATCGACAGTGGAAATCACCATCAAGAGTACTATCTCCAACCATATTTTGGACAAAACTTTTATACCGGTTCTTGATTAGACTCAACTGCCAGATCCTAGTACATAATTCACTAATCTAGTTATCCTGTGATTTCCATGGCCATTCAAGGAAAAAGAATGCCTTTATATTTGGTTGTGAGAATCCTGCTGGTACAGAAATAGAAGGCCTTGAAAAGATATTCCCTCAGATATTGACACAGCAGGCATCAATATTTGATTTTAATTCATGTCGCTTTAATATCGAGAAATCCAAAGAATCAACTGCCAGAGTAGTTTTACGACAAGAATTTAAAATAATCAACAGTTTCACACTAGAATCTACCTATTGCGGAATGGACTTTGGTGAAAAAAGAGTACTTGAGACTAAATTTAGGGGATGCAAGTGCAGATACCAGATTTGGAGAAAATGGGAGTCGATTTTGCCAAGGCTGTTAATACACTGTTGAATCACACAGAAGTGCACAAGATGTGCTCAAAGAATATAGTTGATTTATCAAAATCAGTAAAGTCTACACCCTGTTCATCCGATCAATCGCCAGTAGCTACTCCTAAGCGACCTCGAAAAGTGAAAAAGAGCACTGCCAAGCAGTTAGCGAAAAAGAGCATTGAAGCGAAAAAGAAGGAAAAGAAGCCGCCAGTTAGGGAAGAACAAGAAGAAAACAGTGATAATTCAGATGATGATTCAGACGATGGTTAGCAATCTCAATGTTCACATATATATTATTTTATGGATTAAATAGTTCGAGACATTTATAAAATTCGATTACCTAGATTAAATGCAATTACTTTTTTATCGACTTTGACTTTTGAACGGTCAAAATTCTTTACTTGTAATCCTTCTAATGATGTGCATCTCGATAGCGCGACATAAGTCTGGCTGCACTCGAAAATATTCTTTAAATCTACATAAACGCTGTCAAGAGTTTGTCCTTGGCATTTATGGATGCTTCTAGTATTAATAATAGTTACAATGCATAAGCTAGAATGATAGGAAACTGCATTCGAGTTGCTAAAGGATTTTTATCAGCCCTGAATATTTCAAATTTCTCTCTTCCCAATGTTACTTTACTATTTTTGAACTTTACTACTATTCCTTCGTCTTCAAAAGACTCTACCGTTCCAATTGCTCCGTTGTACAACGATTTACAATTTTTAATTAGCATTACACTTGCGCCTACACGTAATGTCAATTTAGCTGGAGCCAAGAGTGATTCATTTAATTTTTGTGTCAATTTCTCGTCGTGGGTATCATCAACAGCATTAAAACTTCGAACCGTTCCCCCTAGTTTTGCTAATTGCGTTGTATTTTCTTTCTCAACCTCAGCTCTAGTTGGGAACAGTTTAGTACATGCATGGAATTTAGTTTCTACGTCATTGTCTTCCAAAGCTTTAAATAGCTGAGCAGCATCATCGCTCACTTTACCAAGCCGAAGCTCGTTCAATATATGCATAAACACAGCTTCTGTTTGTCTATAGATTTTTTTCAAATACACCATTTGTAATTTTAAATTTTTCCATGCTGTATTAGCAAATTGTACCTTCGCTTTCAAAGACATATTTTGCATCTTTTGCTGGGGGAGGTAATTGAAGAAAATCTCCACATAATACTACTTGAATACCGCCAAATGGCTCATCAGAGTTACGGATACGCCTTGCCAAGAAATCCAACTTGTCAAAATAATCTGCCTCGATCATTGATATTTCATCAATAATCAACATCTTCAGGTTTTTCCATCTGGCGACACTCTGCTGAGACTTCTTTAGAAATCCAACGCACTGCTCACGAGTACCTTTTCCTAAGCCAATTCCAGCAAATGAATGTAAAGTACATCCTCCAATATTATACGCAGCAACCCCAGTAGCAGCTACGGTAAGAAATGGTTACCTGTAAGTGCATATTTATCTTCCGGCAGTCCAAACTTTTTCCATCGTTTAACTAATTCTTTCAAAACAAAAGACTATATGTAAGCCATAGATAACCTTTCCAGTACCAGCATTTCCAGTAAAAAAGAAGGATTTCCCTGAAAACACCAGAGTCATTATTTGCTCTTGTTCTGTGGACAGCACTGAAAGAGCTTTTGTCTTTCTTTCCTTTTTCACTGAAGAAGTAAATTCTGCGGGTCCAGATTCGTTCAAGGAATGGTTAGGAATATGTCCCATATCATTCGTAGGCTCTGATTTCACCGCAGTTCTTTTATTGGATTGGTTATCTCCTGGTAACTTTCTCTTTAGAACAGCTGGATCCGTTATTCGTAATTTTCCTCCTTGAACTTCTGCATTGACTTCTGAACCTCCTTGATATACTTTGAATTTTAATGGGTAGTTATTCACTCGTGGTTTGGTGCCGTACTTTAACTTTGGATCCACAGGGACTCTTGGTTCAGCTTGTGTCTTAGAGGATATCAATCGGGGCTGTTCCAAAGATTCATTTTGTTCCTCTCGTTTCTGCCTGAAAATCCCTCTACCAAAATTATTGAGCTGAATATCTGGTTTCTTTTCTGCCATCTGGTATGCATATAATTGTGCTTCCGGCGGTTGTCTATTCTCCTTTAGGGTAGGATCTCCAGGTCTTGAAACTGCCCCATCCGCTCTTGATTTACCTTCCTGCCTGGTGCTATTGACTCCTAGGCTCACTGGCAGAGATTGTTTTGTTTTTTCAAAATCTACTCCCTTTGGTTTTTTCTTTTCCCAAGATGTCGATTTCATTTGGACAACTATTCGCTCGGACATTTCCACGATATCGCTGGTACAAGACATGAAATCCAATCGATTACAATCACATGAAATACAATCAAACTACAAAGGATCGCTTGCCAGGAAATAAGTTTCACCAGGTTGACCAATAATACCAGTCGCGTAAGTTTGGAATTGCCTATCCCATGTAAGAGTATATCCGGGAACGATTTTTAGAAAATTTTGTTGATCAGTGTCCTTTGGTGTGATTTTTAAGTTGAGCCAGCGGAGCCAAGTTTCCAAAAAGATTTCAATGCTCACACAGACACTGTTAATTCAAGTTGTATACTCTGCTTCTCTGCAGGGAAAGCTTGGAAGCGAAGGCGGGATAAATGGAAGAGTAACTGGAGGTAATGCCGTACTAATCTAGACCCATTAGTGCCAGCCACCACTGTTCCTCATTTAGCATCAAGCATAGTGGTAATAGAAGCTCCCAAAACTACCATCAATCCAGTAGTTACAAACAGTCCCAAGAGTCCTACCACAGCACCTAGCCCTACTTCAGTCCCAAACCAGAACTCTGACCCGCAACAGAATATCAACTATGATCCCAGACCAACCAATTCTGCTTGTAGACCGTTATCTATCTCGCTGTTTCTATTATGCAGTATCTTGCTGTAAACAATGAGTGCGGCATTATAAAATTAACCAATCAAATTACAGTAATATGCATGGAGAAATAGAGGAGGGGTGATACGCTTGACAATCAAACGTCATCACTTTTTTCAAAAAAACTATTTAAATGCCAAGCACTGGGGTAATAAAACACTAAACAAGACATTTATAAAGTCTAGTATCGGATTGCATTCAGCAACCACAGTATACATTGATAACAAATTTTATAGTAAATATAAACCAGTTGTGTCTTCAGGTCTAAATGAGACGTGTCAATCTACTACCATCCCGTTAAGGAAACCTAGAAAAAAGGAGAAGAGATACTCGCTATTAAAACGCGCTATTCTAAATAGTTTTAATCAAGCGACTGGGTTTGACATGGACCAAGTAGATTTTGAAGATAATGATGACTGTCTTGAAGACGATCTTGAAATTAACCAAGAATATGAAATTGATCAAGATAATGAAATTGATTGTTTGTCAATGGATTATATTGAGGGGAAAAAGAGAAAGTTTGATGAAGATGACCAGCCTTTGAAGCGACAATGTACAGATACATGTATTGCCAAATACATGTCGAATACAATCATGAAATACCTGAACCATTGTGAATACCCTATCAATGAAGATTACGATTCTGGTAATTGTACAGTCTTTTCTATTCATGATAACGCTACTTTTCTACAAAATTACTATGGGTATCCGCCTTCGATATTCCAATATGATGCTTCCAATATAGCTGAATATCCCAACGTGAAAGCCAATGTAAAATAAAGAAAATGTAATATTATATTGTACATTAAGGTAATTGCCATTTGTATAGCAATGCAGGGTCGTATTTTGCTATCATTGTTACTAGCTCTACAGGCAAATTCTCCCAAAACGATCCTTTGAATGCCTCTAGTAACAGCAAAGTCTTGAATTTGATTCTGGTCTTTACTGACAGGTTAATTGGAAAATCTTCCTCTTTTGCATTGAGCATTAAGCCCATAAACATCTCTGCTTGTAGATTATGTGAATAGTGTAATTTGATATTTGGTGTGTGACATTCTTCGAATCCATCATTTACACCCTCATTAGGACTGCCTATTGATTCTAAAGCGCTTTCTTCTATTAAAGGTGGTGCCTGATCAGACTTTAGTTTAATATGATTAGGCTTTAGAATGGTAATAGTTTGTACCCCTTTGTTATCCATTGGTTCTAGCAATACTGGATATGGCTGAAATTGTGTCCGTATCAGATCAGAAATACAAGTTATAAAGGTTGCTCCTCTATCAGCGTATGTCACAAATAGAGGCTCGCATGTATTTCGGTGTCGTATTGAAAAAAATATATCGTTCTGTGATTCGCTTCCAGCATTAAACTGCATCCGCATTGGTATTATTGTTTGATCCGCTGACAGCAAGTCAAAATCCATAATCGCATCAATTGGAAATATATAACCGCCGTTTTCAAACAAATGATCAGGCTGTATTAGAGGATCAAACGGTAGCAGTTCCGGTGAGAATTCTTCTACTTTGTCAACCAGTGACGCTGAATGATGTACAGGTTGGTATTTCACCAGTCTAAGCATAGGATATAATTTCTGGAAAGAGTCAGAGGGTGGACTGCCGAATATATATTTCTTTACCGCTTTCACAAAATAATCCTTGTTCTGTTTGAATTTCTTGTCCAAGTACGTTGGCGGTATATACTCATCGTATGTTGCTGGCCATTGAAAGTCGATTGTTCGAGCTGTTTCCACTTTGCTGGTCTTGCACCACTCACAATCGCATGAGAGCAAATCCAATTTAATTGGGTTTATGAGACTGTCCATTGAAAAATTATGAAAAAATGCCTTTTGAAATTTGTTAAAGACAGTGCCGAAAATGGAAGAGAAGGTAACACAGCCAGAGGGGTCCAAGGAATTCCTGGTTGATTAAAGAGATTTTTCTTTGATTCATTATGGTATATGCAAGTCTCTATTCTCTGTTCTATTGAATGTGGATCTTGGCTTGGTGTTTCATCCCAAGGACGGAGCGCCAATCCAAGTCTACAGGGAAAAGCTTTTACTTTCCTTGGTCTGCTTACATGTATTAATCCTCATGCAAGAATCTGGGCATTTCCGAGTCGGATAATTTTCGTTTCCCAAAATGAATCTCGAACCGGACGTTAGCTTTATCCAATCCTATTGCAAGATTGACAAAGAAGAAGCGAATAAGCGGGTGCAAGATACTATCAAGAAAGTAGAAGAAACCTTGCATGTGTATGGATGTGTTCGCGCAGGGCTATTTGGTAAAGCATTCATTCATTTGCATCCAAAGTACCAAGACGTATCAGCTAGATTCACTAACCCAGACTTTAAACTGCTTGAATTAGGCTGTTGCTTTGGAACCGATATCCGAAAGATGATATCCGATGGATTGCGACAAGAGAGCATCACTGTCTCGGATTTGACGGACGGGTATTGGAACGTTGGGGCTAACGTGCTATTCAAAGATAACTTGAATGTAAAAGCTGTGTTTACCGATTTTGCTGTAGATCCTGTCGTTGGTTTAGAACCGGGGTTTGATGTAATTTCAGCACAAGCCGTTCTACACGTCTTGTCTAAACCGCAAGTAGAGACCTTCCTAAAGAATTGCTTCAACTATTTGTACAAGGACGGCATCTTATTTGGGACTTGTGGTGGTAGCGACGTTGCAAAAGAATGGGAAGAGCAGACTCCAACTAAAGGCCTTGAAGGAAGAGTTGCTACCAACCGCTATTTACATAGTGTGGAATCATTAACCGAACTGTTAACTGTGATTGGATTCCAGGATGTTCAAGTTACCATTGTCCCCCCCGATTTCTTGTTTAAACATGTTCCTGGTACTCCAACTAATTGCTTATTTGCCTATTCTTGCCGAAAGGGAGAATTTAAACCTGACGTTTCTTTTATAAAAGAGTACTGCAAGATTGATGAGAAAGAAGCAACAAAGAGGATATTGGATACAATAAGAGTTATCGAAGAGAGCCATCATGGTATGATTCGCTAATTTAGTATACAAATGTATTCAAATGGGAATGTTTGGGAGAACAATCATTCACCTGCATCCCCAATATCCTGAAATCAAAGTGAATTTCGTTAAACCAAACTTTAAACTATTAGAGTTGGGGTGCTGCTTTGGAACAGATGCTAGAAAGATGATCAGCGACGGATTAAATCCTTCTTCAATTACTGTATCGGATTTGACTGACGTTTATTGGCAAACTGGAAAGGCTGTTCTTTTCAAGGACAATCTAAATGTCAAGGCTGTATTTACTGATTTTGCTACTGAATCACCAGTAGGATTGGAACCAGGGTTTAGTGCGATTTCAGCTCAATTGATCCTGCACGTCCTTTCCAAGGACCAATGCCAACACTTTTTATCCAATTGCTTCAAATATTTAGTATCTGGGGGCATGCTATTTGGTACATGCGTTGGTTCCGCAACTGAACCTCACTTGTGGGGCAAAACCCCAACTAAAGGGCTAAATGGAAGACAAGAGCACGAACGATTCTTGCACAATAAGGAGTCTCTGACCCAGTTGCTTGAGTCTTTTGGGTTCAAAGTAAAAGTTGGTACTTTGGAGAGTTGGGTACGTAGTGGCAGTCAACCAAACACAAGACAAGTTCAGCACCTTTATTTCTTTGCTGTCAAACCGTGATTTGGGAATAAAGCACTTTTTTGGTAATCCATTCATTTAATATTGGTACTAGTACTAGTTTATTCATGTACAACCATTTGAAATGCCAGACTAAATTGATGAAACAGCAATTACACAAAATGCCTAAAGAAAAAAACACTTGCAAAGAAACCAATCTCTGGTAAACAAATGAAAATGATATTAATCTTTAGTGAATAAATTTGGAAGCAAGATAGCAGACCCGTCAACTACTTTGAATGCTGGATCAAAGAACCCAGCATATTCACTTGAATCGTCCATATATGGTCTTGTACGTCTGCCTTTCAAAATTTCATCGACTGAGGATCCAAAATCAATGTATCTGTTGAATTTGTTGAGCCCCCACATTCTGTGAACTGCAATGTTACTCAGAGGTCCACAGGAGAGAACAAAGAGTGTATTAGTGTACTTAGCTGCCAAATGGTCCCAAGTCTTTTTAATCGATTTGTGATTCGTTTCGTACCATTGAAGCCCTTCATCAGGACATTCAACGTACTCTTTCATTGTGGTAAAGGTGCTAGCATGAAGCCTGCTTTCTTTGCTAGCAAAAAGCACTACATCTCCTGCATCTCCATTTTGAATCATTTCAAGTAGTTTTCTAGTTCTCTTGTAATTGGAATTTACAAACAAATTGGCATACGTTACATAATTCAAGCTTTGTTGAGTAAGGTTCAAATAAGTGTTTAGTGATTCGACATTTTCATTTGCAGGAAACCCGTCTATGATTAGAAAGAAAATTACAATACAATGGTTCTCCATAGTGGCCACTCAATGTACGACTCAGGTCTTTTGCCAAGACCGAATCATCACCACCATTGTATTTCCAGTTATCTTGTTCAGCGACAAGGGGTTGCTTTTGAATGACAGCGAGTTCACCATCACCGTACCGCATTATTCCCAAACCAGCATGCTTGTCCAGAATCTGTTTTCCAATAAGCTGATGTTAGTTACCAAGTACTGTAAAGTCAAAGTCAAATGGCCCAACTATTTTTCGTTCATAGAAACTGTGAACTGCAAATTCCTTTTGTTCAACAATTTCTGGTGGCATTGCAAAAGTATTGACGCATAATAATAAAAGCGAAGTGATTGCGATCGCTAATACGATTGTTAGTTTTGGAATGGCGAATACTTTCATTTTAGTACCCATGTTCTATTATTTTTTTGAAAAGTTTCAGAGGGCGCTATTTAAAGCTTTACTTGACCGCAGAGGTCCCACGTAAAGCAATCCTAAAATAGATTCATCTTTTTGTGTTCCTAATTCTTTGTGACAATTGTCTCAAGTCTGATTGGATAGGAATTGGTATCAACCGCACTGCATTACTCTAATATCTTTAGAGGCCAGTTTGCATTTCCATTGTGCAGGTGCCTCGTTTTTTTTCCTTCAAGCTGAAATCGTGAGGCCGAAACAATTTCGGAATTTCTTTTTTGAAACATTTCTGGTCGCTAATACACTGGGATCGTAGCGAAGATTGTTGGTAATATTGAGCGACTGCCTTACCGAAAGAATCTGGCTTTTTTATCCATCCCGCGATATTTCGACCGCGCAGATTTTCTAGCGGAATTCATGAAACAATCTGAAACCCAACTTCATTTCCTATTTAGTTGAAAATAGCCCTAGTGTAAAGCAATTGACAGACTATCTTATTAGCCGTATGAAAACTTCAAAGATGGACTCTGTCAAGCGTGAAACTGCGAGATTCATGAAACAACATTTCTTTATGTCAAATACTCGAATTTATTACTTTTTGAAAATGGTATTGATAGCGTACAAGACGCGCTCATCATAAAACTCTCCCGTCTGCATTAGCTGCATTTACCTTTAAGGGAGTCGCCAAATCCTTATTTTGCTGAAAGTATAACCGCAAAGCTCTTTCACAAAGCGAATTTGCCAACTCATTCGACTCATCAGTAATTTCATTCTCGAATACTTTGAGTAGGAAATTGATATCCAGGACAAACATTTGCACTCCTCCAAATCCAAATTTCCTCTTTTTCCATCCAAGTTCTTGTTAAGTCAAATCTACCATTCAAATCAATGTCCATCAATGTATCTCTGATTAATTTCTCCACCAGTTTGTTTGGTTGGACGAATGAAGGACACGTGTGGACTACCTTTAACATTTTACAATAGGAAATCATAGTTTCAGACGGAATAACTGAATCGAGCAATTGTGCATTGGCAGCGTAATCCATCTTTACAAAGTTGTACTTTTCTTTAAGAAGTAGTGCCAATATTTGTTTCAAGCACCTAGTTTAAAGCGACAGCCTACATATTCTTGATTTTTACCAATGTATCTAGATCAATAATAGGTTACCTTGCATGTCAGTCTGCAGAGAATCTAGTTCTGGAATAGTTCTGTCAAATCTTTCCATTAATTGGGCTTTGGTGATTGGATACACATGGTCAGCAATAAATTGTGAGTTGACCAAAATCTTTAGGTATTGCTCAATGGTAAACAAGTTTTCCGATTGCACGAGTAATCCATCAATAAATGTCTTGAAAAACTTTCCTAGTGCAGTAACTATAGTATTGTACAATGAGAAATTCAGTAAAAATCCAATGTCTGAGCCAAAAGAAGTCAAAATAGAGTAGAAATCGTAAGCAGATGAACTCATCACCGGTATTTCAACTCCAAAGGTAATATTGGTATCCTGAAAGATTGTATTATCAGTAATTTCCTCAAATGTGTCCCTTTGTACACACTGAAAGATTGCTTCATCGCATTTTTGTGCATGTGCGTCAATCGCAAACGCCAAATCATCGTTAATCAAATTCTCAAAAATAGTAGACAAGTCCATCCCAATAGAGTGCATCTGAATTAAAAATATGTACTTCTTGTGCTTTATCAATAGCTGTAATTACACATTCGCTAATCATATGAAAGCTGTGATGTGGTTGAAATACGTGCTTTCTAAACATTGAAGTGAAAAAGTGCAGCTCCTTTTGTATCCATTTCATGAACCCACTAGCCATTCCAGGATTATGGAAACTGACACTGAACCATTCACAGGTGTTTCTGATTAATCGGAAAAACACTTCAGAGTAATCCACAACAAAGGATACGATATCTCCATTAAAGTACAGCTGTCTCAACCGATGACGAATAGTTACAGATCTTGTGTCTAGATATGCATCTCTAGCTTGGTCTCCCAAACCTAACCGCAGCAATCTTTCAATATCCTGTTGAATCTGACTTTTAGTTGCTGCTGGGCTGGTTAAATCTAGTGAAATCAGCTTGGCAAGATTATGGGTTTTTTCTTGAATATTTGATCGTAGTATTTTGAGTCTCTGTGTTTCACCTGTACACGATGCAAATATTTGACGGGCTTGATTAAAAGCGTGTACCTTTTTCTACATATACTACAGCTTGGTCAAAATCTCTGTGGGCTATGAGTACATCCAGTTCATCAGGGATTTCAATCAACCAATGAAAATCTGTATCGCTAAGGCCGTCTGAAGCTACTTTTTTGACAGTTGGCTCTTCTACTTGGTCATCAACTACTGCAACACTCTGCATCTTTTTCAAATTCTCCAATTGCTGCTTCTTTTGCGCAACAATTTCGTTGGTCAGTTTAGTAATTGCGTTTAATACCGTTCGTTTTTCTTGCAGGGTTTCCGCCTTGTACATGAACGTGTCAGTTCCTTTAGTAATCTTGAAAGAGTTTTGTAAATCTCGTTAATGGCAGATACCTGGCGAGTCTTTCATATCAATGAATCCAATTTCCGTAATGTTGAACACTTTGTCCACTGTCAGTCTATTTTTCCCAGATAAGACATTCTTTTTCCAGCAGCAGATTATCAAAGAATCTGTAAATACGTGAATGTACACAGAATCTTTGGCTTTAAAAGTGTTTGGGTTAATTTCAGATATTCTAGTAGATGTGCCGTTGTGAATGACAAACCTGCTTGGCGATTCAGGCAAGCTTTTGCTCAAGCCATCAATATCCCTGTATAAAGCCTTCATTTGTTCGATTTTCATTTCAAGCTCAGCTTCTTCTCGCGCTCTCTGTTTGTTCAACTCATCTTGCGATGGCTCTTCTGTATGAGTAACGGTAGAGTAAGCACCAGAGTACTGCTTGAATTTCTGTCGTATTTCCGCAACTTCATTGAGTATACCTCGAACTGCAATCATATCACCTAAATGAAAACAAAGAAACCTTCCAGCTTTGATATTTCCTTTGATATAATAACAAACTCATTGTAATTTTTGTACACGTTTTTCTGTAGCTGCCCAGAAGTAGAATCTTTGGCATCCGCAAGCGACAAATGCAGTTGCTGTACTGCATCTTCATTTGGCAGCTTTTGTAATAAGGTTCTGACATCTAGGTTACGTTATAGTTTACAAACTTCCACATCAAAAGAATCATCTCCAAGTCTGGACAATTCAAATGTAGGGATGGATAAGCTCGATGAGGTTGGAGTTAGAACGGAAGGCGTCATTACATTTACAGGAGCTTTCATTTTACCTCCAATATTGCCAGCTAAGCCTTTCTTTTTGTCTAACGCTGGAGAATTTACTTCATGCCGCACTGCTGATGGTCTGCTCATTTGAGACGCGTAGGTTAAAAATTAAACTCTGTCAAATTTGTTTGCCAAAGAGGGAATTATATTATATTTGCAATTTTAAACAGCGGATGATTTACGATCTGTGCTATAATATGGTAATTTTCATGTCCGCAAGCAGCCCTTAGCAACACGTTGTTGTCAAATGAAGGGTAAAACAGGCTGTTTTTCAAGATGGGTACTAAGGTAGGACTTGGAATTGCTAAAAGGTAGAGCTTGCTTGCGCATTGAAATTCCAAACATATTTTTAAAGGCAAGTGACTGGCGATGATTTCCAGCTCGTTTCTGATCCTGTCCAGCATTATTGGAGTGGTGTACTGTCTCCTTTTATGACAGAGTCGAGTCACCTGATTATGTAGTGTCAAAGAATATTTTACATTCATCTTTATTAGAAAAATGGAGATTGGCCAAACGGATTAGCTTGTTGCTGTTGGAAGGGATTAGGGTTTTGTTGCTGTGTGATTTGTTGTCCCATTTGATTCATTCCAAGCGGCGTTTGTCCCATATTTTGCATTTGGTTCTGGAAGGGATTACCTTGACTATTACCAGTCAATGAAGGTGTCATGAAGGATCCTGTATTTGTAGGCTGCATTGGGGTAAACCCTGACAGTTCTGACAAAGTAGGTTTTGGCTTTTGCGGTTCCCATTGATAATGATTGGTATTAGTAGAAGAAAATGGATTCTTTGGAGCAGCAGTTGAAGACTTTGAAGTGAGACTGGATGCATCCAAATTGAATAGTTGCTTATTTTGCTGCTGCGGTGATTGGTTTTGCGAGAATTGGGTTTGGCTGCTGTTGCTTTGAGAGAATCCACCAAATCCACCCATTTGATTTCCAGATTGGCCAGTTTGGTTTTGAGGCATCGAACCAAATCCGCTCATTTGATTTCCAGTTTGGTTTTGAGTCATTCCGAATGGATTCGAAGAACCAGTATTTCCAACAAATTGCTGTGTATTAGGACCAACAGGATTAGTCTGCACTTTGGCAATCGCAGCAAATGGATCCAAAATAGCACTAGAGTTAATCAAGATTACTTTGGATTTGAAGATAGGTCTACTTCTTTCTGGGGTGCTGGCTTTTGCACAGGAGGAGGAGCAGGTGCTGCAAATGGATTATGAGGTGCACTAGCGTTATTTTGCTGCATATTTCCAAATGGATTCTGCTGCATCATCTGTTGCATTTGTTGCTGTTGGAGTTGCTCATTGTACAAGCGTTGCTGTTCCTGCATCAAAAACTGCTGTTGCATCTGCTGCTGCATAAACATTTGCTGCTGCTGTTGTTGCTGTAATAACTGCTGTTGTTGCTGGAAAGGGTCAAATCCTCCAAAAGCACCAAATGGATCTTGTTGCTGAATGGGAGCTGGTTGTTCCAAACTGCCAAAGAAATCTATGATGTCGTCCTTTTTTCTACCATTAATAATATCTACCCCTTAGGAGAGACAAAAGAGTCACCAGTGTTGTTCATTTGCATTCTTCTTCGTTCCAAAGCTTCCTTTTCGCTCAATTCAATAGCCCTTTGCAAATCAGCTTCTTCCTGCAATTCCCTTCTTCTATTTTCATCAATTGCGGCTTGTTCTTTAGAAGCTTCAATGGCGCGACGCAAATCTGCATCTTCTTCATTTGATCGTCTAAACCCAGATTGGTAGCCCATTCGTTCGTTCAATTGACCTCTTCCCTGACGACGCTCTCTCAACAAAGAATCATCATTCAATAAAAGAATCAATTCTTTGACAATATTACGGACTGGATTAAAATAGAATACCATTTGCGCCTTGATCTCTCCCCTCCTCGTCAACGTACTGATACTCTTTCAATGTTTTGATGACATGGAGATTATCTTTAGCATGCTGTATAGTCATCTCGCTTCCATTTTCCAACAAATATTTCAGAACCGTTAGTGCTTTGAAAACATGTCTCCAATTCTTACCCGAGTCGTTCATTCGCTTATCCAATACATGCATAATCACTACAAAATCTCGTCTACATTAATCTCGATTACTCATTGTAACTGTACTGACAAATCTCTTGTAACAACGAACCGGATGGACCCCACTAGGTTAATAAAAAGTACTGTATCGTTGCAGGTAGCTTGACGCACCTTGAGTTCCAGGTCAGAGTATCCTTTTCCAATAGCTTTACTGCGGTTAATCAAGAGTACATTGTACGAACGGCACTCTTTAAAGACATTTGGGGAAAATTAACTGGTGCCTTTGAGTTTCTATTCAGCCACAAAATATCCATGCTCCAAAAACAAAAACTCCGACTGATTAAAATAAAAAGGAAGGGCAATACTAATAAATTCTTATCCGCATCTACTAGCACTACGATATCCTTGTGTTCTCAAGCTTGAAAAAGGAGGCTTTGTTATCAGCCGATCATCAGATCAAATTTGCGAGTCTTTAGGTTTATTCATGTCGAAAAGTCTTGGATTTCTTTTCCAAACTCATTCAAGTATTTTTCCTTGACCATACTCAAGTGAACCAGCAATAGCTTGTCCAAATATCCGCTATTCCCGTTCTTTCTAGTATCTTGGATCCACTCCAGCAACTCTATTACATTCGGCTCCTTGTATAATTTTTCTACTGGAAAAGTAGTTCCGGTAGAATTCGTTTCATACATTGAAATCGGGTGTGAATTTGTAGATCGGTCTATACTTGGATACTGCAAATGACTTTGGTATTTTGTAATTATTTTGTAATATGAGGACCTTGATGATTTTGATATTTGGGTGCGCTGTAGCGTTTGTGGTTCTGGTGATTTTGATAACGGTAAATCAAACAGTCTTTTTGTTGAATTTGGATAGCTATTTGATTTCGATAGATTCAAACCAGTGATTGACGAAATACCTCTAGGTGCGGTTCTCATAAGCGAGCCTACTCTAGAATTTACCATTGAAGTTGGTGAACCTGGACGTTCTGATAGAGGCGAACTTGTAAAGGGCGTTATCTGTGTTGGGATTGCAACGCTAGAGAATTGAGAGCCCTCATTCTGTATTGGTTGGCTTGATAGCAACGGTGAACTTTTGAACTGAGAGGGAGATCTGGGTAAACTTGAACTGCTTGGAAAGTTTGGATAGCTAACACTCTTTAAATTTGTCTTTGGGAATTCTCCAACTGTGCTTTCCTGGTAGTTTGAGTCTGGTTAAATAATCATTACCAATTGAAGAGAATTGTACTGTTGTGGAATCTATTGAATCTCTTTCAAAATCCTCAGCAAACTCAATATGGTCCATATCTATTCCAGCTATAGAGTTAATCTCGTCAATAGTATCTCCGATTCTACCACCCCACTTTGATTTCAAGTAACCAAATACTCGTTCATCGATCCATTCCAAACCGACTTTGTTTCCAACCAGAAACAGCACAATCAGCAGTGCTTTATATACATGCATTTCCTTCTTGCTTTTCAACCTGGTTAGTAAAACAGTGTATATCTGTTGCTGGTTCTTTTTGTCGGGAATTAGTTTATATATTTCCATGAGTTGTTTTTCAGTCGGCAGATTACTGTCATTCTGAGTAGCTGTTCTTACGAGATTCGTTGTATTAGAGGCGAATGCTGATTTACTATCATTAGTGCTTGTTACGCTTTTCTTAAATAGCTCTTGAGCATTTTTGTTTTTTTGGAAAGGGTTTGATGTGAGCGGCTTGCGGTCATTCATGCCTAATCTAGATTAACTCTGCCCAACACGATTAATTCTACTCGATTGATGTTGGGAATAGCCTAGTAATGCGATTCAAATTCATTATAGAATATCAGAGTTGTCCGGCTTTTGTTTTTGTTTTTGGTTGCGGGTTTTTGTTGCCTTTGTTTTGGTTGTGAGGGCTCATCCCCGTCCCTCAGCTTTTTAATATTCAATATTATTAGCGTGTACAACTAGAGTAAACAATTTATATTGGTTCTATTATCCACTCGTGTGGATATAACCAGGCAGAAATACGTCACAAAATCACTTACCAAGCAATGACTAGAACAATGATAGAACTCACAAAATATCTCTCGCACGAACAAGGCAAAGATATTATGAAAGGTTATTAGTATTGTTTTCAATAGTTGGTCTTGTGCGCCGCAAAAGTTTAAAAGGGACTCTGGAATTTTCCCCAATAGAATGCTTCTCCTCCTCACAGCAGTGCTAGCTCAAGACTGCCCAACTCAGTTCAATGTAAATTTAAACCAAATTATTCAAACATGCACCAACTACGAATCACAGCTAACTTTTAACAGTATACAAATAGAGCAGACTCTCACTTTTATTGGTGCTTCATTACCGAAAATATGCACTCCATTCTGCCAGGATTACATTGCAGGGCAGCTGAAGAATTACACAAATAATCCTTGTGCTTCGGCTCAATTCAACCCGCAGTTCACTAACTTGCAAGTACTAGAGTTGATTAGCATTGCAGGACAAGTCACTTGTGTAATGAATGGGACTGCTTATTGCTTTAACCAGCAAGTCAAGGCTCTACCTTCTCTGAATTTGGATGACCCAGCAAGCATTCAACCCTTACTAGATAACCTTGTTACTCAAAAAACACTCTGTGGAAACTGTTCCACTCAACAGAATGTGCTGTTGAAACAGAGAAATGAAACTGGGATTGTCGGGCAGCTTGTTAATATCCTAACGAATGCAATCACTTCGATATGCTAACTATATATCTCATCCCATAAAGTATTGAATAAAATTTTTCGTTTTGACTGTTTTTGAAGCATTTTACCTCATTGCAAGTAAGTCTGTCTTTGTCAGAGCACATTCTTCAGTGCGCTATTTAAATCTCGATCGACTCTTTATTTCTAAAGATGGGAAGGACGATTCAATGAATTGCGGCATTAGATTACTACCTGCAATAAAGCCTTAATAGAGATTCATGAATATGTTTGACGCGTAAAAATGAATTCAACAAGTCAATTATCAGACACACCCTTAATTGATGCAACAGTAATACTCTTTATTCCATTCATCTCAATCCCAGCATTAATCATCTCTTTTCGTCTGTTCAAGTATTTCTACCGCCTATACAAAGCCCGACTTTATGGAATTGGAAACGCCAAAGAACTCTTACAAAATCCATTAACGCAATTAGGCTTGGGCAGAGAAGAAATTGCTATTCGTAAAGAAAACAGAAAGATTTTGAAAACGCAGTTGAAGCTGGAATTAAAAAACAAGATTCAGAAACAAGAGAGTGATTCGCTGCTTGGTAGGCAGGTTATAGCTGCTGAACAGTACTTTGAAATCTTGAAAACTCAGTCAATGAAAACCTGGTATGATTTGCTATCACCAACAGCAGTCAGGACCTATTTGGAGACTTCCAAATATGCAAGATGGTGGATGTTTTTACAACTCACTGTTACCATTCTATCAATTGGCAACTACATTACTTTGACTTACATGACCAATTCTAATGATACGAATGGACAAAGTATCATTAAAACAATGGATATGATTTACCCAATAGTGTTTTGCTTAGACTATGCCCTCGGCTTTTACATTTCAGACGATAAACTAAAGTTTTACTACAGCCCATTGGCGCTAATCAGTCTCCTCTCAATTGTAACACCATACGTGAATTTGTTTGCCGAGACTCCAACAAAGTACGTTTGGCTACTGGGATTCATTCGAATATTTAGAGCAATCAGGCTACTTAAAATCTATGAATTGCTAAGTTATACTCAAACGGAAACTTCTAAACAGCTGACATTATTTGCACTCAATTTCTTTTGTTTTATCTTCTTTTCCAGTAATTACAACTGATATTAGCTTCTATTATTAACGCTACGGAAGCCCTAAATTTTGCCATTGAATCTGCGTCAATGAAGTACTGGCATGACGCGCTGTACTATATCATTGAAGAATTCAGGTAAATTGAATTTATGCTAGTGGTACGAGCTGCGACCTTGTTCCTACAAATACCATTTCAAGAAGTGTCATGATGGTACTCATCCTCGTTGCAATGACTTACATTCCATGGCATGTTTTTAAAATTATTGATTTGTTCAATAGCAAGAACAAGTTTCAACGAAACCCGTTCAAACCTAAACGCAGAAAGTCGCATGTTCTAGTGACTGGCTACTTTGATTACAATGCCTTTCTGTTGTTTGCAAAGGTAACCAGTTCCTAAAGAGACCTTTTTTACTTTTGATTCTGAAAGTAGTATTGTACTGTTATTTGATCAACCTCCAGAATTGAATGTCCGACATTTGCTTGCTAATCCACTGTACCAATCTAGAATCAAGTATATACAAGGAAACCCATTAAACTTCCTTGATTTACAAAGATCTGTTATTCAAAGAGCAACAGCGCTGTTTCTGGTGGGAAAAGTTCATGAACAAAACACTGGTTTATTTGGTTCACCAGAAACAAAGCTGTTGCAAATGGCAATGTTTATAAAACGAAACTATCCTGGGCTACAGATATTTTCACTCGTGGATTTTATCAAATCCAAAAGTATTTGCAAAGATTATGGAGTCGAAATCGTGGTTTGTGTAAACCAAATCAAAGCAGAATTAGCTGCTTTGAATGCTGTATATCCTGGTGTGCAATGTTTACTAACAAATCTATTCCAACCAATAACAAAGATTGGTTTCGTGAGTTCGGCTGAAAAATGGATCAAAGAATATCAATGTGGAGCAGCTAATCAAGTGCATGTCATCAAAGTACCACTCGGCCTTGTTGGAATGGAGTATATTGAACTGGTCAAAGAGTTTTACCGATCCAGAAATATAATGGTAATTGGTAAAATGGAAAACCTAAAGTACAATTCCAGAGTTGGCCAATCTACTATTCTCAAGGAAGATGATTCAATATATTGTATTACTGATGAATCTGAAGAAGCATTGATTCAAGTTGGACTGGAATATGAAGATCCATTTGTTCCAAACAAACATGTCTATCACGTAATTGACGAAATTGAAAAAACCGCCAATATAAGCAGTGAAAAAAATGCAAAGCTCGATGTAAAGAATGATCCATTCAACATGTCCACTTTCAACTCTATTCCTGATACATTGGAGAATCATATTGTGCTTGCTGGGAATTTAAACGTGGAAATAATCACAATATTCGTTCATAAACTACGATTGGTATCTCCTTTTATACCTGTGGTCATTGTATACAATCATCAGACGAAAACTAACAAAAAATGGGATGGCATACTGGGAAATAGAAACGTCTTTGTTATAAGTGGGCATTTAAGTGTTGAAATGACAATGGATAGAGTATCATTGAATAGCTGCAAGAAACTGGTACTTTATTCAGAATCAAGCGATCCAGAAACGATTTATCTCATCAAAGTACTTTACAATCTTTACCCAAATATTGAAATGAACATCGAACTGTACGACGGCTCAGCATTAAAATACTTTGAAAGTAATAATTGGGAAAACGATATTGAACATATAAAGACAAAAACACTGGTCAATACATGCTCGTTAAACTTGAGCGAAAGAAAATCATACTATCAATCCACAAGGAACAGAGTCAAGAGCAAAAGCGTGACTGCCAATTTGCTTGCATTCTTTTTTACTAGGCAATCTTTGGGGAAAAATGATTCTAAATTGGATCAACAAGCTGATGTAACCGACATATACTTGAACCGAATGAATAATTTGAACAGCTATGATGAAATTAGTAAATGTTCCTTGTACCAACTAGAGTCTACTTTTGCTTCTGGTAAGGTATTCACCAGCACATTTCCGGCTGCCTTCTTGGCGCACGCATATTTTAAACCGTATATAACCCAAGTCTTTCAAGGTCTAATGGCTGAACTGCATTTATTGGATATTGATCATGTTTGTGTTGGGAAGCCATTTATTGATCTATTTGAAAAGCTGCTGTCAAAAGGATATCTTGCTCTTGGTCTCTATAGATTCAATAATAATTCAAGCTATGTTTACACCAACTGTCGCAAAGGGGATATAGTTAGCTCCAAAGACAGAGTGTATGTACTACGAGTGGATAAATAAAAAGTACTAATTCCAATATTTTCCTTGTAAATCCTATTTTTTTCTTTGACGCGTAAGTATGTCTACACCTCAAGAGAACACTGACGAGCCTTTCATTGATGCAACAGTAGTCTTGATCTTTCCATTTGTTTTCATTCCAACCACGATTATTGCATTCCGGTTGATAAAGTACTTTTACCGTCTATACTTGGCAAAGCTATACGGGATAGGTAATAAAATATAACCCAAGCGAATGCGAATGAATTGCTACAAAATCCGCTTGCGCATTTAGGAATTGGAAAGCAGGATACAACTTTTACCAAAGAAATACGTCGAATTCAGAAAACTAGACTCAAATTGGAGTTGGAGAATCAGAAGCGAAAACAAGAGAATGATACATTGTTGGGGAAAGGAAAACCACTTGCAGCTCCGATAATGGCTGCTGAACAGTACTTTGAGGTCTTGAAATCGCACTCAATGAAGACTTGGTACGAAATCCTGTCACCATCTGCTATCCGTAAATCTCTTGAAACTTCACACTATGCTAGATGGTGGATGTTTGTGCAACTAGTAGTTACAATTTTATCAATCGGAAATTATGTTAGCTTGACGTATCTGGCAAATACGACAGATATCAATGATCAAAACATCATCAAAACGCTGGATATGATTTATTCCTCAATATTCTTTGTTGACTATATCCTCGCTTTCTATATATCAGAAGACAAGCTAAAGTTCTACTGCACGCTAATGTCACTGATTGATTTGCTATCTATTGTGACTCCATACATTTACCTGTTTGTTGTAAGCCCAACCAAATTCGTATGGTTCATTGGATTTGTCAGAGTTTTCAGAGCAGTGCGTATATTAAAGATTTACAGAATCCTAAGTTTTGCGCAAACAGAAACTACAAGGGAACTGACAGTGTTTGCACTAAACTTTTTTACATTTATATTTTTTTCTAGTAATATTGATTAACATAGCGTCTTTGATAAATGCCACTGAAGCGTTGGATTTTGGGCAAGCAGCACCGACAATGAAAAACTGGCACGACGCACTGTATTTCATTATCGGAACGTTTAGGTACTCTCTTCTAATCTAGCACTACCGGGTCGGACTTGGTTCCCACTTCAACTGTATCCAGAGTAATTGTCATGGTGCTGATTATTATGGCAATCGTCTATATTCCATGGCAAACGTCAAAAATTATTGAAGTGTTCAACAGTCAGAATATCTTTCAGCGAAGTACGTTCAAAGCAAAAGACAATACGAGTCATATAGTAATTACTGGAGAAATCAATTACAGCATCATTATTCATTTTGCCAGAGTAACTTTACCTAATATCAGCAATTCTTTTTGTTTGATGACGACAGCTCCATTGTAATATTGGCAGACAAGCCTCCTACTTTGGATGTTCGAAAATTGCTTAACCAGCCTCTGTACAGGTCCAGACTGCATTATTTGCAGGGGGACAGTTTCTCCTTTTCTGATTTAACCAGGGCTCAAGTAGAAAATGCATCTGCTTTCTTTATACTGCAAGATACTGGCAAATTGGATAAAAATCGGTCAATCAACGTTGATGATGCGAAAACACTGCAGTTAGCAATGTTTATCAAATCCAGATTTACTGGACTTTCAATTTTTGCCCAAGTATTTGATAAAAAGACTCTGCAATTATGTTCAAACAGTGGAATCGAGAGAGTGTGCTGTATCCACGAAATCAAAGCCGGTTTGACCGGATTAAATTGCCTTCAAGAAGGTTCTCAGACACTGGTGATGAATATTGTTCAAACATTCAAGGATTACGAGTCTGTTTATGCCAACGAACGATGGATCAAAGAATATCAATGTGGAATGTCAAATCAAGTACAACCCCTCAAAACCCCATCAGGTTTACATGGTGTAAAATTCAAAGACGCAGTAAAGGAGATCTTTGCTAATTTCAATACCATAGTGATTGCGTTAAAGAGTGAAACCCCAGGGGATGCTTCTGCTAGAATTCAGTTCAATCCTAGCAAAGACTATCGCTTAAAGGACGATGATGTACTATTTTGTTTGGGAGAAGTCAGCGATGAAAATCTGCTTCGAATGCAATTGTACTATGAACAGACTTACAAAAAGCAAGAATTACAAATCATTGATTTGGAATCCGAAATGGAAAAGAAAGCCGTAGTACCTCTTGTAAATATTAAAAGCAAGATTTTGAATTCCAAATTCCAAGAGTTTGATTTCCACTCAGAGAACCTGCCAGTGTTGGAAAATCACATTGTTGTTTCTGGGCAAGTTAATTCATCGATTCTGTATTCCTTTATACACCACTTGCGTTCAAGCAAGTCCAGTGAATCCGAGACTCCAGTAATAATCGTCTATGAAGGACTAGACGAAAACGATACGATCTTTTGGGAAAATATAATCAAGCTTAGCAACGTTTATCTCTTAACTGGACATTTATGCTTTGATACAATAACTCAAAAAGCGAATTTGACAAAGTGTAAGAAGCTAGTGTTGTTTTCGGAATCTACTGATTCCCAAACGATTTATCTGGTAAAACTCTTGAAGAGCAAATTCCAAGACATCAAATTGATGGTTGAACTATACGATGGTGCCGCCACCAAATACTTTATAAACAATATTTGGGAAAACGACTTTGAACACTTGAAAACCAAAACGATAGTCGACAACTGCTCGTTAAACGTAAGCGAAAGAATTTCATACTACAACTCTTCAAGATCAGAATCAAACAACCAAAACACAGTTTCTCAAGTGCTAAAGTTCTTTTTTACAAAAGAATCTTTGAAGCAAGACGACGAGATTAACTTGATTGACAACCAGAGAGAAAAAAAGATTGAAACGGGTGTGACAGACATGTACCTCCAGAAAATCACCAATATGAATAATGTGGACGAGATACAGAATGCTAATCATTACCAGATTGAATATGCCTTTGCAACTGGGTCAATCTCGACCGGAACGTTTTGTTACCCACTCTTATCACACTGCTACTTTAAGCCGTACTTGATTGAGATAGTGCACGGGCTGATTGACAATATACAGCTGCTGGAACTGAAAAGCGAGTCGATTGGAATTACATACCACGAGTTAGTGGACAACTTGCTTGAAGTTGGATATATACCGCTCGGGCTTTTACGATTCAATAATGATAGTAGCTATGTATACACAAACTGCAGAAAAGGTGATATTGTATGCCAGAATGACAAAGTTTATGTCTTGCAACTATCATAATTCATTAATAAACAGCTGATAGAATTTTATTACCAGTCATAGTCAAATCTCTCCAACTGTTCCAGGTTAAGATTGACATCCTTTTGAACTTTTTTGCGCATGTAAAATATTGGACAGTCCTGAGAGGTGCATAATACTTCTTGTACTAGAGAGCCTTGACAAGCTTGGCATTGAGTCCACAGCTGAGCATACTTTTTACTGTTTTCATCAAACTGGTGTACTGTTTTCGTGTATAATTCAGGCAAGCGGTCTTGACAATGATCACAGACTGCCTTGTTGTTTTTTAACGGAGATTTACATCCTAAACAAGTTGCGCTTTTGATTGCAAATTTCATCAACGCACCGCTAGTTGGTGCAGCAACAGATACAGTACGTGTATGGTTTCCAACTACATTAAGTAAAAGTACCTAGCAAGGTGTGTGCTTTTTCTCCCATCACTGGTTCAAAGATACGCATCAATGGTTTGGAAAGCTGGTTGTCCAGATAGTATTTGGTATCGATGGGCAAATTGTTTTCAAGCACATAGATTGGATCTTCAGCTTTTTCATACGCAGCCGCACTTTTAGTTCCTTTAATAATTACATAGGATACACGATCACCAATAGCTGGAGCAGAACCAGCATCTCTTTTACGCATTCTTTCAGCTAATTCATTGTGCGCTTGTTTGGCGGCATACTCTTGTTTTCCTAATGCTTTGGAAATTACCAACAATGATAAATCAACCTTGTTTTGCAGTAAATCAGCGATTGTTTCTTTTACGTATTCAACAGCACCATCTCTGTCACGATCAATCAACAGCTTGCGCAAACAAGTTTCAATGACAATCGAAACCAGTCTACAACTATCTCTTCGAACAGTTTCAATACCTTTGGCATCCATTTTGTCATGTTTATCTGGTTTGGTCCAGTATAATCCGGCATATCTCTTTTTGTTGATCAGCAGGTATGGGAAGTAAACCTTTTCAAAATCCAAATTAATTGGCTTTTTAAACTCTTTTGTAACAAGCTCAGCAGCTTCCTTTCCCAATCTCATCGCTTCCTCCACTTTATCAGTTCCGAATTTCACCATAATGGAATCAGTGTCACCATAGATAACTCTGGCATCAAATTCGTATCCGTTTTGGATAGTGTAATGCGCTTCTACAACCTGTTTTGATTTTTCAATCATCACTCTACCAAAAGAGGTAACGCTACTACTAATGGCTAACAATGGAAGCTTTCCAATGGTGGCTCCAGTGAAACCATACACCGAGTTGGCACTAATCTACATTAGCAAAGGGTACTTTTAAAGCAAGCTGTCTACCATCGAGCACAGCTCTTTTGAAAGGATCACTTTCTTTTTTAAGATCACTCTTTGCTTTTTTACGAGCTTGCAACAAATCTTCCAAAATGGTTGGCAGTAGTCCTTTTCTAACGGAAGGTTTCAAGAAAATATCATTGTTTGGAGTAACAATGTAGTCATTTTCGGTTAATCCAAATCTAGCAGCATGCGATTTATCCTGGATCCAAGTAGAATAACAGAGATTGTGAGCCATCATAATGGATGGATACAAACTAGTGAAATCCAACGTTGCAATAGGGACCTGATAGAACCCTTTTTCTGGCTCAATTACAGTAGCTCCTTCATACTGTTCATCAGTGCCTTCAATTTCCATTGCCGGAATCACCAAATCTTCAGATATCGCTTTACGGAAAAGCTGCGAAACAACCTGCATTAGTTTTTCTTACCTTGATTTGTTGACCTCTAGTCAAGAGATAGTTAAAGTTGACACCAGTTACACGCGCCATTTCAATGTAATTAATTACAATCATGAGCTTATCAATTAATCTTTGCGGCAAGTAAGCATCCTTTAAACAGTACACAGCCAATCTTTTTCTAGTTTCTTCGTTTCCATTTTGTAGATCTGTAATGATGGAATAGTGAACATCTTCCTTTTGCTCACCAAGGAAATGAGCAGACACAGAATTCAAAGAATAACTTCGCAATTTATGATCTCTCTGCATATACATTAATACATCCAACTGGATTCTTCCATCGGTATTGATACTTTTTGAATTCCTGGTACCATAGGCTTTAGAAGAGAATTGAGTGTCTTTGGCCACAGTTTTCAGATTATTGATTCTACCAAGATATGGGAAATGGTCTAATTTCAATGCAATAGCTCTATCTAGTAGATACGGCAAATCAAAACCATTAATGTTATAGCCTACATTAATATCAAATACCAGTAATAATATCTGGATCAGCCTCTCTAATAAATCTAGCCCATTCCATGAGCAAATCTTCTTCCCTGTCAAAAGATAGTACTTGGCTTCCAGGAATATGGGCACAAGAACCCAGAGTAAAGATGTTTTTGATCAATGGCTTTGATTGTCCTTGAACTGTGATAATATTTGCAATTTGAATAACTGGGTCAATTGCTGGATCAGGGAACACTCCTTTCCTCCCAGCACATTCAATATCAAAAGACAGGATTCTAAGTGGAGCTATTTTACTCCATTCTTCTTCCGGTTGGTGCGCAACGATATCATTGATATGAACATCAACTTCATACTGACAGTTACTAGTACTCTTTGCGATCTTGTATTTCCTTAATTCTACCCAACACATTCCCTGAATCTGAGTATCAATCATAAACCTCAGTGGATATGGGATGTTGGATTCGAATGTTTGAAAGCATGACACTTGCCCAAGAGAAGGGACATGGAAGCCGTCCTTGAAAGCTCTCTTGCAAGGCGCGATGAAGGATTGCAATCTGTGTTAGCAATTCGTACCTTAGTTTGATCAATAAAAACATTGACTTTTTCTGATATCCATAGATATTTGCTTTATCTTTAATTTCAACCGAAACGACATTTTTACCTCCTACTTTTCCTTTAGGTATTCTAGAATTCAAAGCGGACTGATTAGCTATTAATTACATCTAATGCGCTGGTGAAATCGGCAATATTCGCAAAAGTAAATCCAGATGGTGCTGGTACGTAGAGATATGGATATCCACCGTGTACATGGCAAAGGACCGAATGACCTTCTTCAGTGATTCCAAACATTCGGATTAGAGATTGCTCTCCATGTGGGCCATTCCCAAGGTAGTCTTCAACTTCAATTTGCTGGAATATCAACGGCTGGGTGCTATCTAATTCTTGAAACGGTCTTTTCCATTCCTGATCTGACATTTTTATAAAGTTTACTTTCGGACAATTCACTATTTAAAAGTATACATTCGGACAATTGACTATTTAACTGGTTTACATTCGAACAATTGACTATTTATTATCATGTGATAAAGTCTACCATGCGATTAAACCAGACTTCGTACCCACAGCATTCCCCGTGTCCGCAGTCAATAATACAAATCTCCTTTGGTCCACGGTAGCACTTGTATAGCTCCGTGGATTGATAGACAGGTGTCAGAACGTCCTTTTCACATCCAAACACCAGCAGCTTAAACCCGCTCATTTTTTCCAATTTCTGTTTACTGTTGTACTCATGATCCATGTAATACAGCAAAGATGCGATTGGGTAATCCAACATATAATCAAAGAAACTGAGCAGATAAGGCTTCTTTAGATCTTGCACTGTCTGAGTCATTGAGGTAAAGGTAGATTCAAGGATAACGCCAGTTATACTAATCTTGTTTTCGGTCAAGTACTCTGCCAGCCCCAAGCAAATGCCTCCGCCTAGACTCTGGCCGTACAAGTACAAGTTGGTGGGTATATTGAAATGCTTCTTGGCATACCAGTAAACGTTAATTGCATCCTGTTTCATCCTTGATTCCGTCGGATGCTGGCCATTCTTTCTGTACATGAACATTAGGATATTTACATTGATTGTTGACTGGATATATCTGAAAACTGATTCTGGCGGTTCGGTAACTCCATTACCATTAAAGTAAAACAACAGCTTGTCTGCAAATATGTTGTAGTAAAAGGTATCTAGTACTACGTCTCCGGAAGGTACTTTGATTGATCCTCTAATCGTTGTTGGTTCGTAAGCGTAAGGGTACATTAGCGCCAGAATTGCTTGAGGGGTCTGCATGGAAAAAAGTCAAAATAATCAGAGATCCTACAGTAATCAACTCTAATTCTATGACTAGTATAATCTATTCATGACTATTGCTTATTCGTTCAATAATTGGGCCGGAGCGGCCGATAATTTTTCACCTCGTATGAACGAACAAGTATTCAGAGAAGCTTCAAAAGTCACTTTGGCCTACATTGGATCCTTCATCTTCACCATTGGGATCCAAGTTGTATTCAAAGTAAAATCGGTAAAGAACCACCAGCAATTGAAAAAGACTGGAAGTAAGGAAAAGTATGATCGCTACCAAGACGAAATTATGATTCCGGTTGATAGATCGGTAGGTAACTTTATGGAATGGCAAGGGTCTTTTATTTTGTTGTTCTGGATGAATGCCTACCTGCGTGGACAAGATATCTGGGTTGGATGGATTTATGTTGCAGTAAGAATGTTGTATCCATTGCTTGCTCTTGCTGGTGGTGTCTCTCGAAAAGGAGCGCAGCCATTAATCTTTTTGACTACTGTTCCTGGTTATGCAGTCTTGTCTTACTATGGCTATCAAATCTACAAAGTGCTTTACCAATAAACATTCACCAATAGTTCTCTACAAAGTGCTTTACCAATAAACATTCACCAATAATTATTCTTTTATTATATCAATAACTTCAAAGTCTGGGAATGGGGAAGTCTGGATAGAGGGCGGAGGAAGCACCGGTGGTATTTCTGGGAGTGGTTTACTAGCTGTTCGAGCTGGAATTGGTGTATTATCAGTGGTCTTTGCTGGAGGTCTTTGTATTCTAGACTCGTTGAAAAAGTCTGAGAGCGCTTTTGTATTGGACTTTGGTTTCACATCTTCCTCAACATCATCCCTAGGGCTAAGGGCTGGTTTTCGTATATTGTTTGGGTTGCGCTCTGGGATTGGAGTAGATGAAACGGACACTGCTGGAGTGGTATTTGACTTGACTTTGGGCTTATCAGCCAGATTCTTTTGGCTTCCCTTTTCTATTCTGGATTCATTAAAGAAATCTGATAGTGCTTTTGTAGATACCACTTTTGGCTTGTCATCTTCATCAAAATCGTCCCTAGGTTTAATATTCTTCAATATTGGTTTTGAACTTGGAGGTGATGTTGGAGCGTCTGTGATTTTAGTATCGGCAAGTTTTTCTGAAACTGCTTTTTCAGGTGAACCGACTGTTTTCTCTGGTGAAGTAACAAACTTTTCTGTATTATATTTAATATTTTCGGGAGAGCCGATATTATTTGGACTTCTAGCAGGGATCTTGGGAAGCTCCCTTTCAGCCCCTTCGCTCTGATTAGGGCGTAGCTGCGGTGTTTTACTTTCTGCAACCGGTTCTGTTTGTATTCTGATTGGAACTGGAGGACGAGGATTGGGGTTTTTTGGTCTGTCAATCCTAGACTCATTAAAGAAATCTGCAAGAGCTTTGGAATTGCTAGCAGGTTTCTTGGGAATGTCATCGAAATCTTCTCCAATATCGTGCAAATCTGGTTCTGACCTTATTAGTGGTGCTGTTGTATCCTTGTTTGACGACCTTCTGGCAGGAATATAAACAGGTTCTTTACGCACTGGAGGTGCTTGCCGATCGATTATTGGGAAAAGCAAATCACATTGAACAATAAACACCATCAAAAGCGCTCCACCAAATCTGATTGTTGGACTCCATACCACTTGCAAATTGTTCAAGCCCATCTTATTAACTGCGCAATTTGCAGCAATTTTGTTTAAATGCTTGAGAAATATTGCAAGAAAGTCTCGATTGACAATAGGTAACCTTGCAATCAGTGCGGCCAAGCTATCCAACAAAGCCTTGTTTTGGGCGATAGGGTGCGGGTCTGTTGCCTTTAATGTATCAGGAAAGCTACATTCCTGTTCATTCAGTGGCTGTACAAGTGCTGCAAATTGCGGTTCCAATTCATCCGTCAGCACAACTTCTGGCACTACAATTAATAGAAATCAATACGTTCTCTGACATATGCCTTGAATAGTGAAGTCACCGAAGCAGAATCTGGCAGAATCTGATTCAGGTCCGCATCTTGATAGGCATTGAAAATATTCCTCAATTCATTGACTTCTATAGTAGACCCAGATAGTCTGTAAATTCCCAGCTCATTAATCCCTTCATTAGCAACGGATAACCTTTTGCTTCGATATATGAGATACAAGCTTTTACAATTCTAGGTACAGTGTCATTTGTGCCTAGTATATCATTCGACCGCGCAGTCGCTTCTGCAAGCGACATTCCAAAAATAGATGGCCCGTTGTATATAGGCGATACACCTGGATTAATCAATGCCGACCTTTTTTGTACTGCGTTTGACTCTTCTTTTCGGACCACTCTTTGGTCCTCTCCATTGCAAATTTTCGCATCTCATTCCCTTTCTTTGTCATTGATTTGAGGAATCCAAACTTTGAGCCTTGATTAATATCCTCTGCTGAATGCGAAATATTCCTGTCTCTTTTGAGCATATCATTGACGTTGTTTAATTGTGGATTAGAGAATTTCTGCTCTGTCGGCGAATCCTGTGATAGGTATGCGTCCAGCACATCCTCTACTTCTTCCTCTTGCATTTGTTTTTGAAAGTATTGGACACGGTGAAAAAGCCATCTTTTTCACGCCTCATTCTTTGACCACAGTGGCTGCTTCAAAACAGCCCGCAATTGCCAGAATGATTAGTTGGGAGGTAGTGCCCTCTATTAACTGAGACTAACTTGTTTTGTGCGCTTTACTTTAAAGAATCAGGGCATTTATTGAAAGAGTTTTTGTTTGACAGATGCAAGCATTTGAGCCGCTCAACGTGGGGTGTATAGTACTGATATCTGATTGAACGGTAAGCGGCTGAATATAAGGCCAATTTTACAGCGCTCATGGAGCATTATTTCTTTTCGCGTCATACACGATGAGCACTACTAATAAATCTAAACATGTTAAAGTAATCATTAGAACCAGACCGACTTCAGCATTCGTACAAGATCTCATTCAGTTTGGAGAGGATAAGAAAGTCTGTTTTGGTTAACGGTAGAGCGTTCATATCCATATCCCAAAGAATGAAGAGTGGGGATACATCAATAACCAGCAAGAAAACTGGGATTTCAAATTTGATAAAATCTTGCATAACGCATCTCAAGAGACCATGTATGAAGAATGCGGGGTTCCAGTAATCAAAAGTGTGTTGAATGGCTACAATGGTAATACGTTTTAACACCAGCTACCGTATTGGCTTATGGACAGACTGGAGCAGGAAAAACATTTACAATGACTGGGGCCTCGGAGAATTACAAGCACAGAGGTATTATTCCTCGGGCCATTACGCATCTATTTCGAGAAATTGATGACCAGGTTAATCTTGCATTCACAGTTCGTATATCGTACATGGAAATATACAATGAACAAATAATCGACTTGCTTGCAACGTTAAACGAGGATAATACTTTCAGTAATGACATGTTGACGGTCGTGGAAGATAAGAACAGTAAGCAATATTAAACAAGACTCTACATACGTGAAAGGACTAACTGTCAAGATTGCAAACAATGAAGAGGAGGCATTGAACCTCTTGTTTGAAGGTGAAACCAACAGATCCATTGCTGAACATCAACTGAACAGAAATTCTTCGCGTTCCCATTGTATTTTTACCATTCATGTCGAGTCGAGATCAAGAGTCGAATCATCTGAAAAAGTATTGACTGCAAAACTAAACCTGGTTGATTTAGCTGGGTCGGAAAGACTTTCAAAAACAGAAACTAATGGGGTTACTCTCAAAGAAGCCATGTGTAATCTTTGTTTTACTTAGTCATCAATCGCTCACTGACTTATCTGGAGCAGGTAATTATTGCCTTGGCGGACAAGAAAAGAGAGCATATTCCATTTAGACAGTCGAAAATGACACATGTTTTGAGAGACGCACTTGGCGGAAATTGCAACACTTTGATGATTGCCAATATATGGGGACAAAAGGAACACATTGAAGAAACTATATCAACGTTACGGTTTGCAACTAGAATGATGTGCGTGTCCCTCTCGCCAGAAGTTAATATCCAATATGATCCATTGGCGTTGATTAAAAAGTACGAAAAGGAAATCAGGGAGCTGAAACAAGAGCTCTCAATGCACGATACTTTGGCAAACAGATCTCATGTGCAGTATGAAGCCTACACTGAAGCGCAAAGAGCCGAATTGGTAAAGCAAATCAAGAGTTTTATCGACAATGAAATGGAAGAACCAGAGATAATTAATATCAGACACATCCGTGAAATGCTGATTGTGTTTAGATTGCTATATAAGAATCTGGAGGGTGAAATTGAAAATGGACAGCGAAACAAAAATACCAATGTGCCTCCAGCGGGTGATGCCAACAGGGAAGGAAGCAGTGTAAATAAACACTAAATTAGCAAATCCGAAAACCGGCTGAAAATGAGAGGGATGAAGGTGTAGGTGATGTTGAAGGTGGAGGTTTTGGAGTTGGTCTAGCACCGCTGGGAAAGACTTCTCGAAATGCCAACGTTCCATTTCCTAAGCCTCCTGCTCAAAAAAAGAAGGCTGCTCACTACGAAGAAGAAGAACAGGCAGAAGTAAACGTTGCTAATTCTAGCAGCCAGAAGATCAAGATCAGTTTCAGACTTTTGCGCGTAAAACCCCGTTATCGAGAGCAGAAGAATTTGAAGTGTTCAAGAGGGGCAAAGGTGCCGAAATGAATCGCATATTGGCTGAAAACAAATGTAAAAGTAGTTAACTAGAGTGATTCTAAAAACAAAAAAGAAGCAAGCAAAAGAACTGGCAGAGAATGTGAATGACATTAAGCGACAAATTGATGAATTAAAAGAGAAACTAGGAAACAAGAAGATTATAAATGATGAGAGTAGATTAATCTTAAAATAGGCGCTCAAATCATCATAGATCAAGAAGAATTCAACAACATTTCTCATCTAAAGAAACTTAAAGAGGATTACAAGAAGATGTACGAGGCACTAAAGCCGCTTCGATCTGATATAGAGTATTGCCACAGGCTTACTGATCAATGCCGTCAAAAGTTAATGACAGAATTCGAGCAGTGGTACGATTCTAGTTTTGGTCCAATGCAATCGGAACAGGCTAAAAACAGCGATGATGTACTCGATATTGGTGAAAAATTTGACCGACTGCAAATGGAACGCATGTCACTTGAAGACCCAGACTCGCTACCATTCTACAACGCGAAAAAGAACTCTGATCGTAGAAATATTAGAGCAGTAAAGCGAGGTTTGGCTCCCGTAAAAATAGCGGCTCCAAAAGCGAAATAAATTGTTTTTTGTCTTTGTCGTCATGGATTGTCTGTGCGTGGTGTCCTAAAAAACAGCGGTAAATCACCTTGAAAAAAGTCAAATTACGAGCGGAATTATTCACAAATTAATGATCAAGAGAAGCGCAAAAAATTACGATTCAGAGTCTGACGATCAGTACCCGCCAAGTTCGATCACCTCCAATCCCTCTTCGACAGCATCAGAAAAGTTTGCTGGTTTGGAGAAATACCCAGTTATTACTACACCTGATTCTCAAGTGTGTGTTTGTGGAGTGCAACATTTGGACCATACGCTGTTGAAAAACATTTTTGAAATTCCCTTGGAGAGCACTGTTAATGATTTGTTTGGTGATCAGGGACAAACGATTTACAATTCGTCTCTGATTGAATCTGGAGCTACAGGTACATTATACTTAATATTGATCTCGTCGCGAGCGTATGGGAATCGCTTGACAGTACCCAACAACGAACTGTGTCTTACCATGTCATGTCCAAGCGCTCTCTATGTAATTCAAATTAACTGTAGTTGGTCCAGTCAAAATCAATATAGTTGAAAAACAGTGCTTGAAAACCATTGCTGAAAGGTTTGTTTTGCTAACGTTAGAGGCTTTGTGTTTGCTTCAGAAATCTCGTTTCCAGACGATCCATCCAAAATCGTCAATCATCGAATATGCATGTCGGCTGTAGATGACGATTTCACAGAGATTCAAGCGACAGTGGATGTCTCATTCTCAAAGAACACTAAAAACAAAAAGAAAACGACTCTGAAACAAATAGGGAAACTGCTAGGGCTCCATAGGATAATCCAGTACTATTTGAACCAAGAAGCGCTGAAGAGGAGTGACAAGACTGAAAAAACCAAACAGATTGGCGGGCCCAGAAAGTTTAATGGAATAGACACATTCAAGATATTAAAAGAACAGAAAGCTAGTGAACGGACAGGGTTGTATGGCACTCTAAAAAGAAATCTGAATGCACATAGCACAAGTAGCACACCAGGGTCGCCATTTACCGAACCTGTAAAATTAGAATCTCCTAGCGCGTCAGTACAGTCAACAGTTAGGTCGCTCGACGGATACCTTTCCCAAAAACCGAAACCTCTAGATTCAGCACCACCAAACACCCCAAATATTTCACCAATTAATACACCTTCCATATCCCCTAAATCAATGAAAACAAGAAAACCTGAGCCCCCATCTAGAAAGGAAACTAAGCGTATAAAAGCTTATATGTTTGATGAACCCGAAAAATACTATACACCCCGCTCGTTTTCGTTAGATTCACAAGAACTAGTCCCGACAATAACACCGTACCAGATCCCAAGGTTAATGCCTCGATCAAAAACACCAATAGATAACAAGAGTGCAGAAACATTGACGGATCTAGTTCCCGGACAGTATGGAAAAGCTGAACCAAAGAAAGGTAATATCGATGCGGTTCAGAAAGCCTACTTTATCTTTCATCTCTTTATCGTTGTATTTAGTGTCATTGGGTTTAAAACTTTTATAGATCTCTTCAAGTCATTATATTAATATATCCAACTTAATTAGTCTAAGCGGTTTTATTACTACTATGGAACAAGCATCAATGTTGGTTGACTAATCTTACCAAAGGTTTGACGAGTTCAGTCTTCGAGAGGATTAAACTAGAGTTAAATATAGTTACAATGAAATCTACAAAAGTAAAAGAATCAGTAGCTGGTATCATAAACTGCAAAAACATCATTCCAACTGAATTGATCCTAATACAGGTGCGAGTAGATATTCCCAATGCTTTAAAAGTATGTTTGAACTGGGAAAAGGTAAACCGCAACTCTGCTGGCTTTGATTCAATAGATTCCAAATTGTTGCACTGAATAACAGATTTACCAATCAACCCAATAGTCTTGATGACAAATGAATCGCTGATTGAAAATATGATTTCTGAACAAGTTGAATCAATTTCTTGGATAGCATCCAGCAAGTACTCTGATTTCAAAATAATTTTGCTTTCCGTCTCGAATGAATTGAAAATTTCATCAAGCAAATCCACTTGTATTTCATCATACAATAGTAGTTTAGCTCTAGTGTTTTCGAACCAGAGTATTAGTTCAGCGTCTCTGATTTCTATATTCACACATTCAAAGAATTCTAGAATTTCTCTGAATCTATTTAAATTCAAGCAAATCTTTTGGTCTTGAACTATATAGTCAATGAAATGTTCTGCTGGGATAAACGTGTTCATTTGGATTGTATTTGAAACTATGGAAAAGAGCATGCCTGGTTATTTAAAAAGCACCTTTCTGAGTAATGTCTACTATTGCCGATTGTTTCAAGTCTAGTAAATACAGTGTCTTTAGTTTCTGTGTGCTGATTCTGCAATTCATTTTCGGACAAGATTTCAAGATCAGTAAAGGATTCTATCGAATTTATATTTGAAAAATATGGTTTCGATAAAGTGTATTTCCACCAATCATATTACTAGATAAAATTAGGTTTAATTCTAAAAAGCAAGAGTTGAATTTTTTACAAAAAAGAATGAAAATACTCTTGGTTGGCGATATCCACAAGTCTCCATATCTACAAAGTATAAAGGAAATTCAAGACGGATTTGATTTGGTTTTAATCAATGGTGATTTTGTGTCTATCCAACACCCTAATGAAACACTAGCAGACGACAATGATTTCCAAGAAATCCTGGATCATTTCCATATACCAGTGTTATATGTACCTGGAAACCATGATCCAAAGAGTAGATTCGAGTCTACAGACAAGAGAAACATTCACAAGAAATGGTACAATTTTAATGGATTGAACATTGGTGGATTGGGTGGTGCTACTGGTGGTATTTACAAACACTCTGGCATCGAAAAGTTTGAAGGCTTCCCATACGACCAGCAGTCAATACAGACTGATTTCAACCAATTAATATCAACCGCGCCGTCTAGTTTTATCCTTCTAACGCACTGCGGTCCATCAAATACACCAACGACTGATGAAAACTATTTACTAGATGATAAAGAAAGAGTGGATACGGGTGCCGACTGCTTATACACTTTTCACTTGAAAAAGAATGGATGTATGGTTCATGTACATGGGCATTCCCATCAGTGTTTTGGAATGACTAGGATAGGAACAGATTTGATTGTCAATCCTGGTGCACTTGAAGATGGGAGGTATGGAGTACTTGAAATTAAAGAAAAGGTTTCTGTACAATTTCATCAGTTCTAATATAGCTTTATTCAATACTGTTGCGAAGGTTTCAAATTTAATCTTGTTGATAGTCTGTTTAGCATTGATGGCCTGGTTTCTTTAGCTTGCGATTGGTAGTGGAAATGAAGAGGAGTTTCATAGTGTTGATTTTGAAATGGAGGGTGCTTAAGATCGTTTGATTCTTTGGCAGGCTGCTGGTTGTACTTTTCAGCCACGTACTTGTGTAGCTCTAATCGGCAAGTGCGGTAGAGGTACGCTAATACACAAACAAGAAAAGACAGAATTCCGATAGCAGCCCATAGAATTGGAGTAGATGCAAACACGCTTTTCGTCGTTCTATTAGGAATTGACTGAGAATAGAATCTATTTATGCTCTTCTTGTTGAGATTGACACCAGAAGTAGGGACAAGGTAGTTAAAGTCCAATTCTACTGAGGCCAGGGCAGGCATAAGCGATAAATCTACAGGAATAGAGCCTTCAAGTTGGTTTGAATTCAATTTCAAGGTGTGCAAACTAGTTAGTTTCTTGAGATCTGTTGGAATTTGACCAGTAATTTGGCAATTGGATAGTATAATTCTTGCAAGCTTTGGATTTGAAATACTTGAGAAGGAATGGGGCCCTTGATTGGAATTCCATCCATATTCAAGACAGTCAAACTAGTCAAATTTGATATCCATGATAGGTCGGAAGCGTCAAAGTAGTTTAGCCCAAGATCTAGGGTTTGGAGTGCCGATTGGTTGAATTGAGGGACAGTGCCAGTAAAACTATTCGAGTTCAACGAAACGTTTTTCAAATTGGTTAATTGCCCGAGCTCAGCAACAGTTCCATTCAAGTTGTTTTCTTGGATTTCAAGCGTTTCCAAATTTACTAATTTAGATATCCATGGTGATAGTGAACCGCTCAAGTAACTATTCCCAGCAACGCTATATTAGTAAATTTTACAATGATTTGAGGTTTACTAGCCCACCAAGGTCAGGAATTGGTTGAGCGCAAAAGTTGTTTTCAGACAAATCCAGGGAATCTAGTAAGGTAATTTGGGCTAATTCAGGAGGGATAAAACCTACTAAATCTAAACCATCGAGCTTTAGCTTTGTAATCCGACCATCCTTGGTACAGATTGAAGTTGAGCCATCACAGCAACGAGTCGCGTTTGTTGTAGCCCCCAGAGCTGGAGCAATAACGTTGTTGTACAAGTCGCAGTCTGAAGTGCCTGCAATGACCTTTACAACTAGTAATAGCCAGTGTACCATTTTGGAATCCAAGCTTTTTTGTTTCTTTTTAAAGCGTTCCACCAAACACAAAGGTTACCAATCTTTCAGCCGAGAAAATTCGTTTGACTGTTGGTTTTTCACATATCAATAGAAAGACTGCAAAAGATTGTAAATTCGAGTACCAGCAAATATTCAGCTGTATAAAGGGATGATGTCAAGCGAAAATTTTCATTCAATGAGTGACAGCAGATAAGAATATCAACAACAAACACTACAGGGATAATCACTATAATATTCACCATTGCTAGTTACATCCTTTTATTCAGAAGCATGCACGTTGTAATTGTAAATATGAAAAACAATTATATTTCAAATACCTCCTAATTCTACTTGTACTGAACCTAGCCACATTCATATAAATCTGTTCAAATACTTTATTTATATGTTTAAACCGTTTCTATACATTGCTTGCACCGGTAACTTTGGGCTCTTGAATAGAGAATAGCGCCATTGGGTTCAAAAGCAGATTACTAAGATGTGGTTCTTCTTTTGTCTTGTAATAGAATGTTTTTTCTTCCACTGTAACTTCGGATGGAGATTCGCTTTTGTTGAAATGTACAAACGAATCATCGAATGATTCTAGATCGTCCTGCTCCTTTTTGAATAATTCAGAGTCTCTGGAGAATAGAGAAAACTTGCCCAAGCTTTTTCGTATCAATGATATCTTTGGTTCTGAAATTGTTTCTCTTTTTACTGAGCTCCAATCTGATTTAGGGTCTGCTGGCTTTGGAGGGTAATCCATTGGAACTGGAGCATCCTTGATTGGGTTTCTTTTTCTGATTACAATGAATTTCAAGAATACCAAGAATAAGAGAATGATGCTGATGGATACCGATATAACAATAAATTTAGCATCAAAGAACGAGCCAGAGTAGATTGGAGCCTCTGAGCTACTGGTTGGTATTGGAGTTGGTGACGGTTCACTGTCGTTTCCAGGGACAAAGGTGGGAAGACTTTGTGATGTTGCTTGGTTTTGGTTGTTTGGAGTATTTTGTTGACCAGTAGGCTGGGTGGGAGTAGTTGGAACCAGAGTAACTGCAGGAGGGGGAGCATCATTCTCGACTGCAAGATTTTTGCAGATAATCGTGTCACCAGTGATAGGACAAGCCGGGTTCTTTGCGAGTACAAAACCACAGTTTGGATCAACATGATCGCTAGTACTTGGAATAGAGGAAACAATCATTGTATCTTTTTCTACCGGTCCAGATAAGAAATAGCACTGTAATAAATTTGGATTGAACATAAAGTGAGTGCAGGCAGTATCCGCTTGACAAGCTGGACCACACTGTCTATCCAGGGATGGTACGGTCTTGTAAGGTTGGTTTGTGAAGCCGCACTTTAGTGCAAATACCATTCCAAAATCGTCTTTGGTTAAATTGAATCCATTGTAGAATATCGCCAATGAATGTGAAATCAAAAAGAATATACTGTACATTTGTTGAGGAAAACACTTGGGCGATTCTTTTTTAAAGAGGCAACGATATGAGACATTGGGCTCGTGTGCAAGTTTGATAGGCTCATCTATGAAATCAGAAAAATTGATCAATCAATTACTATCCAATACCAGAATAAAATGCTCTGGTACGCTAGATAGTGGAATAATCTATCGGTTGAATACCATTTCTGCAGTTGGAAAAAGAAAGAGCGGAATTAAATCAATTGACAGGTTCACGGTTCTTTGGCTTGTTCACCCCCAATACAAACTTGCAGAACTGATTTCAATTGCAGTTCTTTAGGTTGCTCTTGATACAGATGATAAATAGTCCTTTAGCCTAAATATAATCAGAGTGTTTAAAGAATCTGGTGTATGTTTATTATCAGTAGTTTTTCCCATCTGCAAAAGGTCCCTGGTTACCAGCCTACATGAGTTAACCTTTACGTTAAACCCTCGACGATCACTAAAACCTGTCTATTTGGAGGCGTAAGCTTACTGGGAGGTATCTTTTCATTGCTCATTTTATCAATTCAATAACTGATCTCTTGATTAATTATAGACAAGGTTAGAGTTCATGTGGTGTAGTGTTGAACTACGTCAGAGAGTGGGCGGATTACCAGAGTAGTTTTCTATCTCGAGGCAATCTAGCGACAACAGTAACGTTCAAAATGGACACACTAATCAGACATGGTGTGTATCATCTCATTGGTAAGAGTTCAATTAAAGCTTCCATTTTGGATGCTTTTCGGTCAGAAAGTGCAAGCCACTTTCAAAAGCATATCAAAATTCTTTGCCAAATATAATGATAGAAGCTCAGTTGACAGTAAATGACGACTCGAAAGAAACCGATATAGATATCGATAAACAAAGCACTGCAGAAAGTAGTGTAAAAATAAGCAAAAACCCCAACAAGGATATCAAGAAACGGAAACTCAGATTAGACTATGATCTGTCACAATCGATATACTACCTTTTAATCATTCCGAGGTGTGTTCAATATTTTACCCAGCCGTATATACCTCGCTGGGCTGGGTACCTCTTGTCCACCTTTACAATATTCATAGAAATGTATCGCACATTTAGAAAAGGAAAAAAGTATGATGAGATTGCAGTTCCAATCTTGGCAATCACTCTCGTTCAAGCATTAATTTCAGTTTTCACAGAAGATGAACAGTACTTGAATGCACCAGAAGTAATACTCCCGCTGATAGTTGGAATAACCTTTTTTATCTCTTTTTTTTTTGAACGGAATCTGATTGCGCATATTGATGGTAAATCTAAAGGTGATTCACCTGAAGGTGAACACTATAGAACTGAAATATGGAAGTCGGCTGATTATCGCTTCTCTACAGGCTTGCTAACTGTCATGTGGGGAGTAGGGATGCTCTCGCAGGCTGGATTCTTGATATTGATGGACATTGTAGACGCTTCGGATTTTGATATTTACTCTTTTTACGGAGGAATAGTTTTTCAATTATTCTTGACTCTGTTCACGGAGGAATATGTTGATTACAAAAAGAAACAGTACGAAAAAGCTGGATACGATATGAGCCATATTAAAGCTCAAGAACTAGAAGTTAAAGAAATGATTTTAGCATAATAAATCCCGTCAATTTCTTAGATTGTTGGTTGTCTGAGAAAGAAAAATCAAATATTTTGGTGAGTCGAATTTTTCTTCCCAAAATGAAAGCATTGAACTCTGCTTCCAAAAACTTGGCAAGAGTAAACAGCCTGGTATGCTCAAGCTTCAATGTAAAGTCCCACTTGTTTGCTGCTGTCCGCAACTTTGAAGAATCTCCCAACATTCTCGCAATTGCGAATATCAACGATAAGGAAAGAAATGAGCTGGTTTCTACCTTTGATTTGTTTGGAGTCAAAGTACCTCAAGTACTCTTGATGAAATCCAAAATGGCTGAAATGCTAAAGGAATGCAAAAAAGGGCTCATGAGAACAAATTGTTGATAGTATTACAAGAGACTTTAAAAGTTAATGAAGATGTAATCAACTACTTTAAGGAAAGGTTTAATCATGTGAACGGCAGTCCTACAATCTACCCACCAAAGTTTGACTTGGAAATCACTATTGATGAACAAGAATTTGGGCTCCATGTTGATTGCTTTGCAGAGGAGTACGGGACGAACTTTAATATTCCATGTCCCGTAGGAAAAGATTCAGAAGAAGCTTTACTAATTGTCGTTGATATGTTGATCAACAAAGTTTGGGGGTTAGAACGATCAAAGGGAGATATTGAAAGCTGCTTTGGGGAAAAGACAGTACAGGTTGGTATGAGATACAAAAGGGTACCGAAATTCCGATCAACGTTTTCTGTAAAAGAATTTCAAGATTAAATAAAGTGAATATTTGCTTTTAAAGATCTTCAAACAGTTTATACGAAATGTTCCATTACATGACATCTCACCACGACCAATTAACCATGCAATATATCCTATTCAATATATGGTTTAAAACTGTTTGCTATATCTGGGATTCCAACGAATTTGAAAACTAAATGCCCACTTTCTTGAAAATCCCTTTGCCTGGTCAATTCTCTTCAATATCCACACAAATTCAATGTCAATTTGTGATAGTTTTTCAGGACATTTGCGCTGCTTTTTTACACAGTCAGTATATCGGTTGTAGTCACTCATTTAAAGTTGCTGGTACCATTCTTCAGACTGTTATACCTGAATATACGTGATAATAACTATACCGGAATATACGTGATAATAACACAATGTTACGTGATAATAACACGATGTCGCAAACTCTTAAGAGCGATTCTTTCTACTTAGCTACAGTGATTGAAAAGTTTGTATCATGTGAATTAGCATTTTTTAATTCGGACGCCACATAAAAGTTTCAGAATTATTGCAAATTTTTATCTTCAAAACAGAATGGCCAAACGATACCTCAACGTTCAATACAATGGATTAAGTGCAAGAATTAATGTTACAAAAGCACAAAGGCTCGGTGATGTACAACTTGCTATCAAGAAAAAGTATGGGGAAGACATTACTGCACCACCCTCCCGCATACAACTCTTCCAACCTCTCGAAAACGGGGAAAAGGAAATT
>JADGKB010000066.1:0-81300 GCA_027604185.1 Boothiomyces macroporosus
CTGCAAATACTTTTTCAAACAACTTGGATTCTTCAGAACCCTTGCTAATTGGCTGAAAACAACTTTGATTTGGCCCTCACTCAACTTTAATCCTAACCACGAGATTACGAATGATGAATTACAATTATTCAAAGATTTCAAGTTTAGATTCAAGTGTGTGACTGTAACGAGTAATTATTACAGGCAGATTCATCATATAGTTAAAACAAAACAGTTCGCATTGCAGGTTGATCCCCAAGACAACTTAACTGATTATACCATGAACGGCAATTTAAAGAGCATCCAAGTAAATTCGGGAAAAGCGGCATTTGATTTCTCAAAGTTTCGCGATTTGCACTGTTTATCACTAAGCAACAACCGTATTAATGACCAGCAACTGATTTCACTCTTTTCAAATATCCCTCAATCTCTTAAAGTATTGGATTTGTACATGAACTGCATCACAGATACTGGAGCAGTATTCCTCTCGACAATTTTACCGTATACAAACTTGAATAGTTTAATCTTGTGTCGGAATAGGATAAATGTTGCTGGATTACGGGCATTATCACGGTGTATTTCATGCACAAAATTGACCCATTTGGATATCACTGAAAATACATTTAGTAATACCGATTGGAAAATACTATACTCTTCAATAGAAAATACGAAATTGGAGATTTTGAATATTAAAATATATGACTTTCAGTCTCTCCAAGCGATTACTTGTATAAAAAAGTCAAATCTAAAGAAAATCATTGTCGAAATTCCAGCAGATTGTCTAGAAAGATTTCTGATAGCGTGTATAGAAACGAAATTGGAATCAATTATTTTTGATGGATATCGAATATCATTCCTGGATCAAAGTGCTGGTATTCTATCAAAGTACATTGACAGACTACCAATAACATCGCTAGAACTAACATATTGTAAAATAGAATCCGAATTAAACAGTCTATTCAAAGCAATATCAAAGTCGAAAATAGAGAATTTGACAATGGAAAATTTTAGATCCAAAGATTTAACCAATGTCGGGCTATACATTTCCCAATCAAAGTTGAAATCACTGAGATTAATTTCACCTGATTTGGATGATTCAGTGTTGTGTACATTACTAGCAGATATAAAGCAATCACACTTGCATTCTTTGAATTTGGGTAGAAACAAGTTTAGTGATCAAGGGATTCTGTTCTTTTGCAGTGGAATGAAACACTCTAAATTACGGTTGTTGAACTTTAGTCACAAATCAAAGCTGTTGGGTAGAATAAGAAGCCTGCTCAATGGTTCGGATTTGGTAGTTCGGTTGAACGAATAAAGACCGCCATTTTCTCGGGATTTATTTCAGTTTGGAGCACAGAAAAAGTAAATGATCTCCACACTTCCAATTCCGCTTTTAAAATATGAAATATTTCCATACCTTGAAGGCCAAGATATCTGCAATCTATCGGAAACAAATCATCGCTTTCTATCGCTTTGTAAACCATTTCAATTGCTAAAGATATTAAAAATTCATCCAAACAACATGTGGCCAGAATTGCATTTGGAAACAATCACAAAGGACTCGATTTCTATATTAAAAGATATTTATGCATTCAAATTCGAGTTTCCAAAGTTATTCATTAGTTCCCAATCACTTGTGGAAATCTGGGAATACATGCCAGAAGCAAAGGAAACAGTGTTGTATATAGATGGCCAGGATGACTATCAAGCAGTTGGTCAAGTAATTTGGGAGGATTTGTTTACTGAAATTTATATTCCGACATTCTGCCCAATGAATGGATACAAATTACTTCAACTCTTTTCGACATTGAAAGACCTGTCTCGATTGAAAATAGTTTCAATTGCTTGCGAAATGGATGTGAAAATGGCGTTTATGCTCAAACAGTGTTTATGTGGGGCTTTTTTAGAAGAGTTGAACCTTGAACTAGTATACTTTAATGATCGATACTTGCAACTCCTCTGTCAAGCACTTCCTGAAACTAGAATCAAGAAATTGAATTTGTATAGAAACGAAATTAGCAGTGAAGGATTGGATTGTCTTGGAAAAGTACTTTTAAATACAGATATTGAAGAGTTGAATATTGGTAGAAACTATATATCTCGCACTGGCTTAGAGTCTCTCGCAAATGGTATGGTGGGATCAAAACTGAAAACTTTACACTTGCAGGAATGCGAGGAATTGAGTCCAGATGATTTAGATTGCGTATTCGCTCTACTACCACACATCCCTCTGGAAAACTTTCATTACTATGGAGAGTTTAGCAAAAGTACCGAGAAAATATTGATTGACAATTTGCCAAAATCTAATTTAAAATCAATATCCTTTCTAATCAGCCATTATCTACCGGAATTTTTGAAAGCTTGCTCAAACATAAAGGATTTGCTGTTATTCAATGATGAAAACGGGATTTGTTTTGATATTGCAGACAATATGAAATACTTGAATTTGGAAACTCTTCGATTTAGACACACCAAGATCCAAATGGATGGATTGGAAAAGTTAATGTCTGCGATCGTCGATTCTAATATCCGACACCTGTATTTTTCACAAATTCGCTGGCCACTTGAAGCACTAGCTATATTGGCGAGATATCTGCCTGGAACCAAAATACAAGAACTACACCTGAATGGCTGTAATTCAACACAAGATGGAATAGTGGAATTTGCAAAATGTATAAAGGAAACACGCTTAAAGCGTTTGAATATATGGTCTCACTGTAATTCCATTCATACCATTTCTGCTATACTTGAAAATATTGGATCTAGGATTCAATACTTGGATTTAACTGGGGCAAGAGACATAGATCGAAATACTGCAAGAAAACTTGTCTTGCAGCATCCTTCTCTTACAATAAAGTACTAATTTGGCAAGTTACCTGTAATTTATCATTTTACTTGATTATGGACTGCAAGAGGATTATCTACACTCGCTCTTGAGATAACAGAATATTCTGGTCAAGAAGCGAAAAAGTAGTTCAAAAATTCATTATTCACTTCAATTCACTAAAACCTAGAAAATAACTGATAAAGCTAAAGTATTTAATCTAGTCCATTCCATGAACTTGATCATTGACCATTTTGGGAAACAAGACATCAATGATTTCTGCATTGATTTCGCTCAAACTAAAAACATCTCCTCTGTCTTGCACGGTTTCAGAAAAGGATTTTGTGCCCAATACTATTTGAGTGAACAATTCATTCTGGATAGAAATTGGGTTTTGAATATCAGTGACTGTAGATATATCTTTAATCTTTCCGTTGACGATATCAATCAAGACATTCTTTTTCGAATGGAAGCCAGAAGTAATGTATAATTTTCTAGTTATTGCTTCAAAAGTACTGGATTGTAGTCTATAGTTTAGCACTGGTTTAATTGCGCGTAGAAAAGCTGTACAGTCTTCAATCCGAGTATACCAAAAGGCTTTCCATGTTTTATTCTGGTAGGACTTCTTTGGTAGCATTGATTGACCAACAGCAGATAAACAAGGATGGCTGTACCCAAGCTCAAATTTAAATGACCATCCATTTGATACTAGAGTACTAGCCCTATCTTTTCGATCTCTTTCATATTTCTGCGGGTTTTGCTCCTTTAAAATGGGTAAAAAGTGTTCCAAATGAAAGGTCGGCAACCATTTGATTAATGCCAAAGTAACATCAGTCCAGGACGCATAATTGGTATTCCTTGGCTCATCGAGTTCGAATTGGAGCACGCACGAATCGTCAGTTGCAGACATTACAACAAATCCAATTTTTGTGGAATCTCTTTCAATAAGAAAGACTGGCCGTGCTCCACATGATCCTTGTATCCTTCCTCCAATGATATTCTTCCATCCGATTCTGTCCCTGTCAGTCCATAGAGACAATCTTTTGATGGCAGCCACCCTAGCTAATCTATCGATAAAATCGACATCTGCAGTGGTTGCCAACCTGAAATTGAATTGCTTGTCTATTGCAATTGAATCCACATTGTGCATATATCCCACATGTGTAATTTCAGTTGGCAAGCTGTTTTCGTATCCAAATCGATGATAATATCCTGGGATTCCGCTGATGATTTGCATTACGGCACCCAATTCCGTTGCCCATTTATTATGTGCGTCCAAGTGAGCATTAACCAATCCTTGTCCTCGGTATTCTTCCAGAGTTCCGATTGCTTCCGGACGAGTAACGATTAGAGGTACCCTAGGGCAGCAGTCTCCTACTGGGAAATCAGTTCCACTACCAGATATCTTTTCCCTCTTATTTTCTTCTCCATAGATCATAATTTGGGGTACCGAACAGCAAGAAGACACAATCCTGCCCTTGCTTGTGTCTACTACTACCGTCATGCAATTATAATCAAACGCAGGATTAGGTGATTCGTTGAGGGTGGTAAAGTAATTTTCAGTCATCCTGCCAAATGTAACTGAATTTCCATGAACTTGAGCATTTAGAGCAACCACTTGATCCTTGTCGTTTATGGCTGCCCTGCGTAACTCTAGTGTTTCTGATATTTTGATTGGACTTGGGCATAACAGTGGCCGATTCGGGTTTGTGCTAGCAATATGGAAATGGCTTTCCTTTAAATTCATCAAATTACTAAAGTTCTAGTGGCTTTTACAAGACCAGTTACCACAACTAAACAAGTTTTTTAAATTTACAGTCCGAATCAGGGACCTTAATGAATTTCAAATCACGATTTATTGTTTTTTGTGTGTGGAGCTAGTCAATATGAATCTCCACCTCGTCCACAGGGATAACTTTTAGCTCTTTGGGAAATATAGATTGATTGTCTTGTCCACTTGATTTTTCTACTTTTAGAGACTCTCTGGACAGTTCATATGATAAGTTCGATTTCATTTGAGCACCCTCAAAAGAGAAATCACTTTCGGACCAGAGATTAGCCCTTGCCAGTTTTGATTTTAGTAAATCTGCATCCATTCTCGCGGCAAGTGGGCTTTTTGCTCTTTGGAATGGCTTATTTTCCTTCTTTTCTAGAACTGTGGAATTAGTATTTATTCGAAGTCTTGGCCCGTCCGACACTGACCGATTTCTACCCAGTTTGTATTCAGGAGGCTTCACTTCAGATGTGCATTCTTTCATTTCAATGATCTTTGATCCTAGGTCTTGGCTGGTCTTGGCGCTAACCGAGTTTAAAGACGTTTTTGTTGGGTCTTGCAAGGAACTCCTCCTTTGAGTGTAATCGTGAAACTGATATTTCCTTCCTGGGGGATAATTGAAACTCTGGTTTTTTCTTACTGCTGGTTTACATAGCTTTGGTCTGTCAAAATCAGCATCTTTGAGAAATAAATCATCCAACTTGACAGGCACTTTTTTCGGTTGCGAAGACTGTGAAGAGTTTATTGAACTGGCAGAGCTTTTACTGTTTTCAATAGAGCTATTTTTGAATTTGGTGTTATCTAGGGAATGGTTGAGGAATTCAATTGGATAAAAGTTTGCGCTTAGTGATTTCACCTCTTTGGATTTGGCAGGTACAGGGAAAGCAGGTTTAGCTTTTGTTGGACATGGGGCAGCACCAAATATCAGTGACTGTCCTCTTTTTATTCGGTTTTCCAAGAGTTGCCTTGAAGTAAATCTAATCAATGGAAACTTACCTCATGCGTTTAATCTGCTCAAAGCAAAAAGGAAACAACAAAATCCAAATATTCTGAGCAAGGTAGCCATATATAACCCCACTTGAATCATTGGTGAATATAAAAGAGATCCAAAAGTAGCAGCATACCAGAACTAGCATGGATAATGTTGGTATCAAGCAAAAAACGCGTTTACTGCACAAGTGATAGTCCTTTGGTTGTACTTTTGGATCAGTTATTGTAACTGTCATGAATATAGGTATAATAAATTGAAATATAGCTGTTAAAAGCAGCGAGACAGTTGTTACGAAAGGATACATCTAATTTAAAATCGGTTTACACTTGGTGTGAGAAAGAATATTGAGGTAATACAACCTACTTTAAACAGGAAATCCAATATTTGTATTGATAATCCATATTTGAATCCTGCTAGTTTAAGGAATGGTCGCATCAGGTATAACAGTACCATGTCTATCACCAAGGAGCATATTGGAATAGCTTGCAAACTCGAAATGCCATTTGCTATCAAAACGTTTGTAATGATATGAGGAAAAGACATGATTATGTAGCAAATCTGCGAATAAGATACTACAGACACAAAATTCCATACTAAATATCCGCAAAAAGTCGCAAGTGGAACAACAAAAGCAATTGAAATGATCTGTACAACTAAAAACATTTGCAAAGAATCTAATAGCAACCGTCATCTTTGCTGACGTAATGCAAGCTTAAGGCTGCAGTTTTGAGAATGAGGTTGACAGTTTTTCCGGATATTATTAACTCATTCTATTTATGGACCAACTGTAGCGAGAAAATGGCATTATAACTATATATTTGTGGGTAATATACAACAACGTACATTTAATGATTGAACGCGTAGCTCTTATCAGGCAAATTTCTATTTTATGGCTCCTCACTCAACTGAATGAATATTCTCCACAATATTGAGACCCTATCCACTGTTTTTGAACGGGAATATCGGTCGACTTGCTTCATTTCAAACAGAAAGAATCTAACCACTTTCAAAATTCAATAAAGAATATTTTGTCTGGTTACTGGGTTTGCTTTGTAAAAAGACTATGAGTTTAATTGGAAAATGAAACCAGCTTGTTAAAAGGTATTATCAACCAGCTTGTTTGATGCTCCTCCAATTCTTGATACGGAGGGATAACTTTGTTTCCTTTGTTTTCACCGATACATATTGGAGACCTTGGTTTCTAGTGAGGTGTAGATAATTGCTATTAAATATTCTCCATTTTCGGCAGAGCTGCGCAACTAATTTTTCTACTCTGAAATCTTGATTTTACATTTCTCACGTGATATCGGAGATTTTTTTTGATTGGACCACATTCGTTCAAGAGAAAAAGAAATTTTTTGCAGGTGAACAGAATTTCTTTACATTAAATGCCAAAGGTCAACTGTAGCAAAACCTACAAGGTTCCAAGAAGAGCATACGGAGCAGAACGTCTTGACACAGAACTCAAACTCGCCGGTGAATTCGGTTTAAAAAACAAGCATGAAATCTGGAGAGTTCAATATACTCTTTCCAACTTGCGTCGTGCTGCTCGTGAACTTTTAACTCTTGACGATAAAGACCCTCGTCGTTTGTTCGAAGGTAACGCTTTGATTCGTCGTTTAATCCGTACTGGAATTTTGGATGAAGAAAAGGCAAAATTGGATTATGTTTTGGGATTAAAAATTGAAGATTTATTGGAAAGAAGATTGCAAACTCAAGTTTTCAAATTGGGATTAGCAAAGTCAGTTCACCATGCCCGTGTATTGATCCGTCAACGTCACATTCGGTAACTTGCAACTAATTATAGTGTTGGAAAGCAAATCGTTGATATTCCATCATTCATTGTTCGTTTAGATTCTCAAAAACATATTGATTTCGCTCTTACTTCTCCATACGGTGGTGGCAGACCAGGTCGTGTAAAGCGCAAGCGTGCTGCAGCAGCAGGTGGTGATGATGCTGAAGATGAAGAATAAATGATTTATCTGTAATAAAAATATCATCTCTTTATTTTTTTTGTTTTTTTGAATGGGGAGAGAAACAGAGCAGAGCTATATTACCGTAGGATTCATCCTTACGCTGTATTTACTAGAGCTGGTATGTTGGAAGCAAACCGTTTACAGTCATTTGCTTGTATTATATTTCATTCCCCTACCTGGAATATTGTATGCGACCACTCACCAATGCATATTTAGACGCATGTACCAAATCCAGCTTGTATCTTTCCATATTGCTGTATTCCACTATTATTATAATCACTCGTTTGCAGCCTCTAATCTAGTGCTGATCCTGGGGATGGAGAGATTGGTATCCATAATCTTTACTCGTATATCCTAATATATACTGCTATTAGCTTATCGTTTACAGCATTGAGATTGTCTGTTTATAGAGACCCATACACGATTAGATCAAAGATCCACGAAATACAAAGCAAACCAAAAGTAAAGATCACACCAAAAATGAATATCGGCACCTTTGGGCATCAATTCATCCATCATCTTCATTATACCAAATTGAACATTGTGGCTTGGGTCGGAGAATTTTCAATCAGCCAATGGAAAAAAGTTTTCAAATTCACTTTTTTTAGTCCAAGTGTGAAAATTTCTTACTTTTCAAATGCCACACTCTTTTGGTATCTAGCAATTAATAATAGGTCTTCGTGCTCGTACCCGCCATTTGTTTTCTAGGGATTTCCGCCAAAAGGGTTCCATCCCACTTTCAACTTACTTGAAGAACTACAAAGTTGGAGATATCGTTGATATTAAAGCAAACGGTGCTGTCCACAAGGGTATGCCTCACAAATACTACCATGGGTAATTAAAAGTTAATGTAGCAAAACCGGAATCATTTACAACGTTACCAAGTCATCAGTTGGAATTATCGTTCACAAAATCGTTGGTTCACGCTATATCGAAAAGAGAGTCAATATTAGAGTTGAACACATCAAGCACTCCAACTGCCGTCTTGAATTCTTGGAACGTGTAAAAGCCAACAGAGCAAAGAAGGAAGAAGCAAAGTCAAAGGGAGAATCATTCAACTTGAAACGTATTCCTGTTCAACCAAGAACCGCTCACACTGTTTCCGCAGTTGACAATGCTCCAATTAATATCAGCCCTGTTCCATATGAAGCCTTGGTTTAATTTGGATATATAAAGTTGGATTTTACTATTACAATTTTATTGGATTCTGGACTAGTAGATTATCTTATGCAAGTAGTAGTTCTCATTAGAGCGAGTGACTATTTAAACGGCGAGATGACTCTTTATTCTTCTTTTACTTTTTTAATGCCATTCAAAGAATAATCAAAGTACTGGTTAGGATGGCCAATAGGCTCGGCGAGTTGCTGAGCTTGTTCGTGTGCTTTACCTCTAGTGGCTTCAAACAGAGCAGTGCACGCAATCTGATAATGCCCTTCTCGCGCTTTAAGTTGGATATCATTAATACTGACTTGATCAACATTCATGTTTTGCATCATTTCACCAAGTGCATCTGGTGAAAAGTATCTGAATGGACATCCATGGCTTTCGTTGCTGCTTGGCATTGACTGAATGATTTTTACACAACTGTAGGGAGTATAGTTTGTACGCTTGCCCTCCATACCGTAATTGTATCGGATATTGTAGGCGTATCCTTTTTTCTGGAATTCTTCATCTGTCATTCGGTTGAACGACTTGCGCCAGTAGATTAGGGCTTCATCGAGGGATAATCCTATTCCTTTCAAAAACAAACCGAATTGAATTCTGGCCATATGTTTCAAATGAGAATCTCTTTTCAACGCTGAATGCAGGCTTTTCATACATAGAGGGAAATGGATAGACAACTTGTCGACATCGTCAGCAGTAACACCATCGCCATCAGATATTCTGTATTCTTTGGAAATGCTTTGTTTGGCCAATGAATTCAAAATTGGGGTCAATCTATCGTCTTCATCCATTCTTGGTAGTGCTTTTGCAGTGTTTTCCAGCTCTTGCTTTAAATGATCTTTAAAAGCATTCAATATCAATAGCACACGTTCGCTTTCAGGAATGTACGCGAATCCATCCATCAAAATCACTTGCCTCTTGCCAACCAATTCCGGCACTTTTTCAAATGGGACTTTGTAAAAATTGATAGGTTCAACATACACTGCTTTGAGAGTTGCTTGGAACTTTTTTGCGAATTCGTCCTTTGACTCCCCTCGTCCTTCCTTTTTGTATTTCATTTCCATCAAAGAGTCGGTAGATATAGGAGACAAGTCTAATTTTGCTTCTTTTACAAACCACTCCCTTTCTTCGACACTCGAGTTCGTAAATCGGAGCTTGAACAACATTAGTTCTTGACGAATGAACCAAGATTGCAAATCAGGTGTTTTACAGTATGCTAAACGTAGGAAAAAGTGTGAATATGCATCCTTTTTACGCTGCTGGTACAATAAACTAGCTCCCAAAGCATTGATCACCGTATTTGCTTTTAGTTCCATCTTTTGGGTGAGTACAGGTTCAATCATCTTGTAAATATCTGCTTCTTGCTTGCATCTTAACCTTGCGGAATCAACAGCAATTAAAACTTGAAGGCGATCCAACGACCATGTTTCAAATTCTTCCAAATTGATTTGAGAGGTTGGTGGTATGCTGTAAAAATTGAGGGTGGTTGGATATTCTCTTAATCGAGAATCCATTTTGAAGAGTTGATCTGTTTGCGACTGCTTCTGCTTGTTCATTCCAACTGTTGCAGATTAAAAGTGTTGGAGGATTTCGGACAGAGTTAAAAAATTATTATTTTCAAAAGACTGGATGTGTTGCTTGATCAAAACCAACATAAAAGGCGATCGTTTGAATACAAGCGATATTGAGAAGCTGTTGTTGGTACAAATGAAACATTAATGTCCACTGTGTGAGAATGTTAATTGTTTTTATGCGTGAAGTGGTTGAGCAATAGATTTGGCATTCTTTAATTGGTGTCAGATATCAGTTGCTGCCATTGTTCAACTTGAACTATACAACATATTTTTCCAATTTGCGCATTGACTATTTGATCACTGGTCAAGCACGCAATTTCTTTACTGAAATGCCAACCATCCCCATATGTATACTAGGGATTGATAAAGTACATTAATCTTAAACACATAGACAAGAGGCGATTTAGGGTATAAGCTTATATCTGAAATCATTGCTAGTAGAAAACAACTCTCCCAAAAAGATGTAGCCATTGCGATCACTGGGTGTTGCGATACCATCGGATCAATTTCTCCAACAGTACCCGTTATTAATATAGACACGTATCGGGTATGAACAGTTCAAAGAACAAGGTGGATTTCAAGTGGATGTATTAAAGGAAGTCGTTCGCATTAAGGAAATTGGAGATAATTTGATCAGAGAGGATGGATATAATCAACACCCAGATGCGTTCTTGAAAGCATTTGTCGGTCAATGTGCTCAACCTGGGATGGTTATTGTTGATATGATGCCAAAATCTCATGAATCTCAAACACTTTCAGCATTACGGGCAGCTAGCTCCTTGGGTGCGAGCGTTTTATTATTGTTTCCACGGCCTGCAGAGTTCAAGTAATCCTTCTTAAACCATCAGGCAAGAGTGTATCAAACTGTTTGGCGAGGAAAGGGTAAGCATTAGCACAAAGCTTCCGACAGTCAAGAAATTGATTTATATGATTATAGATTCATATAATGCCAATCCAGCAAAAGAGCGACCTATTCCTGAAAATCTAGTGGTTGGCTTGAGGAAAGGGCATGTGCATGGACCAAACTGCAGACATGATTTTGAGCACTCTGTCACTCCTAAACCTGCGAGTCAACAGCACCATCATGGGCCGAATTGCAACCATTCTCACCCAGAGCCTGTCCAACAACATATCCACGGTTCGAATTGCAACCATTCTCAGCCGGAACCAAAGCATGTACATGGGCCAAATTGCTCTCACGATAATCCGGTGAGTTTTACGAAATCTAATCACTCAAACTTACATGATTCTGGACACGGAGGACATTCTCACGATCACTCTCATGGAGGACATTCTCACGATCACCCTCATGGAGATGAGCATGTGCATGGCGAAAACTGCAATCATAGAGACCCTCAGGAAGAACTTTTAGTTCAGCAAAATATGAAATTAATCGTGCAAGATTTTCCTACAGCTCACAAGGAATTGAAGAATGGAAACATAGGTGTGGTGTTGGCAATTATTGAACTGATTATGATGGGCAAACCTCCTGAAACTTTGAAATTCCCACATAATGATTTCGCTGATGGATTTGGAGTATTCTTTGTTAGGAAAAATATCATGGGCGACTTGATTAGCTTGGCAAATGAAGCCATTCACGGAGAATCAACTGATGTCTACCCAATTATGGATGCAATCGTGGACCTGCTTTACATTGCGTATATAGATGACAGAGTTCTTGATCAATTTGAAGCAACAGGAGGAATAGAGCTGCTCAGAGGTTCAACACAATTTCCTGGTTCTGATATCATAAAGTCAAATGATCCGTACTTGTCTGAAATTGGTGAAGCGCTTATTACCCAATTGAAACAATTTTCTCGCTACAAAAGACTGTGTAATTATTGCAAAAAGAGGGAGGATAAGCAAGCTGCTTTCAAGTTGTGCGTTCGCTGCAAGTAATGATTGAGCTAACGTAGATTTAACTGTTATTGCAGCAGAGAATGTCAAGTTGAAGATTGGAAAACACACAAAACCGTTTGCAAAGCTTAATAAATTGATAATACCAGCTGATTTCTCATAGTTTCCATTTCGCACTCATAAACTAAATTGGCTACTAGCAGGTGTCATAGGTCAAAGCCAATACATGAATGTTTCAAAGCAAAAGAGATTTACAAAATAATCTTTGTGAGCCAAGGATGAGTAGAAATTACCATAATGATCATGTTACGTTTGGTAAAATACGGGTTCAGGGGAGAAGCCAACTGTCAACCGCAAATAGCGTAATCAGAGTGAGCCAAGCAGCGATTCAATCATGTAATAAATCAAAACTTGCTTTAGAGTGAAAACCTGGGAAAATGTTGATTGTAGATTTGGAGATATTTATTGAGGTTACTGTCGAGTGAAACTCTCGTCTTTGAGATGTCGTGCCTGTCGTCTGTTATGCGATCGGGCCAGGAAAATCGGGTCCCTCCTCGGACGCTCAGATGATGGTATACAGAAAGAGTGCTAGTAATTAAATGCAATTTTAATGCCAAATAAATAAAAGAAATAGTGGCTAGTTTAAAATGTGCTTTGGTTTATTCCAGTTCTAATCTCCACAGTGTAATTCCACCCAGAAAGAGCGTGGGCTCCTCAGTGGCGACTCCTTCAGAGGCTCCAATAGTGAATGAATTTCCTTTTACGGCGAGTTAAAGCATTTAAAACCAACAAAGCTCCAAACAGTTCTTCCACTAACTTGCCAAATTAATGTCCAACAATTTAGTGCAAAACGGTAGTTTTGAAGACTTGGCAAACGCAGGATGTTTCAATGATCCTTGCCTGCCATTCACATTCAACAACTTTATCACTCCATGGAAGTTTGTAGGAGACGACCTGTTTACAAAGTATGAGCTGGACGGTCCAAATACATGGCAAGCGTTTGACGGAGACTGGTCTCTAGCTTTGGCTAGCACCATTGGTCCATATACAATTGCACAGGATATTGCGGTTACCCCTGGAAGTACCTACACTTTACAGTTTATGACTAGAGCAGACTCCAGAGGTGGTTCATTGGTGAAAAAGGGAGCGTATGGTATCGATGGGTTGGACCAACAATCCTTTTCCATCTCAGGCTCCACTTGGACCCCAGTGGTTTATACGTTTACCGCTACAGACTCTGTAGCTACAGTGTATTTCAGCGGTGTAGGAAAAAGTACTTTCCAGCCTGTGATTGACGCAGTAAAGATTACTCCTGCAAAGGCTGCCGCTCCAGTTCTCCAAATACCTTCCGTCACTGCTGGAAACACATCTCCAACAAACCCAATTGCAAAAATTCAACAACCTGCTCCTGTACAAAATTCTGCTTCTTCCGCTCAACCAACTGCTGCTGGTACATCAAGTAACTCTGGAAATTCAAACTCTGGAAACACTGTAAATTCAAATACCGACTCTAACGGAGACACTGTGGGACCTGGTTCACAAAATAGCCATAATGCTGGTGTCCCAGTTACCAACCAAATCCCAACCAGCACTACTTCCAACCCGCTTGTTGCGGACTCTGCTTCTAAAGGAATCAGTCCTGCTGTAGTTGGACTATTATGCGCTGGACTGATTACCGCCCTAGTAGTAATTGGCATGTTTGTCTCTGCCAAAAAACGAAGAAGAGAACCTAGCTCGCAATCTACTTTGCGTGATAGAGATATGGACGAATTCCAACCTCCTATTCTTGCGTCCACACCACCAATTCAACCACGCCCTTCGATCTTCCGTAAAGTAAGCATGCCTTCAATCACTCCCCTCCTAGCTCAAACTCAAGAATTGAAAAGTAAGAGCGCAGAATTCTTTAAAAGAAAATTCAGTGCTACTACTCCAATTATTACTCCTGCAGATCCAGAGTCGGTTTTCTCGTTACCTAGAAGCGATACGGTTACCACAGAAATTGTTAGATTAGACACTGCTGTAACAAGGGCGGAAACTTTTTCTATTCCAAGCACTCCAACCACATCAATATATGCAACAATGGTAGCTGATTTGCAGGCAAATCCCGTGCCATTCCCATATGAATCTCCTGTAACTAGCCAAAATGCACCTTTTGATGCACAGTTTATTGTAATCAAAACCGATGAAGAAAAGCGTATGGAGCATACGGATCTATCTGCACAGCCTAGATTCGAGTGTGAACCAAAGGAAGAAAGACCACTGTCTTCTGTTACTGTCGCTGAGCTGCCGGTGCTCAATGAAGGTGACTTGCCTGTTTTAAATGAATAAATATCTGTTTAAAAGTTTCACTGGTAGCGTTTATTGTTTAGCTTGTCTGACTTTTAATAAAATGAGGATCCATTGGGCATTGTTGAAGAGCTCTTCCTTGAATGCAAAAAGGAAGGCAGCAGTCAAAACAGACTGGAGCAACTTGGATTCAATGCCTTTGTAGAACCCTTTGACTCCTTCCTTTTTGAAAATCTTTTGGAACCCATCAAGAAGAGAGTTGTAGCGTGTGCTTTCATCTTGAGAGTCTTTCAAGTGCATACGAGATTTGACGACGATATATGGATAAGTGATTGAGGTAGCGCATAGTTTTGAAACTATAATTAAGGATTATTACCAGCCCCCAACAAGAAGAAATGGAATGCGGTTAATTCCTTTACAGACTTTTCTACCCAAGCCTTTAATTTCTCAAATACAGTGTATTGAATCACAGGGTTGGCAACCAATACCAGTGCTGGTAAAATACCTCTCCAGAATCCGACTAATCCTTCTTCTTTGTAGATTTTTAGAGCGGCTTCCTTCATTCCAATTTTGGTCTTTCCAGCTTCGGCATCCTTGACCAACAAACGAGTCTAAATTTAAGCTACACAGATACATTAATAACCCAGATGGGGTTGGTCAAGACGGAAGTAATACTACCCGCAATTGCACCAGTAATCATATTTTCTGCAATTGAAATAGCCTCTCCGGCAGCTAATTTGGCTTCAAATCCGGCTTTTACCAACTCATACCTACGTCAGCTAAATATTACCAGTAATAATAGATTGCTTGAGTAACGGCAATTCCAAACATAGCAGATTTCAAACCTCTAAATTTAGAATAACCTACGCATATAGTCCTTGGACACCTTCTTCCTTGAGAATGCGTTTCGCAGCTTGCAGCTGGCTGGTTTTTGTTTCCTTCGAGTCAACTTGAGAGCGTGTGGAAACAGTGATTAAAGGATAGGTGAGAGCCATACTGTGATCAGATTCATCTTACCTCAACATACCACCTCCGGCACCTATATTAAATATTATGTACCAGCTAAAGCATGAACAACGCTGTCAGACATATTTTTTGAACAAAAACTGAAAAAGTTTGGTTGAAATATCCCCACGTGATTTTTGGATTGAATGCCCACATGCAAACAAAATCACAAGAGATCGCCGCAATGTTTCAAAAGAATTTCCACACTTTATAGTGATAATTATTAGGAGTTCAAGTAAATTATGAGTTCAAGCAGTTGGTAGTTGGTAGTTTGTTACGCGTCTTGTTTTTTCAAAATAATGGAGCGAGATAACATTAGTCGAGCTGACAGCACAAATTCTTTTGCATCAATAGACCCGAAAATATCTGACAGTAAACAAAGCGCAAAGCCAATTGCTCCCCAACCAGATGAGGCAGATACTATTCGTTCAAGGACAAGGAAAGATAGAATTCAAAAGAAAAAAGAACGCAATACAATGGAAAAAAGCTATTCAAAAGATGAGATTCAAGATATTCGTGAAGCTAATACTGTTCGCCCAAAAGAAAAGGGAAAATCTATCAGTCCCGATGGTTCAATATCCCCTCACAGAGAAAAATCTGCTGAAGCTTCACCAAGAGCAAGCAGCCCGTTACCAATTGGAGATACTTCTAGCCGCAACCCCCATCGAAAGGTTAAAAAGAGAGACTCAAATACCAAACTATTACCCAGGAGCTCAACAGCAGGAGAGCCTAGTGTCGATCCTGTAACAGCTCACATTGGCACACTCGCTGGATTAGATTCAAGTGTGTCCAAAATAATGCATGGAACCAAAGAGTTTCTTCGAAAAGACACTGGTGAAAGAAAAGCTGCCAGAAATATATTGGATTCAACTAATCCATCTACCTTTTTGGATACAAAGATTGTGGAGGATGCGCGAATGCTTTCATCTCCTCAAGCCTCTGTAGAAAATATAAATGCAGATCAGGGTAGCTCAAACAAGCTTTCAAGGAAAGATTCAAAAAGGCTCTCACGGCGGGACTCAAAGGAAGATGCTTCAAATAGACACAATTCTGAACAAAGACCGCAAGAGCAGACACCTTCTAGAAACACTTCCCCTACAAATCTTCAACCAGAACAAATGCGGAGATTATCTAGAAGAGAATCTACTAAAAAGGTTCTTGGTGACCGACCCAATCCACTAAACACATACTCTCTAAACAAACACCTACAATCATCAAACAGCGAAGTAGAATACTACATGGAGAATGGCGACATCAAAAGTACAAAGTTGATAAAGAAAAAGAACTCGTTTGTTCCAATTAGAGAAGTAGAATCAGAGCTCCCACCACTCGCGCCAAAAGAGCGGTCAGAATTATACAGCTCTGGTAACGAGTTGACAGAGAGCCCGTCTAATCAGAGTGTAAAAAAGAAAAAGAAAAAGTATACGGTAAGTTCAACCTCTGGCGACACTATTATTCTTTCCATTGATGATATAGTGAACAAAGGATCGACGAATACACTTAATTCTACACCAGATTTATCAGTAAAACCCACTTTAGTACCGACAACGCCAGGTTTAGTGTACTATGCCAACGGCGAAGGATTCACAAAGACACTGCAACAAGAAGAAAAAGTAGAGCAAACCGTGCAAGATACAAACGTAGATTTCCTTAAATGGTTCGAAAAGATAAGAGAATGGATATACATTTTCACTGAAATTATTTACTTTGGGTTCTGTATTTACAGTGTGATTTATTTACCGACAAAGTCATCAGAGTTTCAAGGCACACAGTACGTTCCTTTCCAAAACACGGATAATTATAGCTTATGGGTACAAGAAAACATTCAGTTTCCAGTGTACACTTTTGTTTTATCTTATTCACAAATTTCAGCTTCGTTTTCTTATTTGATGCAGTTTTTAGGGATTTTGAATTGTATGGGGTGTTTGGATAGGCTACATAAATATTGCAAGGCTCGGTACTTGAGACGGAATACTATTCTTGGATTACTTGCTTTATCTTGTACTTTATATTAACTCAGGTTGTATTTCTAGTTTTTATTGTACCGTGCTTCTTATTGAAACAGATATATACCTTGCTGAATCCAATACATCCACGGGTAGTTTGTACGGAACGACTTACTGGATGTTTAACCCTACTCTGCTCAATAATAGCAGGCTAATTGGTGATCTGCAGAGCTGGAGTGTTATAAATGCAGTTAGAGGAAGCTTGGGCATAATCGGTTATTTATTGATGCGTATGATGAAACGGCCAGCCTTGGAAATCAAGAAATCCAATTCAACTGTTAATGAAGTATAATCAATATATTATGACAAGTCTAGTGATTTGAAAGCATTTATAATAGCTTCATTGATTTGTTGTTCAGAGAGACCAATAAGTGTATCTTGATTGATTGATTTTAGCACTCTGCCAACAGCTTTGCCAGGTGGAATACCGAGTACTTTGATTACTCGATCGCCATCAACCAACTTGCTAATTTGAGGCTTTGCCAATAGTTTCTGCTCAATCACGTCTTGTTTTTTAAAGTAATCAACACAATGCTTTGCCAAATCTGTCGTTTCATCCGTTTCGAGTTCACTAGTGTATGCCTGGTAAAAAGAGAGAAACCTGCTAAACATGCCTCTCTTTTTTTCTTGCCTTCTCTGTGTGGTTTTCAACTCACCAACTTTCCATTTGGTACCAAACCATTCAAACACTTGCTCTTCGTTTTCAAATCCGTACTTTTCAATGTCTAATCCGAAACAATCACAGATTGATTTCGGGTCGCTTGATAAATGGATTATTTCAAGAGTATTTGGAGAGGTGTACAGTTTGTAAACTAGACCGTTTTCGTTTAGTTTGAGATTATGCGGTTTTAAGAGGTAGCCGAAAATAATACCAAAGTCAGAGTACGATAAACAGAATTTGGATAGTTGGATATCTTTTGTATGTAGTAAATCTACCTGTACATTCTTGTATTCAAATGACAGGATCGGGCCTTGCTTGTTTACTTGCGGCGGATTGAATACTTTCAAATCAATCGGTTTCTGGTCGGATACCAGGATGTCAATATCTCCATGGTCCAGTTTAGTTGGTAATTGGTCCAGTGTGTCTACTTGTGAGTAGTGCTGCTTTAGTATGGGAATTAGTTCATTAAGGATTTTGCGATATTCCTCTGTGGTTACTCTTCTTGTAGGGATATTGAATGCGTTTCCACCCATGGATACTTCAAGTTTCCATGATTTTTATGCTGGTGGTGACTCTGCCAACTCACTGTGGCGCAGTACAAAGTAATTCACAATAATAGAATGGTTTTATTCACCTTCTTCCATCTCATCACCATCCACTTCATCGACTTCATCCACATCATCCATTTCATCAACTTCGTCCATGCCATCAAATTCAAACCCTTGTGCCTCTAGTGCCATGTGCTGTTCTTGCAGCAACTATATTAATATCGTATACCTGATGTGCACGTGTCTCTAAATCACCACGAATGCTCAAAAATCTGCAATACTCTGTATTCCACATCCTGCTCTCACTATGACACTTCACTTTACGCACCCCTCCAACATATCCAAAATTAGGATTATCCCAATTAATAATTTCTTTGGCAAATATGCTAGCTGTTACTGTATGCCAGATTGACTCTTCAGCGAAATGTGGAAATGCTACTGTTATGCCTTCGATTTCATCCTTGTACCTAACATTTGGTATTTCTATTCCGTTAGGATTGGGGTATTGCAGCCCTTGTACAAGGTAATTATTAATTACAAATCCTCTCCACCTTTTACTTAGATTTTGATTACCACGACCAAGAATCAAACTGTGATCTTCTCCATTGCACTTCAACTTCGTCTCCAATGCAAAATGCCGGTCTAGAATCACTTGATAGTGGTATATCTTCTACATAGACTTGTCTAGGATGTCCCATCAGCTCTTGCGGACACTTTCTAATCCTCCATTTATCCACCATTTCATCTGGGTTTATCACATGAACCATATTGTATTTATACTGCTGAATCAAATTTACATTCCAGCTAGTCTTGAATAGCTTTGTCTTTTTATCAAATGTAATTAGAGCAATTGAGAATGACATTTCAGTGAACAATTCCGTGTTTAGGATATTAACTATTGTTGAGTATCGTCCATCGTAAATTAGCTTGTAACTTTCTCGGTAGGAATCGGGCAGCCTGTGTATTTTAGTTTTACCTCGTTAGTTTGAACTTACCTAGATCAATTCAACAGTACGTTTGCATTTACACTCATTTTTACCAAAGCTATCTTTGAGGTACTGCACTACATTATCGGATAAGTGGGGAAGCTCGGCATTGATCTCTGGTTCGGCAATTGTAGGGCAGTAATCAAAAAAGAAAGCAAAGTCAATTAGTGACCGAGCTTTCCACATATATTCGTCTAGCGATAGCAAGTAATTTGCTCTGTTTGTCATTGATAAGTGAATGACTGATTTGGTATCCAGATAGTCGCATATTTTTTTAAAAGACAGTTGATCCATTTCTGATTTCAAAAAAGTTGCAAACCAAATTTAAACGTTGAGTCATCAGGAAATAATTCGGAATGTATTATAATTGTAGTATAATTTGGAATGTATTATAATTGTAGTATAATTCGGAATGTATTATAATTGTAGTATAATTCGGGCTCTGGATTAATACTGCTCCTATAAAAATCTAGTTTATAGAATTGCAAGAGTCAATTGTAATTTTGATGCTTAGAGAGAGTAGAAAGCTTTCTCACTTGATTATCTACGACGAGAAAGAGTATGTTAAATCCAGCCAGCTGGTTCAGTAAAAGTGGCTTTCACCTTATGAAACACCACCAACTAATGGTTTTGTAACAGAGCGTTAATTACCAACAAGAGTGATACTCTAAATTAAGATAGGACCCAGTTACTTGTTGTTGGTGTTTATAAACCAAATAGCTGGCCATTAAGCCCGCAATGTCCAAATAGAGTCTCTGAATATCGAATAAATTATATTTTCATTCCAGTTGCTAAAGAATGTAAATTAATTAGCGATTATCTTTCGCTTTTCCTTTTTCTGAATTTTCCAAAACTAAACGATAAAAATTGGTAAGTCGGTGGATATCCCCGGAAAGTATATCACAATCAATTAACAAGTATCCGAATGAATACTAGATTATGATTTTCCATAGTAATGGGAATATTTTGCTAAACCCACTCCCTGACTGAAAAAAAGAGGTACCAGAAAAAACACAGCCATAAATTAAAAAGGTGGAAATTAACCAAATTAAATGATGAAAACAATATTTCAATTGGTTGAAACACCTGTTTGTTTACAGTGCTCGATTAATTATTTCTTTTTTAATATTCCCCTGATTCAAGTGTACGACACAATGAGGTAACCAGAGCCCAGATAAAAGCATTAGGTCCGAGCTCTCCAGCCTGGATAAAAAGGACAAGCAAATTAAAAAGACTTTCATGTTTCTGCGCAAGTCGAGGCTAGCTTTTGTTGTTCCTGTAGTCCTAGTAAACATATTCCTGCTCTTCTGTCTATTCTATACTGAATCTGATCATGAAGTTAGCTCAATGTCTGTTCAACAACCGTTAAAAAGACAAATTTTTACCAATGACATTACTTGGAATGGCTGCCAAACTTGTGAAGGATGTCGATCAAACTGCTCTGTCGATTTTCAAATTGTAAATACCAACCAAAAGAAAATCAAATGGGAAAAGGGATATAGTGATATCGTTGCTGAAGGAACTGGTTTGCTTCCAACAAAGGAAAGCTTAGGGATACCCCAAACGAATAGATATGAATACAATTCGCTAAAGTTCTTTTACGAATCACCTAGAGCCGGGCACCTGGATATTCGCTTTGCAAAGATGCTCAACAAGACAGATCAGTTGCTGGTAATCAAAGAAATGTTTAAAGAATTCGCTGCTTTCTGTGATTCAATTGAATTGCCCTATTGGATTATGCACGGCTCGCTACTGGGCTGGAAATTTGGGGGTAAAACTATGCCGTTTGATGATGACATTGACGTCCAGGTCATTGCAAACAATCTGTTTGACTTGGAAAAGTACAAGAACCAAACTATTGGTGGACACTATATCCTCGAAGTCAATCCTCATCATGTAGTTAGAACCAAACAAATGGAGAATGTAATTGATGCTCGTTTCATTGATACCCGTAATGGACACTTTATTGATATCACTGGTGTGACGCAGTTAGGGAACTATGTAACTTGCAAATCGCCGCATTATTACAAGTACGATGAATTGTTTCCACTTGTGCGAACGGTATTTGAAGGTGTACCCACGTGGCGTCCCAACAACTACGAAAGGCTGCTCAGCTACGAGTACAAAAGCACTAGCATCTATTACAAGCACTATAGATTTAATGATGAAAATGGTGAATGGGAACTTTATCCAATAAACTAGCATGATTTATTTTATACAAGATATTTGATGATGTTGTCGAATAGGACTGAAATGAGGGATAGAATGATTAAACCATCTATTATGTATTTTATGGCATCTTCGATTTTCTCCATGGATGTTTGAGATTTTAGTAAAAAACATATGGCCCGCCAAGCCGATTACCACAAGCCTCTCGTTCCTTTTTTATACCATCTCCCGCTACTCTGATCGAATCGCCATTCCTATGTTAGCAATAATTACGTTGAAATAAGGCCTGTTTTCGTATTCTTGACTGAGGAGCATTTTGTACCTGTTTGGCCGCCAAGTCGGGATTCCTTCATGGGTGGTTCTAAAAAGTGGGAATATATCCTGTTCTCTATAGAAATGCGGAGTCTTGCACATTACGTAATCAATGCCGTCAAATTTGCTAACACCAGTAATATCAATGAAATGGCCAGTTGTGGTATCTATAAATCGGGCATCAATGATATTTCTTTCTTGTTTTCTTCTTACCACATGGTTGGGGTTAACTTCCAAGAGAAAATGGCCGGCTATGATTTGCCTGTGGTACTTTTCTAAATCATAGAGATTGTTTGATAGTACTTGAATATCAATGTCGTCATCAAACGGCATTGTCTTTCCACCCCAATGCCATCCCAACAAGGTTCCATGCATGATCCAATATGGCATTTCAATGGAATCAGCAAACAGAGCCCAATGTTTAAACACCTGATGAATGTTTTCAAACTTTGTTTCTTCGCTCTTATTGCCAATAGAGTACCTGTGGTCCAGATGGTGGTACTGATCGTCTTCATAAAAGTACTTTTTATCTTCATTTTTAATAATATCTCTGGGCGACCTGAAACTGCCTTCAGAAGGAGCAAGTTGGGTTCCTAAAGGTATTTGATACGGATAATTCTTTGGAATCTCCTTCTCATATCTGGCTTTTTTGTATTTGTTTGGTTTCTCTATTTGTAATTCAACTACGCAATCAGGACCACAGCCGGTGAACACAACCTTGTCTTTGAAAATCTCTACCATTGGCTGTTGCGAGAAGGATTCGAATACTGGTTCAGGTTGAGAGTCGGTGGAAATGGTGGCAACAAAGTACAGGATGACGAAAAATAATATGGATATACAGATTCTTGATCTTCGATGGATAAAAGGCATGCAGTTTTTTTAGAACAAGAAATCATTCTACCTTATATGAAAAAATGGTGGCTGTACAGCAAAGTCAGACATTCGGTTTTGATAAATTGCTCCGCGATATTAAATATTAAATCACGATGATCCCAAAGATGTTTGGATTGCTCCATTACGTGATTTCGTGGTTTATTGCTGTGCGGTAATTTTTGTGGTTGCAAGTGCACATTAACAAAGTGATTGAAATCAAATGAATATTTTCATGCCGATAATAGAAGCAAATAAGTGATCTTAGTTTGAAATATTCAGGACCAAAAAGCACGGATATGATGATTATCAAGATTCTATAATTTCGGCAACCTGCGATTCATTTGTGCTGTAACTTTTCAACTAGTTAATTGGCGTGGATGGCGGGTCCAATTTGGTGGTAAAAATAAGATCCTCATGGTGGACTTGGGTGCGTACCAGACCTGGGTCCAATGAACCTTGTTGACCCACAGAAAACCATAAAAATCACCAGCAAACTCCCGTACACAAACTACAAATGTTTAGTATCCTTCTGTTTGCTGCATTGGCGGTGGCAGACCCTGATAAATGTGCAATCCAAACTCAGAGCATCCTCTCCAAATCGGTGCAGCGTATAATAAATCTAACATAGAACAAATAAATGTGCCAGTAAACTTTTCCGTATCGTTTACGATTACTCCTCAAGGAACGCTTTCTCCCTGGTCAAACATTCTTCACTTCTCTACTGATAATCAAGATATGGCAACAGCAGGAAGCAGACTGCTGGGAATTTGGTTTTCACCAGGAACAACTCAGCTTTATATTAGAATGGGCTGCTCATCTTCTCCAAATGGTGGGATCTCCTCGTCCCCACTGCCACCCAATCAACCATCAAACATTGAACTGCAATTCTTGGGCAATACGGCATACTTGTCCGTTAACAAAACTATAACTCAAATATATCCATTCCCTAGTGACAGACCATCCGGAGCGTCATATTTCTACATGTCTGACCCTTGGTATGTACCGTCAAACGCTCTTATTTCAAACTACAAAATGAAGGAAATTGATTCAATTAGACATTTAAGAAAGCCTCACGGCACTTTCCAGCTTGCTCAAGAATTTAGGGGACAGGTAGATGTACCAGCGAACTATTCAATCACGTTTGAATTCACTCCTATCAATGCAATTCCTACTTGGGGATCAATTGCTCACTACACTTCCGATAACAATGACATGGCAACGGCAGGTAGCCGTATGCCAGGTATTTGGACTACCCCTGGAACTTCACAACTTTATTTTAGATTTGGAACAACAGCTGATAGCAACGGAGGTTTCACAACTGCAGCTTTGCCATTTAACCAAACCTCCAAAGTCAGATTGCAAGTATTAGGAAACAATGCCTTTTACTCTGTTAATGGAACAGTTACCCAAGTATACATCCTAAATGGAGTTCGCTCATCCGGCCTGGCATATTTTTATCTGTCTGATCCTTGGTATACCCCTGCAAATGCACTGGTTGGGCATTACCATCTCAAAGAAATTGACCACTTGCGTGATCTGAATATGCCCACAGGGTCTTTCCAACTTTCGGAAGGATACCGAGGACAAGTAGATGTGCCAACAAACTTTGCAGTCTCATTTGACATTACGCCTCTGGGAACTGTTGCTCCATGGAGTTCAATTGCTCACTACACTGTTGACGACAATGATATGGCGACTCCCGGGAGTAGAATGCTTGGAATATGGTTTGTTCCTGGAACTACTCAACTTTACATTCGAATGGGCAGCACTGGAGACTCCAATGGCGGTATCAGCACTGCAGCACTCCCTTTGAACCAGAAATCATCTATCGAAATCCAAATAATGGATCAAACAGCTTATTATTCATGCAACGGATCAATTATTCAAGTGTATTCGTTCCCTGGTACGAGACCAAGTGGCCTTGCTTACTTTTACATGTCTGATCCTTGGTATATTCCTGCGAACGCTGTCGTCTCAAATTACAAGCTGAAAGAATTAAAGTCTTTAGATAATGTTGGAATACCAAAGGGACCATTCCAGCTTACTCAGGGTTACAGAGGTACCGTAAACGTTCCGGTAAATTTCGCCATCACATTTGAGTATACTCCTGTTGCAACTATTCCATCTTGGGGTTCGATTGCTCACTATACAGCAGACAATACCGATCTTTCTACTTCAGGCAGTAGAATGCCAGGTATTTGGGTATATCCGGGAACAACACAATTATACATTAGAATTGGAAGTTCTACCAATAATGATGGAGGTATTACTACATCGCCACTTCCACTCAACCAGGTTTCGTCTATCGGTATTCAAATTATTGGTTCTACCCTGTATTATTCAGTCAATGGAACAGTTACACAAATCTATCTTATTCAAGGAACACGACCATCCGGAGCGTCATATTTCTACATGTCTGATCCATGGTACAGTCCAGCAAATGGTATTATCAACAATTACAAAATGGTGCAAGCAGATACGCTTATCTGGGACACTTCTATTCCATCTGGTGCATTCCAACTGTCCACATCTTATAGAGGTCAAGTAAATGTACCGGCAGATTATAATTTGCAATTTGCAATTACTCCTAAAGGAACTGTTAGCCCATGGTCCAGTATCGCACACTTTACTGCAGATAACGCGGATATGTCAACTGCCGGCTCTCGAATGCCTGGTATTTGGTTCCAACCAGGTACTACATCATTATACATCCGTGTTGGGTCAGACCAGTCTTCAAATGGAGGGTTGACTACTACTTCATTACCCATCAACTCTAAAACACTATTCAAAATGACTGCACAAGGAAATACTATTAACGTATACTTGAATGGCACACTTGCATCTACATATGCTGCCCCAGGTACTAGAGCTAGTGGCAGTGCGTACTTGTTCATTTCAGATCCATGGTACGTTCCTGCAAATGCCATTTTAGAAAACTTTGCATTTTCTCCGCAATAAACAAATATTGATTATTATTCTATTTTCTATATTAAACAAGATCTTTTTCAGGAATGCAAAGGAACACCGATCCAGGCTTGGAGAGAGCTATGGTACTTGTAAGAACGGAACTGCCCTGCTTTCCACCATGGCGCATCTACATCTAAAAGTGCTTTGTAATTATTTGGTCTCCAAGTAGGTATTCCCTCAAAACTAGTTCTAACAAGTGGGAATATATCACTGAACGTGTATGGCGAGCCACTCTTGTCTTTGACTTGCCCGTCAATATTCGATACACCTCTAATTTCAATGGAAACCCCAGAAGTGGTATTTACAAACTTTGCATCGATAGCGTTGTTACTTTGATTAGTTCTGATGACAAAGTGAGGGTTTAGTTGCACTTCCAAATCACCCATTTTCAAACTAGGAATGTTCAAAAGCTGGTAAAACACGTTTGCGTGTGTATGGACAGTTAGTTTTTTGCTCCATGGCAATGCTCTGCTTCCAAAATGCATCCCAGCTAATGTTTCACGGGAGATCCAATAAGGGAATTGAAGAGCATCAGCCCAGATCGCAAATGCTCTAAACAATTCTGTCAATTCTGCTCCGATAGGAATACCAACACTTTTTTCATTGAAAAAAGCCTTGTCTTGCTGAAGTTGATTTGCCAAGTCTGTGTCTACCGTCCAAATCACTGCCAAAGAAGATTCTTCAGCGTACAACAGAGTCCCAGGTTTGACATTGTATGGATAATCTGGTGTAATTTTCTCAAGTTCAGTAAGTCCCAAAGAAGTAGAAGTGGGCTGCTTGGGGGTAAAGGTTAGGGTGTAATTGAATTCGGGGTATTTCGCAAAGGTGAACGGCTCCTTGAAAACTTCTTTTCCCAACACAGTCTTGGTAGCCTTTTGGGGCTTTTCTTGGGAGAATTCTTTTTTTGGTTTAGAACTAGCTACTTTATCCCAATTTCCTGTTTGATCATTGAATCTGTAGTTCTAAAATTACCAATAATTTACCTTGTACGTATTCTTGTTTTTGTACTCCTTGTTCAGTAGCTGTAGCACTTTGTTTGGTCTCCAAGTTGGCACGCCTTCATAAGTGGTTCGAACTAGCGGAAATAGCGCATCATAAGAGTAGATGTGCGGAGATTTGCACATGATCCGGCCTCTTACGTTGCTGACACCAGTAATATCTATGAAATGCCCGTTATCCATATCAATAAATCTGGCATCAATGACATTTCTGGCTTGTTTAACTCTAACGACATGGTTAGGATTCACTTCTAGTAAATACTAAAATCAATAACAAAGTACCTTTCCAAATATTAAAGTATCGTGATATTGTTCCAAATCAAAAAGGTTATTGGACAACACTTGAATATCCATATCGTCATCAAACGGCATAGTCTTGCCACCCCAATACCATCCCAACAAAGTTCCATGCATGATCCAATATGGAATCTCTACCATATCACTAAACTCTGCCCAGGCTCTAAACAAGTCATGAATAGCATTCAGGCTTTGATTCTTTGGTAAAAATACCCCGAATCTAGCGTCCAAATGCTGATGCTTTGGAGCTTCTCTAAAAAACTTGCTGTCCTTGTTGCGCTTTAGATTCCTAGGGGATTGATCAAGAGATAATTTTGAGGGAGTCAAGGTAGACACCAATCCGATTTTGTAAGGATAATCAACAGGGTTTTCTTTCAACTCCCACTTTGATAAATCAACATTCTCTTTAGGTTGAATAGTAAACTTGGTTTCACAATCCGGTCCGCAACCAGCAAGCGTAAATGAAGATTGGTATTTTGGCAATGGCTTTGATTCATGCTGGATTTCTCTTCTGTGAAATTCATACTTGTTTTGCTTTTCCTGAACTTGTTCCTCTTTATTCTTTTGTAATGCCTTTGCAGTTTCCACAAGTTCACTAGTCTTGCTGAGAGTGTATTTCGGTTCCAAAGGCTCATTTGGTTGAATGAGTGGTTGCTGAACCGACAGTGCTTCCAGGGGAATGTCAACATTTCCGCCGTTACTGTACCATAGAAAGGCTAATATTACAATGATTGACAGTAGTAGTACCTGCCTGGACCGTCGCATTATTAAAAAAACCTCTAGTGTTTTACATTTAAATCTGGTCCCAGAGAACCCGAATTGGATCGAATCGGCAGGGAACTCAACACGGATAAAGCGTTGAAAGAAATATTAGAAAAATATTCTGGTTGTGCTGCATTTATTAACAATAGGTTTCAGATCAGTTGGGTTACCATCATTCTTTCTTTGTGTTTAATATTGGTTGGCCCAATTATCAGGTCCAAGCTACCCTCGCACTCCTGAAACAGTACCACACAGATGATATTGAATTTCAGAGCAACTAGTGCATCTTTTTTCTATGAAACTTTGGAATCCATTCACCACTAGACTCTGAAAACCAATAATTAACATGTCTTGGAACATTCCAGCTCTTGTATTCTTGCTTTAGAATCTTTTCAAAATTGTTTGGCCGCCAAGCGGGAACTCCTTCAAAACTAGTTCTGACTAGCGGGAAAATGTCATCTATCTGGTAGCTGTGAGGGGTTTTACAAGCGATTGTATCGTTTATAAGAGACACGCCAGTGATATCGATAAAGTATCCATTGCGTGTATCTATAAATCTTGCGTCTATCTTGTTTTGTTTTTGAGGAGTTCTGATACGGAAATGCGGGTTGATTTCAAACAAGTATTTGCCAAATGTTTCGTTTGGTGATCTGGATAATTCATAGAGTGTATTTGCATGAATCTGTATGTCTATATCATCGTCAAACGACATTGTTTTTCCACCCCAGTACCATCCCAACAGTGATCCATGCATTACCCAGTAGGGTATCTCTTTAGAATCAGCAAAGATAGCCCAGGCTTTGAATAGTCTAGTCAAAACCTTTTGTCGAGCTTTTCGCCCCAACTTTACAGCAAACCTCTCGTCCAAATGCTGATACTTTTTGTGCTCCTTGTAATATTTCAAATCGCTCTTTAATATATCCGGGATATCGTTACTGTAGTTGATGAATGAGTCCTTATTTACATAGAGTTTGGCACCAATCGGTACAAGAAAAGGATAACTGTTTGGAATCCTATCCATTTCCCACTTGTGCAGTTTAGCCCTAGTTCTAGACTCTCTAGGAGTGAATTCTACAGTGCAATTTGGTCCACAAGAGCCAAACACTATCCTGTCTTTGAAAATTGGCTTTTGCTTTAGCTGGTACATTGTCATTGGAATATCATCTTCATTTTCTGGGGTAAATAGGGCTGAAAATAAGTAAATTATCATGGCGGACGTTACTATAATCAGTATCCTTGATTTTCTTAGCATTTTTGAGGCAAAAAGGTTGCGGCTTAAAACATGGATTAGACGGCCCTCTGAGTTTAATGACTACACTATCTATAGATCAGACTCCCGCTACTCAGATTTCTTTTGAATGGCTGAGACTCCCACTACTCAGGTTCCTCTTGCTAGCCAATAGCAACTCTGAGTTTACCGTAAACAAAATGGGCCTATCGGAGCCAGATCTCCCACAACTTAGCCTTTCAAAAACAATTAAACAGGAGCAAGAACAAGAATAAAAATCATGAAAACAAATGGTTCTATTGAGTAAGCAACTACATTAAAACACACTTTTTGGTTTTTTTCTTGATTTCAGGAGGAATTAAAACAGCGCGGATGGCTTCGTCAAACACATTCTTGAGACCTTTTTGAGTCAAAGCGGAACATTCGAGGTATTTGACTGCATTAATTTCCTTCATCATTTGCGTTCCTTGTGGATAAGTAATTGGTGCCATTCTCTTTTCTCGTAGTTTTTCAATAGTGTCCCTGTCTTCTCTCAAATCGAGTTTGGTTCCTACAAGGATGCTTGGTGTAGAAGGAGCATGATGGGATATTTCTGGGAACCACTACATTAGCAAGACTTACTTTTGTTCTAACGTTCTCGAATGATGGTGGTGATACTAGCGAAAAGCAAATCAAAAATACGTCGGTTTGAGGGTAAGAAAGTGGACGTAGACGATCATAATCTTCTTGACCTGCTGTATCCCATAATCCTAAATTGATTGGCTTTCCATCAACCATTACATTAGCGGAATAATTGTCAAATCTATTGTAAATTATTTGGATTACACTGTAGGAATGTATTCACCAGGGAACGCATTTGTGGTGTAACTAATTAATAAGCATGTTTTCCCGACGGCACTAGACGTTAATATGCGCTTACCCATCACCGACAACTACACATTTTATAGCTTGCATTTTCTGGTTTGATTCAAACTCTTTCTCGAGAAAAAGCGGCAAGGAGAGGTGGAGAAGCCTCATTAGTCACGTGATTAATTGAATCGTGGATGGAATAGAGGATAATAATAGATTAGATACCGCTGTGGGTCTGCGACTGCCTTTCTTTGTTTCGCTTTTGTTCTGTATTTTAAATACCGGATATCCTGGCCAAATCTTTTACTTTTTGATTTTTGAAATTTTGAGGGGATTATCAACAATCAACAGTAGACCGTTCTGGAAACGTCAAAGGGCCCTCATAGAAAATGCCATTGATGGGTTTATTAGTGTAAAACAAATTCTACGAGACACTGAGCGTACATTATCCTATCTTCCAAACTTTCCCATCCTTCTTTGACGACAGTTTTCAGCCCTTCTGCATCCAGGTTATGGACCAAGTCTCCATGGATCTTTAAATAGGCACATAGAATGGCATTTACAAATTCATAGTCTGTCTTCTTTTCCAACAGTTCTTGAATGTGTGATATGAATCTAGAATGTACTTTCAAGTCAATTTCAACTGGCAGTTGACGCAACTCCAGATCTATCTGGCTAGGAGACAGGTTCATTAGATGGTGGAGCAAATCACTACTGCTCTTGTTCAGGATTAGGTTTGATAATTCTGTTTGATTGGTTGACATTAATTCTTTTGGTAATATTTTAGACTCAATCTGTGGTGCTTCAAACGTGGGAATGCTACCGCTAATAGTGGGCAAGAAGAATGGTGCCTTTTCTGGCTGTTTAGGTGGTTCAATTGGCTTGTTTCGTTCCTGATATTAATGAAAAAGTACCTTGATTGAATCCAAATTCAGCAAGTTTTGCCATCGAGATTTTGGAAGAGCACTAAATGTAATCATACCTTCCTCAACAGGAATATATTCTTCATCCGGCACTATTTCTGGCTCTGAGCTTTCTTCATCTTCCAATGATACACCATTGGTGGTTGGAAGCAACAAGGAAGCAACATCATCGCCCGAAATACTCTTGAGCGGAATATGAGTGTATTGAGATTTGTTTGCCCACAAGAATATGCCAACATGGCCGACGTGAGTTGTTGCAATAAAATCGCCAATTGGGGAAAATGAGAGAGAGGTACAAATTTGTTCAGTCTTGAATACATCAATCAAGAATCCAGTTGGTAAATCCCAAGTTCTAATTGTAGTGTCCAAACTGGAACTAACCAGCCAGCGTCCATCTGGTGAAAAGTCCAGACAAGTAATTCTGTTACTGTGCCCGACAAACTCTCTCACGATTTTGAATGTATCTATGTCAACCACCCTGATAATTCGGTCATCAGTAACAACCGCCAGCAATCTGCTTTCGTTGTGTAGTTTAAAGAATGAAATTGAGCTTTCCAAATCAATACTGCTTAGCAAAGTGGACTTGTTGAAATCCCAAAACTGAATTAGGAGGATAATACCTTTAGTTTATGATCCAAAGAAGCAGAAATCAAGATTTTGTTTACGTTGTCCGACCCTAAACAGGTAATCGCGCTGTCATGAGCCTGTATAGTCTGTCTAAAAAGACCACTCTGGATATTGTACTTGTCAATATTTCCTTGAGATGTGGCCAAGAAACAAAAGTTACCGCAAGCACTGATCAATACCGCTTTGATTGCAGAGTTATCTTTTGCAGACAATACATGCTTTCCAATTGCTTTTCTTTGGAAGCTCCAGGTTCTGGCTTTAGAATCTCCAGAATGGCAAGTTACAATGTTATCCCACTCTTTTTGTTTCATTTCATCTATCGTTAAAATTCATATACTGGAATCAAACTGAATTATATTTGGTAGTCGGAGATTATTCAAACTTGTCTTGAATTGCTTTGATTTCTTTTCCAAAGATCCTTGAGACAATTCGGTATTTTGAGAATCCCTGATGATAGAAAACAGACGTAAAGATTGATCTTGGCCGCTGGATAAAATGTAATGGCCAAGTTGATCATAGTATTTGATGCTGGAAGGAGGTTTAAAATGGCCTGATCTTGACTTAAGTAGTCTTGGGGTTCCGTCTAAACTGTCAAATATCCATTGCTTGATTGAGTTATCACTTCCAGCGGTAACTAATAATGGCATTCCATTAAAGAAAAAGCAAGTATGAATACTAGACAAATGGCAATTTGTCATCAAATGTACAAGTCTTTTTTCACCAAGATCCCATAGTGCCAAGTCGCCAGCCATGGAGCCTGTAGCCATAATAGTTTGGCCATCGGTACGGAATGAAATTGAAGTGACTTTTCCTTCCTGGTTGAAGCGCATGATTTCTTTATCCATTTTAATATTGTGCAGGATAATAGTCCCATCTAGGAGACCAAACGCAATAACATCAATAGACGGAGATTGAGTCATGCAAGTTACCGGACTGTTGAATTTAAACTCGTACAATTTAGATACTGTTCTGATGTTCCACAGTTGAACTTTGTTGTCGAATACCAACAAAATCTTGTTTAAATAAGTCGATGGATGTAACAAATGAGTAACTGGCTCCCCAATTTCAATTTCATTTTGATATTCGCTCGTAATATAATTGTAAATATAAATACCAGATTCATGAGCTGCAATACAAAAGTCTCCAAATACCATCAACTCTAGTATTTGCGATTCAGTATCTATGGTGCTAATGATTTTCTGTCTGTTGTAAATGATTATTTTTGTATCCGCTGAAACGATAGTATAATCCTTGATGGACTGAATACTAGTGATGGTTGAATCTATTGAATCACCGACAATCAACAAAGACATTTTTTCACCCTAGGATTAATGTTGGTTACATCTAGAATTTGAAATGAAGACCCAATCGAAGAAGTAATGAAATAGTGCTGACCGCGAGCTTGAATTGCCAACGGAATGGAGCCTGTGATGTAACCAAGAGCTCTAAATGGTGCAAACAATCCCATATGTTTTTTTGTTTTTTCAAAAAAAATTATCAAGCCACAAGATTAACCTACAGCAGCAATGATCTCACCGCCTGGTACACCACAGTTGAAGAGGAATCGGTACATACAAATCAAAGATACAACACCGGTAACAAAGCACAAGATGATTAAAACAAAGCTGATTAAATATTTCGGGTTTCTGGAAGGAAAACACCAGTATTTGATTGGAGACAAGACTGGGGTTGCTATTCTGCTGTTGGACGAAGAGTTGGAAGTCGGGTTTTGGTACGAATTCAAGAATTTGAAAACAATTATGATGGGCGGGTTTATCAGACTCGTTTTATTGCCAATGGAATTTGAGATGATTGAACCAGAAGATCCAGTTACTGATCAAAAAATTAACTTTGTATTTAATGTATCTAATGTGGAATATGAACAGATATTTGAATAAACCAATCTATTTTGTATTGTTGGGTCAATTTGTCCGCATCCTTCACGAATGAAAAGTTGGATTGGCTAGAAACCTGCTTGTCCGCCAATAGAACAGAGTCAAGGTGTTATTCGCGGTACAAAGTGCCGTCACAATTGAGCCATACTCCGTAAATCCTCAGAAATACACCAAAAATGAAATACCAAATGTAGGTTTAAAAGTGCAAGTGATTAAACTATACACTGTAGATTTTATTTCCTGAAATCATCTCCTTTAAAGATGACCAGAATACAGAAGCCAAACAATGTATAGTATATAAAATTACAACTTAAAACAAAGCAGCGCCGCCAGCTTCAACGATTTGTTGAGCGATACGGTCCAAATCCTTTTGTCCATCAGCAGAGATTTGTCTTCCACTACAATTAATGATAATTTACCCGTTTGGATCAGCTTCAAGTACAGAAATCTTTTCAAGAGCTTGGACTACTTTGCGGGCAACACTTCCACTTCCGTCTCTGTGCTTGGATGGGCGGACACCTCTGTTGACGGATCCACCATAGTTCTTTTTCAAACCACCGATACCGGTACCCTTTCTAAGGTAAATGTGACGAGCAATTGAAGCAGCTCTGACATAGAACCAATCTGGATCATATGGAGCAAGGTCCTTGTGTGGTCCAGTCTTGACAAGGTCAACCCACTTTGGAACTTCCAAACGACCAGTTCTCTTCAAGTAAGCAGAGTATGCTTTAACGAATGCTTGTGCTGAAACGTCCTTTACTGTAACTCCAGAACCCATTTTGTAAAAAGTAAGGATTTTTTAGATTTTTTTTTACAAAGTGGCGAATTGCATGTGGCTTGGAAAAGTTGAACTTGTCTCTTTTTGAAAGTGTAGTACTGAAGATATTCATGCCGTTGAATTCAACAAAGTTCAAATATTCATGGTTTTCAAATCAAATCTAAATATGCCTCGCATCTCTGAAAAATCCATATCTTTTGATTGCAATATCTTGCGATTCCAGGTGTTCGCATATTATGTGTAGAACGGGTAAATGTCGGTACTCTGACAATTCAATCCTAAACTAGTGTAGTATATTCCGAATGAAAAGGCTTTTAAAACTGGAATGGCTAAATTCTAGTGCGCATTCTCCATTAGCCTGATTGTACATCCCAAAACGCTTTGGAAAAGTGTTTTTAGCCGAAAAGTCGCCGGTGCTGAAAGAATATAAATTTACAGACTATTGTTTCCATACTCCAAAATGACTATCGAATTACTATCCGCTCTTCGTAACCGCTTGGTATACTTGCCATACTCTTCTCAAGAAAAGACTGACTTGGCGCTGTCAATTTTGAATGGAATGAAAGTTTACGTCAATCGCGAATCCAAAATCAATCATCATTCAGCTGAATATCCTGATATTGATCCAATTCCAAGAGCTCAGTTATTATTCGAAGAAGCGCACTTGCTTTCGGACAATGAATTCCATTCCAAAGCACTGGATTTGTTTTTCTCGCTCCGAGATTTACAGTAAACATCAATTAACGATAGCACTACCTACAATAGGCCAGGTACTTTTTGCAACACAGTTATTACTACTGCTTTAGTCTTTGAGCTTATTGATTCCGACGATTTAATTCGAAACCCACGAGTAGTTGTATCTGGATTCAGTAGCTACAAGAAAGTCTTTGCTCTCTCTCCTGTGGACGGAATTTCACTTGGAGATGAGCTATTAAGTGTAAATGGATTATCATTCAAACAGTTTTATGAAGCGAATAAGTGGAAGACTGGAGGAGCTAACGAATATGGAGGAATGAGAAGAGCGCTCACATACTTGGTGGAACGAAAACTTGGACGCACTCCAGTCCCAGACGCAGATGTAATGGAATACTCGTTGAAGCGACCTGATGGGGCAATCTACACTGTCCAGCTTCCATGGTTTGCTCGATACGATCCAAAGGATTTTGAAACCTGTAATCAAATATTCCAAGAGTTGGAGTTACCATTATTAGAGTTTACTAGTGAACAAGACGAAATGATAAATGAATCCAAAGTTGAATCTTCTGGATTTAAGCTATCCGACACTTCAGTTAAGCAAATTAAATGGGGGATATATAAACCAGATACTTTCAACATGGGTGTAATTGCAATCGAAGATTTTACATTTAGAGGGGATCTTGGCAGAAACTTGATAATCAATTTATTACAAACAGAACTAAAGGATACCAATTGCTTATTAATCGACTTGAGGAATAATGGTGGTGGAAATGGGTATATTTCCGGTATCCTTGTAAAACTTTTGAAGGGTGGTTTTGTAAAAGTGCACCAGTGTAGAGTTATGGCAAATGAAATATCACAAACCTTCCTGTCCAGTCAATATCCTGATGCCAAGTGGAAAGATGCTACTCTATGTTCTCCAATTGATATGATGGGTCAACCTGATGAAGGACAAGAGTATTTCAAACCTGCTGGTTTGTTTACAAATGCCGCATGCTATTCAGCCTGTGAATCTGTTTGCTCAACACTTCAGAATAATGATGCTGTAATAGTGTTTGGTGAAGATGGTCAAACTGGAGGTGGTGCAGCTAGGAAACTAGACGATAGGTATTTGAGCCAATTCCAAGATTTCACTGCGATGCCTTATAGTAAAAATTACCCATCAGTTAGTGGAAGATTCTTCATAGGTATACATCAAACTGTCAGGAGTGGCAAATACGCTGGTCAAACTTGGGAGGATGATGGTGTCAAATCAGATTATATCTTCCGTCCAAAAAAAGGTGATATTATTAAAAGAAACAATTATGCCAGGTATGAAGATATTGCAAAGATCCTGAATCAAGTATCTATCGACAAGAACCTGTTTGGAGTTTCATTTTCTACCGTTCCTTCAGGTTCGTTAACTACAGAATTGGAAAAAGATGTAATATATGAAGTAGAAGTGAGTGGAATATCGAATTTGGTGATCAAAAAGGGCACTAAAGTATTACACACTTACAATATCGAACCAGTGGAAGTCAAAAAGAAACTCAAGGTTACAATCAAAGAGCACAATATTAAACCAGGCTATTACGACTACAATTTCATTGGTTTGAATTCTAAAGGAGATAAGGTGATTGATTCTGTTAGGAAAGTGCGATTCGTTCCTAAAACAAATGGTTTGGTATGTGTAGACAACTTTTTCGTTGAAAATCAAAGCGAGTCAGAAAGCAATCCATTAGCACAATGGAAGGTTGCTGGTTCTGGTTGGGCAGTTGGCCCCAAATTATTCAACAACTGCAACACATCACTTGTCTTGCTAGCCAACCCTTCAGATTCGGTAGTCTTAAAGTTGAAATACACACTTAACTGTGAAGCCTTGTTTAAAATATCTGTTATCGACCAAGAACAAACCAAGTGCCTGAAATTCACTGATGATCCAATTGATGCTGAGGAAGAATATTGGTTTACTCCGATAGGCAAATGGGAATTGCGAATTGATTTCTGTTGTTGGGAAAATAACAAAGATGCATTCATGGCGATCCAGTATTTAGATATTCGTACCGTTTCTGAATAAAACTTGCAAAGATAGCTTGAATCATATACTAATGAGCACCGACCTTGAATACCGTCGCCACCATTAACCGCTTAGGGAATTTAATATACATGAATCAACATGTGGAACTATGAGTAAACAATGAATTGCGCCACCTTTCCTGCAGACGAGAAAATCTACTCTGATATACAACGGTATGGATGCATTCAATTTGCTAAACCATACTGTATCACAAGCCGCTTATCAAGGCTCTCCAATGGTCATCCACAGACAATTTTCGTTTTTTGCATAAACCTGAAGTATCATTACTCATTATTACATGGGAACAATGAAAAAAGTATAAATAGATACAAGTGAAAGCAAGATCCAAAATGAAAGTCTTAGTTTTAATTCCAGAAACCGACTACAGAAAGACCATGGATTTTGTGAAATCCAATATTTCTACTGATAACGAACTTGTTTTGCTCCATGCGTATCCATACGTTAACGATACTGTTGCAACGCCATTGTCGCTCTCAATTTATCGTAAAGAGATTGATGCTATTCAAGAAGAAAGGAAAAAGAAGGCTACTGATCTCATTACTCCCCTCGTTGTTGAATTGCGAGATGTGGGATACAAAGCCCAAGGATTTGTTTCGTCCGGTGCTAGCAAGCTAGTTATAGATGTTGAAGTAAAGAAGATCCAACCTGATTTGATTGTGATGGGAAAGAGAGGATTAGGTGTGGTTGCGCAAGCTGTCTTGGGCTCGGTTAGCAACCACGTATTGCATACTCACAATGTACCGACAGTGGTTGTTGCTTAATTGTTAATAAAAATCATTTTGTATTCCTTGATCTGAATATCTTTTGCGTTGAGAGTAGCAGACTATTAAAAGACACGTTCAAAAGTGAATAACAAATATTATAAAGTAACATCTTTGGACAAATCAACTCCATCCAAATGGGTATTAGTCATCTTGAACCTAGAATTCTTTTTCTTTTTCTTTTTACCAGAAGCAGTAGCAATATTCCTCTTTTGTAAATCAACTTGCATTGCTTTCAACCCAGCTTTGTCCAGCTCTTTAAGTAAATCTATTTTCGACGGTACTTGAATATCATGCTGAGTTAGTATAGGTTACCCATTGCTGTTTGAATTCATCATCTATATCTATCGAAGAGTCCTTGTAGTATATAAACAGTGGAGAGTTGTCCTTTAGACTCCTGACACAGAATATTTGTTTTTCATTGTAGAGCTCTTCAATCAGCGGCACTACTCCTCCATATGAATTTTGTAATTCTTTGACTTCCATTGCACAAATGTTCTTGTTTTTTTTAACCAGGGCCAGCAAATCTTGCTTTGTTTTAATATTGTAAGCAGGCTACATTAACATCAAATACTTTGAATTCAAACTTTCCATTTTCGTATTTGATTCGATCATTTTCCAGTACTTTTTTAAACAGCTCTTCGGTCCCTTCAACATCTATTGCTGTTTTTCTAATCAATTCCTTATTGTCAATTGGGTGTAACTCATTCTTTAGACACTGTATAACTTCAAAAAGCTGTCTTCCAATTGGTACGGTTTGGTTTGAATACAAGACGGGAGTGATTTGCTTTGTGGGAAGAACATAGTCGTTATGCGGCTGAGATAAATCTTGCTTTTTTATTATTGGCTGATTCAGCTGCTGTCTTCTAAAGTTTGCCTGTTGTTTTTCAAAAGACATTTTTTAGATTGCAAGACTTGAAGTTTGCTCTTTAATTAAACTTTATAGAGTTTGATGATCACTTTAACTGTAGAATCTGATGTAGCATTAAAGCTTCTTATGATACAGAATAGAGTTTCTTATCAACTACAGAAGAGTTTCTTATCAGTTAAACTCTAAATACAATGAACTCTAATTACAATAAACTCTAATAAAGTCAACAAACTTGAAACTTTAGAATATAATGCTTTTATTACATTGCATTCTTGTTTGCATAAACCTATTATTAAAAAGAAATACTTTTTCAACAGCTTGTCTAGGAGTGAAAATCTCTTCAGCATCACGATCGCTAATTTCAATATTGAATTCATCTTCAAGAGCCATTGTAATTTCAACTTGATCGAGTGAATCTAATCCGAGATCGTTCACAAAGTGGGCATCCAAAGCAAGCTAATTTAGAACGAAAATACTTTTTGTTGTTGAACTTTGTCAAAGTCTTTCAAGAGGTTGAGGACTCTGTCTTCGATATCTTGGATTGTGAGTGGAGGTGGTCCGGCGGAAAAGTATCTGAATGAAAGTGGTTTAATTAGTGTTGGTTTGAATGAAATTCTTTTAACAAGTCTGAACATTTTGAGATGGAAAAAAAAAGGTTGACTTTGTTTTGTGGCGTTTAATTTGTTTGTGGCTGGGCATTTTTCCCTCTATGAATGACTGTATGGATCTAAAGTGCTTGAAATAAATAATGGAAATATCACGTGAATTAGAATTAGAGTCTGTCATGGATACGTAAAACCCTGGCTCATTCGTGGAATATAAAAAGATAAGTTAACCTTTTATTTTATAACTGGTTTTACAATACTAAAGCAACAAGGGAAACAAAGAACCCAAAGAATGAGATGGCAGATGCACCGCTGACAATAGGTCCACTTCCACCATAAGCTGGAGCAGTAGTGGCAACAGGAATATCAGTAGCGCATGGGGTTGCAGTTACTTGTGGAATGCTTTCTTCGCAAGGAGTGGTAGTAACAGCTGGTACTTTAGGAATATCTCCATTACCATAGCCAGCTGGAGTTGTAGGGGTGTTACCGTTTCCATTGGTAGCTGGAACTTTAGGAATATTGCCGTTTCCATAGCCAGTTGGTACTTTAGGAATATCGCCGCTTGGGGTATTGGTGTATACTGGAGAAGGAGCAGATGGAGAGTTTCCATTGTAACCTGGGGCTGGGGAAGGAACCACTGGAGAGTCAGTGGTTGCAACAGTGGTTTCGCATGGAGTGGTGGTAGTTTGAACTTTAGGAGAGTCAGTGGTGGTTGCAACAGTGGTTTCGCATGGAGTAGTTTGAACCTTTGGAGAATCAGTGGTTGCAGCAGCAGTAGTTTCGCATGGAGTGGTGGTAGTTTGAACTTTAGGAGAGTCAGTGGTGGTTTCGCATGGAGTGGTGGTTGCAGCAGCAGTAGTATCGCATGGAGTAGTTTGAACTTTTGGAGAATCAGTGGTGGTTGCAGCAGCAGTAGTGTCGCATGGAGTGGTGGTAGTTTGAACTTTAGGAGAGTCAGTGGTGGTTGCAGCAGCAGTAGTTTCGCATGGAGTGGTGGTAGTTTGAACTTTAGGAGAGTCAGTGGTGGTTACAGCAGCAGTAGTATCGCATGGAGTAGTGGTAGTTTGAACCTTTGGAGAGTCAGTGGTGGTTGCAGCAGCAGTAGTGTCGCATGGAGTGGTGGTAGTTTGAACCTTTGGAGAGTCAGTGGTGGTTGCAGCAGCAGTAGTGTCGCATGGAGTGGTGGTTGCAGCAGCAGTGGTGTCGCATGGAGTAGTGGTAGTTTGAACTGCAGGTGCTTGGGTAGTAGTAGTAATTACAACAGGAATATCAGAGGTAATAACAGCGGTAGTAGTTGGTACAACAGTGGTGGTAGTTGCAACAGCTACAGTAGTTTGAGTGGTAGTTGCAACAGCGGTAGTCTTGATTCTGTTAATGGTAGTAGTTTCTGGTTTGGCTTTGCAGTTGGTCCACAAAGTCTTTTGGTAGGACCACAAGTTGTATTCTTCACGCAAGAGCAATTGTTTAGCATAGAGGTTGATATCAATTTCTTCGTAGAGTCTGATACCCAATTCATTGGTTTTGCAAAAGTTGAATGAACCAGTGTCAAATTCGAGGCCGATTTGGTTGTCCATTTCAACACCGAGTTGGAAAGCATCTCCACCAAAGATGTGAGCACCAATATCAATTATAGGAATAAGGTGAGCAGCGACTTGAATTTGGTATTCCTTGTCATAAGTGTATGGGTGAGCATTGTAGACACCAGGGGTAACAGCAGAGATGGTAGGCTTGCTAAGAAGACCATTGTCAGATTTAACAGTGAAATCGTAATTCATGGTGTAGTCAAATCCAAACTTAAGATGAGCAATTTCGTGTTCATAGTAAGAAATAGCAGCGTCAAGTTGAACTTCAGGTCCAACAGTGAATACTCCTGGAACACCAATGTTCAAGAATGGAATGTCAAGCAAGTTCTTGCGGAATTCAATCTTTCCTGCAACGTTGATAAAGAGTTCTACATCCATGTTTACTTTAAAGTCACCAAACAAGTCGATTTCATATGATTCAATGGCGAGAGCACTACCTTTGAAAACAGTGTGGATACCACTCTTTCCTGAAGCATAACATTCGGTACAGAAGAACTTGTTTGAGTTGGAGACAGCAAATTGAATTGGGGATTGAATTGCTTTGCCAGTGTTGGCGTCATAGTTGAATTCATAAGTGTGGACATCAGTGTTTTCCTTGGACCAGTTGAGCCAGTCCAAGAGACCTCTTTTGGAAACAGCAGGTGAACCTTTAGTTTGAACAACTTCCAAAGTAAAAGTGTCAACAACAGAAGCGACTGGGATAGGTTCAAAGTCAACAAGCATCTTGAGCCCTTCAACATCAATCTTCTTGACAGAGTATGAAGCCATACCATCATTTCCATGACATTTGTTTTCATGTGGAACCAACAAAGTCAAATCGCTGGTAGTTGACCATTCATCATGCGCTTCTTTCAGGTGAGCTGCATCATCGAAAACGATTTGAATTTCATTGTCAAGACAAGTGATTTCTGATACATGTTCAAAGTTGGCAAGGTTGAGAGTTGGTTTAGTAGTTTTCATTGTCAATCCTGCAATTGCTGATTGCCCATTAGTTTCCGGAAGTTGGAAAGCAGCATTGATACTGGTCAAAGCTGTATAAGCGTCTCTAGGAACTGACACAGAGTTCATAACATTCAACTCAGAAACAGCGGCAACTGCCAATGCCAAGTATGAGATGGTTACAAACTTCATCTTTCTAATTGGTGATTCATCCGTTCATTTTCCTATTTATAATCTTCTGGAACGTGAAAGCGGTGTTTCTGTCGATCAAAGCGCAGACGACCGAACCTAAATTTGGCATCCAAAGGCGTGGAACAAGAGACCCAAAAAATAAAATAAAGAATTGGAGGAAAAGAAACTGTCATTTGCGGATAAAAATGAAAACTTGAATGGTGATTATTTTTTTGAATGTATAGAGAGGTTGAAGCCAAATTCTCGAGTGGGTATCATTCGTTGAGCGTTTGGAAGGACAGTGTTACCGCTCGGGGACCTGATTAATCACACAAAGAGAAAACTTAAGGGTATGAAGAAAATGGAGATTTGAACACAAAATGAAAGATGAGCAATTAACCCGGACTGGATTCAGGCCGAGATGCATACATGTCCTACTTTTTGATATTATCGAATAATACTGTATTCATGACAAACCTCGAAGTTCCCTTGAAAATGATTTGAAATTGGTCAAACGACAGCTTGTAGCGATTCTAATCGGTATAGCAGATTTCATGTCTGATGTTTGAATTGGCAAAACAGTTGGACTACATGAATGGGTAGTCAATGGGCTCAGTGGACTGTCAAAAGCAGTGCTCACCTGCTTTATGTTGCACAGGTTGGCAAGATTGGCGAAACAGTTGAATCTAAAGACTTTTTCTTTTGGTGTGTGATTGTAAGGATAATTTATGAGGAGAATAATTGTTGGGATCAAATAGTGTTAGAAACTATACCGTTGTTCAATTATACAGATGATTAATATATAGATAGAAGGAAACCCTCGCTGTAAGTTAACCAGATAGCTGTGATTCAGAAATTCAATTCTGGTGAATACTCTAATCAAATATTTAAAAAGGAATTCAAGTTACAAATATATTTAGTAGTAATAACCGTGGTGAGCTGCAGTTGTTGTAACTGGAACAGTAGTAGTTGGGGCAACTGTAGTAGTGATCTTTGGGATATCAGTGGTTACAGGAGCAGTGGTGGTTGTAGGTGGAGCAGTGGTAATTACTGGCTTTTTGTAACCATCAGTAGTGGTTGGATTTGCAGTTGTAGTAGCTTGAGCAGCAGTAGTGGTTGGATTTGCAGTGGTAGTTGCTTGAGCAGCAGTGGTGGTTGGATTTGCAGTTGTAGTAGCTTGAGCAGCAGTGGTGGTTGCTTGTACTGTAGTAGGTGCAGCAGTAGTAGTAGATGGAACAGTGGTGGTAGCTGGAATGGTAGGAACGGTTTTAATTTTACCGCTGTCGGTGGTAGTGGAAGGAGGGATTGTTGGAACTTTTGGTTTGGCACAGTTGGTCCATAAATTGGTGTGGAAGGTAAAGACATTGAATGTTTGCTTGGATGACAGTTCCTTGGCATACAAGTTGATGTCTGTCTGTTCGAATAAAGCAACATTGAGGCCATTGGTAGGGCAGAAACGGAAGGCTCCAGTATCAAATTCGAAGCCAAGCTGGTTATCAAACTCAACTCCAAGTTGAACTGCATTCAATGTGAGCACTTTGAGGGAAAGGTCAATAATTGGAATCAAATGAGCAGCAATCTTAACTTGAATATCCTTGGACATCTTGAATGGATGTTCATGGAAGGTAGACTTTGCAACTGAAGTGATGGTTGGCTTTCCAAAGAGACCATTGTTGGAAGCAATAGTGAATTGCATTGGAAGATCATAGTCAAATCCAAAAGAAAATTCAATATCTTCAGTGACATCGTAAGAGACAGCAGCATCGAGTTGAACTTCTGGGCCAAAGGTGAAAAGACCAGGAACACCAACTGCAGTGAATTGATATCCAAACAGGTTTCTTCTGTATTCAAAGTGGCCGGATTTGATGGTCATGTCCATATCAAGGTTAGTCTTGACTTCTCCAAACAAGTCCAATTCATAAGATTCGATTTTAAGGAAAATCCCCTTTACAGTCGCATGAATACCAGCAGATCCCATACCGAAGCAGTTGACACAGTCTACTTCAGCAAATTGGTTGGATAGGAATTGGATTCTCTGTTGAACAGCAGTTTGGGTAGCTGGGTTGTAGTTGAGATCGTATTCCTTTGAGAAACCAGCATCTTTTGACCAAGTTAAGGCATCTTTGATAGAGTCGCCAATCTTCTTGAAAGGAGCAGCAATAGTATCCCAAAAGTTTCTCTTTGTAAGAGTTCCAGTGTTGTTTTTGGATTGGATAACTTCCAAAGTGTAGTTTTGCATAAGAGTATTGATATCCAATGGAAGGAAATCAATGTTCAAAGTCAATCCATGGACGGAGAGTTTGGATACGTGGTAAGTGCTAACGCCATTGGTGCCATGGCATTGAGTTTCGTGGGAAAGGAAAAGGGCAAGATCTGCAGTGTTGGACCATTCATTGAATGCTTCTTGAATGTGTGCATCATCGTCAAACTTTACTTGGATTTCATCTGGAAGACAAGATACTCCGACAATGTGTGGAAAGTTGGCAAGATTGACAGTTGGTCTGGTGGTTTCGATATTCATACCGGCAACAGCAACATGGTCGGATGCAGCTGGCAGCTTGTAAGCAGCCTTGATAGTAGTATGTGCAGTATAGTCGGTTCTTGGAACTGGGATAGTGTCAAGTACGGCAACTGGCTTTTCTTGTGCCTTGTAAGAATTTTTACATTTGGATTTTGAATATACGGACAATACCAAAGTTGAGACAACCAAAAAGTTCATCTTTCTATTTTAAGTTTGTTGGTGCAAATATGCCCACAGTTTTATATGTTTGAATACATTTTCGACTGCGGTAGCCGTTTCTATATTTGGAACGTAAAGTCACTGTTCCGAAAACGAGATTTACGGATTTCATAGTAAAGTCTAGCAAAAAAAATGGACCGCGTAGCAATCAAGTTCAAAATCAGAGACGAAATTTGTTTTTCTTTATTCGAACACTATTCTTGCTGATTCTATTCCTATTTTTCTCTCTTGGAGTGTGCCTCCATTTGAGCGCCATGTTTCATTTGGGGGGAGAAAACGTGACTTTAGGACACAACAGAAAAACCACAGATGGTGATTATTCAATTCTATTTAACCCATGCGAACGCGGTATTGGTACTTGCAAGCACTCAACTTTTAGCTCATTGATCTTTATTTATTTCAATGATGTTTGGATGTTACCGATATTTTGATTTTTGATAACAGTTGGAGATGAGCCTTTAGTTTCACCGCTATATTTTGCCTAAAAAGTTAACGGAAAGGAGGTAACAGACATTGTCATTAGAGCGCCAGGTCAAATGTCAGACGCTTGGCATTACTCTCTAATTTACTCATAAGTTCATCGCGCTCTCAACTCGGTAACAAGCTTCTTTAGATTGGATGGCCACCATCAAAGAATATTTAAAGCGTCTGTTGAAATGTGTGACCCTATTCTAAATAAACACAAGGTCAGTTTATTCGAAGCATGTGTTTTCCTCATAGTACAAGAAAAGAGTGCTAATCGGCCGGTGCAATCCAATACTTTCAAGCTATATGAGGGACTTAAAAGGACTATGCTGCAGCACTTGAAGATGATCCCTCAATCATAGTTCTATTGATTTCATGAGCGCATCCTTGTGTGGCATCAAAACAAAGAGATAATTTACTGAAAAAAAGTACAATTGAAAGGATTTAATGCACAGTTCTACAGCAGTTTGCACTAAATTTCCCCACTACAGTTCGATTATTCTGCCTACTCTGCGAAAAATACAATAAAAAAGGACACCTAGATTGACAAGTACTGTTTCAATGAATCAACTCAGCTCGTTACTCGTAGTATGGAATTAAAACTCATGTCTGTTTAATCACCATAGCCAGTGTGGCTGTGAAATGGTTGGTTCTGAAACAAATTTTTACCAAATTGAGAGCAGGACAGCCATTCACTTCTAAAATGAGAAGACCCTGTTTATCCCTACGAGGCCGAATTTTTTTTGTGAAAAATGATATGCTGGCTGCCCAAGGAGATGCAGGATATGATTGTCAGTCGCCTGGATGGAGATGCCATAATTAATCTGTCATTTGCAAACAAGTACTACTACCAGCTACTGGGACCTATTCGAAGCGTATTAGAAATTATCCCAAACTCCTGGCCAATACTGGATTTAACCTTTGGAGATATGGAGTATTTTGATTTGTGTTTTGAGCAACTAAAGCAGCTGAAAGGATGCAGATTCAAGTTCAGACACATCCAAATTTCGTCAGTGGAATTCAATTATCTTTCAAACTACCTTCCACCAACCCAAACCATGACTTTGGACTTTTCGAACGAACCAATTCACTATATTCGTTATAAAGAACTGGAGTGTGCAGATTATTCAAAGATCACAACATTAGAAGTATCCACAGAGTGCAAAGGCGTGGATAAACTCTTTCCGTACTTGGGGAAAATGAAAAAATTGGATACGCTAGTAGTGAATTCTGGGAATAAGATGGATAATTTAGTAGATTGGAGCTGTATGTTTGAAAATATTCCCTCTTCAACCCTAAGACAGTTGGAGATTTACTCAAACAGCGCATGTCTAGAGTCATTTTGTACACTATGCAGTCAACTAGGAAATACAAATATTGAATCAATAACCATTCACCAGAGCAAATTCAGTGATTCTCACCTGATTGCTTTGTCTGACATTCTTTCTAAATGCAAATTACAGGAATTGATACTGGAAGAAACGAACCTCACGGATTTTGGTATAACCGCTCTTGCTAGCGTAATATCTTTTTCGAATCTTTCAAAATTAGTTGTACGAGGGTTGAATATTACTGTAGATGGGCTTCGAGCGATTTCAAACGGGATCAGAGGCTCAACTTTAAAGACTCTTGATATTTACAGTGATAAAATTAAAATTGGTGATTGGCATCACTTGTACGAACACTTGGAAAGTACTTTGATCGAATCTGTAGGCATTTATTTCCTGGATGCAAAGGCAAGCGATGCACTTGTTAAAGTACTCCCCAAATCAAATTTAACACATCTAGTGATTCCCGCAGATACCCCTAATATTGAAAAATTATTGATTGCTTCTAGTAACTCAAAAATCCTGGGAATTCAAATATGTATCAAATTCAATCATGAAGCAATCATGAAAACAGTAGAGCGACATTTGAAATATATCACTGCCGATACGCTTTATATTGACTACTATAATAGCAGATATCCATCATCTTCCAGATTGTTTAGTGAAATCGAAAAGTCGCAAATTAGATATTTAACGCTATCGAATGTTACTTTTAATCACCAATTAATGTTGAATATTTCGAATCAGCTACCAAACTCAAACCTTTTGTCATTGACACTGACTGCAACAAACTTGGATGACGAGCTACTACGACTGTTATCCAATGGCGTGATGAACTCTGAATTAAGATATATTGATCTGTCCAGCAACCGCGATATCACAAGTAGAGGGATTATATACTTTGTTGGTATAGTCAGATACTCTACAAAGCTCACTAAACTGGACTTTAGATCAATACTAGACATTGACGAAATTCCAGGGTTGAGGAAGTTCTTAAAAAAGGCGCTGGGATCTACGTCCTTTAGAATTCTGCTTTGAAAAAATAAATCGTAATCTTTATCTAATAGTAATAAATCAAATATTCAAAATCATCAATGTCATTGTTGTCTGCCAGAGTAGCCGTTGTCGGTACATTACTTACTGGGGAATCTCCAAGGACAATAGGTGAATGGGCTTGGTTTCGAGAGGCTACTCTAGTTGGTATAACAATATCACTCTGAATTGTATGTTTGGGAGTACTTTCGCCTTTCCGCAACATTGTCTGTTCTATGATAGCCTTAGTAGTCACATAGCTATGCTTTAAAAAAGAGTGCAACTGAATCGAATACACTGTCAGCGGCAGGAAATTGACCACCCGGGTAATATGATTGAGATGGCCATTCTGGTACCATACCATAGTTCCAAAAATAACAGTAACCATGTAAAGTCCAAATAGCTGGATGAAATCAAATATTTGGCTTTTGAATATCCGATATTTTAGAATATCCGATAATCGTTTTCCAAGTTTATCGTCGACTGCATTGAAAAAGATCAACCCGCTGCATGTAAAGAATATGGCTTCTAAAAACTGTCCAATTGCGAGGTAGAACAGGATATACTTGTATAGCGGGTGTCTTTCAAAATCCAATACGTTCTGCATGCAAATATCAAGTCCAACTACTAACCCATATATGGAAGCAACTCCTTTCAAAACAATCGTTAGCGTAAACAACACCCCAAGAATCAAATGGACTTTGGAAAATTGCTAAGTCAATTCAAACTTACCGCATAGAATATCCTTATACGAATCATATCCATCAGTGCTATGCCAAAACTAGTCCAGTAAAACAGGAAAAAGTTTAGCATCAATAGGTATCCGAAAAAAGTACTGGAAATTCCGTAAGGATTAGCCAGAAAGTCCAACAGCATGAATTGAAATAGATAGAACAAGGCAAGACACACCCAAGTGGCAGTTGCAGCCCTCCAAATAGCAGTCTTGTATGCGGTTGAAGATTTTGACATCAAGAGATACAGAGATCGCATAATATCCCATAGTGCCATTCCTAAAAATATCCCAGCTGGCGTGCAGAATGCATTATATTGTCTCATTAAGGATTGGTAAAATTTTGTGCGATTTATAGTTCATTTGTGTAACCTGATTGTTTCATTCAAGGGAACTCAACAATGCTGAATACAAATGAAGCGCTTATTCCGTGGCGAAATAATGATGGATACGTTTCCTTTTTGAGATTGGCATACCATATTCACCAAGAGCGGTTGAATAACATCAAGTTGCTCTATTGATTATGATTGCCAACCCGATTTGGAAAGCCCCAAGAAAACAATATTGCGTGTGGTTCAGTGACCCTTTTTTAAACCCTTTCAGATTTATCGGAATATAAAAAGCTTTCGAGGGAAAGTTTATTCCTCTACGTAATTCACAAAGTCATCGTCATTGGGCGGTAGTGGGCAAGTAATTGGCTAAATGAGTGACATAGGTATAGTGCCCGTTGTTTCTCCAAGAATCAATATAGGATTTTTATTGTCGTTTCAATTGCTTGATGTCCAGCAAAGGTGGTTGATATTTATCATTGTCTGTAACTGCCGAAAGTGCTTTTGGAGACTGCGGAACTGCATCATCAAACTCTGTAAAGTGCCTATTAGGATCTGTGCCGACTATTATTGGAGGCATCACGTCACTGAATGCTATTGAAGGATTTCTATTGATTTGCTGATGCTCTGGTGGACTCCATGCCAATGGCTTGCTATTCAATGGACTTTTTGTCATTTGCTTTATCCTCTGTCTGTATTTGAACAATACTATTCCCAAAATTAAAATTATGGCTGCGCTTGCAATAACCACTCCAATCAGGATTCCAGTTCTTGCTGAGGTAGCTGAACCAGTGTTGGACATTGAACTAATGTCGCTTGGATTGTTGGAAACCGTTGCAATTGGACTAAATTAACACAGAATTACTTTATCACAGTGGTTGTTGCTTGATTGCTAGAATTAGAAGATTAACTTGCCTTTTACACAAATAGTCGGACCCTTGAATGAAGCAGTCAGGGCCATTCCTAGATAAACTCAACCCACAAGCAAATGCAACCCCGTTATTAACAGTGTTATTTGTGCTAATGGTATCGGAATATACCTTTTTGGAAAACAAGTTGCAAGTAAAGATACTGGAATCATAGCTGAAATGGGTGCAAAGTGAATTATTCAGACAGCTGTTTCCACATCCAGTGTTTCCTTCTTGGATACGCTGAATTATTTGGCCTGTTGGAAAGTCACAAAAATTTGTGTACAAGGCATCACCGTCCCTGAGTTAATGGTAGTTACTGGGTCATCTTGAATCCTTGGTAGTTTATTTGGCCATAAATACCTGCTATGAATATGCTTGGCTTTAGCATTTAGTAAAGAATCTCAATTAGGCGCAGTGGGCTGATGAACCATCTAAAAGGAAAGGTGATAGAAATGGTTTATTGCTAAAATAATGTGGTCTAATACTCCATGCGATCTTCCTTGCTCTTTTGCACTGTGACTTTTAATTTTGAATTATCTCCAAGTATTTTTCGTAGTGCGCGATAATCTTCCTTTGGCAAAGGCCACTCATTAGGTGCAAACTTTAGTTCTTTGAGAGAATCTTTTACGCCGTCCACAAAACGTAAAAATCCTTTGGTAGTAATGTCCGAGTTGCAGCTGAAATTAAAGTCCAAAATCCTGATACTCGATTCGATTACCCCAGGTATTAAGTTAATCAGATGGCTATCGTTTAGATTTGAGCAGCAACAGCCAAGATAGTTTAAATTGGTATTTTTCAAATGTGCGGATATTCTTTGGATATCATTATCAGTAAACTCAAATTCACTGATGTGCAGCTCTGTCAAAGTACTGTCTTTGTCTAGCCCTTCAAAGATTGACCAGCAATTAGTAATTTTAATCTCTGGGTCGTCGCAGTTGTCCGTCAGGTATATGGTTTCAACAGTACTGAACTTTAAATGCTTTCCAAGAATTTCAATTTGATCATCAACATCGTCTCCAAATTCAAACTCGATAGTTTTGAGCTTCGATCCTTTAGTAGCAACTATAAATTTACCCAAATTCTTCATCGAAAGTGGAATCGAGATTTCTCTTAAATTTGACCGATTGATATTATTGATCAGGGCTTCCTCTGCTTTTTTTGATAGTTCATGAATAGCGAATGATTCCAGTTTGGTATTTGGTAAATTTTCAATAAGAATGTGAAAGTAGTGCTCTTTAAAGTTATTATACATGATGTTGAACTTGCAAAGTTTCGATTGTGATAGCTGTTCTGATAGCAGTTTTAATCCTGGAACTCCAATGCGATTGTAGCTTAAATTCAGGATTTTCAAGTTACAGTTGGGAAGGGTCTCTGCAATCGCTTTTGCCCCTCTATCAGTAACAACGTTTTCCTCCAGTTCAAGGGAGTGTATTAAGCAATTGGGTAGCTCCGCAGCAATTGCTGCAACCATATCATCATTTACATTACATTTACGGAGTGATAATTTCGTTAACTGAGTCTTTGAGACAATCGACGCAAACAGAGGGGTGCATTGATTAAATAAACTGTAATTGAGGATTTCTAGCCGATTAATTGCTAGCTGCGGCATCATTTTAAACACCTTTTGCCAATCATCAAAGGCAGCGGCGTTTGTCTGGTCACCGACATTGAATTCGCTTTCAGCACCATCAGATTCACTTTTAACCGTCAGTGATTGCAACCCTGACATGAGATCTAGTATATCAGTAACATTGCGCAGATAAAAATCAGTGATATGGAGATTAGTGATTTTTTGCAAGTTGGATTGATCGATTTCCTTCCAATTGATATCAGATACATTATCACTGATCAATTTTAAATTAATTGTATAAGCACTTGGAAGGTGAGCATGCAGCCGGGCAAATGCTCTTGGTTCCAAACTGAAGCTGTTAAATTTGAACACACTCTTCTTGAACAATTTTAGTCTTTCAAAGCAGTCAGTTTGAGGTCCACTATCGTAATTCAAACCATGTTCCAAATCGTCGGATAAATAGACATTTCTGGAGTCATATTCAACTTGATGGGAAAGAGCTCTACAGAAATGCAGTAGTTTATAATAGTATTTGCAAGTGAGTGATAGGTATGGAATATCGTACAAATCTAGGTAATTGATGATCCTGAACTGCAGTTCCGAGGGAAGTTGAATCAAATCCATTGCCTGGAAATAAAGTTGGGAAAAGCAAGAAAAAATGGTGGCAACACATCCTTGGATTTCTAAATCAGGAAGGAGTTAGATTGATAATACTCTTTGATCTCCATATCCGCATCTCGTACAGTGAAACGAGTGTAGTCTCTAACTTTTTATGCCCAAGAAAATGTCTTATGTAATCGTCTATCTCCAGAGTTCTTTCCAACTAAAGGTTAATAGAAAAGATAAATTAAAACGAGAAATGAAATGTATAGCAAAGTGGAAGCGTTTACTCCCTCTTGCGGATAACAGATACCAGACGTTTATTCAAAGAAAAATTCCAACTTTTGGTTTTTAGGTATGCTAAACGGAAGTAGGCGAACAGCTCTATCTACTAACGTTTGGTCCATCAGACATCCTTTAAATTTGGCAGTACTCAAATTTGACTTTTTAACAGCAGCGGCAAACGTTAGGATATCATCAACATCTATATCTGGATTAAATGAAAAATCCACATAGGCTAATTTGGATTTGGCTATCCCAGTTTGAAGTATTGTCAAAATTTGTGGAGATAGATTGGCATGGGTAATGGACAGGGAAGAGAAATTAGTCGTCCTAAGTGATTCTGAAAATAATGTCGCTGCCTCGATAGAAAGCTGGATATTGGAAAGTTCCAGGTATTGATCATCAGCGATCCTTTTTGACGCCAGCATTGCAAGAAATTTCCCGTCATTCAGAATTACATTGGTAAATGATTTGATTTGTAAAGAATAAGCTGAATTGATTGTACGATTAGGAGTTGATCTTGCAAACATATTTACAACATTTTTCCTATCCCTTATACACTTTGTGAAACACTCAAATGCTAATTCCGGACTACCTTCAAACCAAATTTCCCAAAAATTGAAAACTCGTCCACTAATTGTTTCATCTAACAACCAATTCCAATTATCTTGCTCTATATACACCCCTATTCTGTTTCTGAATTCATTTGAGCGGTCAGAGTAAGGCAATTTGTCAACATATAGTTCTCCTAGACCACTTTTCAGCTTATCATAAAATCTAGTAAATAGAAATGCCTTCGTAGTATCCAGTGTTTCAATTAAATGAATTAGTGAAGCTGATTGGAATAAACCAACATCAATTATCTGTAAATTCGGAAACAAATTCTTTTCTGGAAAACGCGGTAAAAGAAAGTCTTCAAAAAAGTCTCCACCATGAAATCCGATGAGTTTGATTGACTTTAGTCTAGCGCTGAAATCCTTGTTAAAGAATACTTGTAGTGGTAGGTGCCGGGTGAGCTGTATTGCCAGATATTCGATTCTTGAATGTTCTAAAACCTGAGAAAGTAGGTCCCAAGAACCACTTGGCATAACCCCCTGTAGTTTAATGTGCGTCAATGAATCCAACTGAAATTTCCTCTCGAATAACCCAATCTGTTCTAAAAATTCTAATTGCAGCTCCAATCCTGTAACTTTAGATAAATTGAACGACAGTCGATCCAATTCATTCTTATTGATGAGAAATAACTCGAACGTAGGTGGTAGATCCTTTTCCAATGCAATGAATCGATCAATTGGAATGATAATCTTTTTAAACTGAAACTTGAATCCCGATGTTTGATATGCTTTGATTGCGGCACTTTCTCCTTGTCGAAGATCCAGTATCGGCCATATACACTCTGTGGGTGTCTGACCAACCATCTTGCCAAATGCAGAGAGTAAATCGTCCTTGGCTGTAAATGACAACTGTAGCATTTCCCTTGTATTTAAATGGTGAAAGACAATTTGTAGGACATCGAATGGCAAATCTTGCACTAGCATATTTGAATGGGGCATGATTTTTCGAAAAGCACGAAATTTGAATTGTACTCGTGGCGTTAAATAGGATGAACTACAAATAACCCAAAAGTCTGGGTGATTAATTTATTGATAAATTTACAATTCCCGGAATAGAATAGAAATTGTCGCTTCCATAGTCCTGAACCCTAGGATCTTCAAGAAGGACTTTGACTACTTTAAAGTGCTTGTTGAGTGAAGCATACCGTACTGCAAATTGGTTATCCGCGCTTGGGTCCACTCGAGGATCTTTTAATAGCAATTTGACAATATCCAAATGTCCGTTTTTAGCTGCCATTCTAATTGGGCAGTTGTTTGAGACTGCAGGATCTACCCGGCTATCATTCAACAAAAGTTCTAGCATATCGAGATATCCATTGTACGCTGCTGCTGTTATTGCACGATTACGCGCATAAGTTGGGTCAACTAGTGGAGATTGCAATAAATACTTTGCAGAGAGATAATAACCGAGGAAACAACTTCTAAGGAATACAAAATCCCTATTTTCTAGCTGTGCCAAATCTAAACTTTGCAATACCATTAGACTGGCCTCGTCTCCTAATTTGGTTTGTAAGATATATGATTTAGTTTTGCAAGACACAAGATTCCAATCGATTCTTTCCAGTTCCTTATATTGCCGCAAATGAGCTAATTGAAGAGCGGTGTAATCCCAGTCATTGACTACTCGGTTCAATTTCATATACATTGAATAGTCTACCGCGGAATACTTTTCCAGTGATTTCTGATAAAGCCAGTCTTTGGCATCAATCGCCCGTATGGGATCGTATGGCCAATCCCCATAAATAGACTGGAAATAATATATGGAGTTGATTGTTGGAACAAATGCAAGTGTTGATTGAAATGCAAAATAGAGCAAATAATATTCATGTAAAGTCAAGTAGTTTGATATTAGTAAAAGCTCGTTTTCTATCCTGTTCATTTGAAGGGAAAAATGAAAAAGTGTGGCCACTGATTAACCCAACACTGAATCAAAATACCTAGAGTATAGTGCGTATAAAGCGACAAGAACACTCCAGAATTCAGACTAACGCGTGAAAACAAACAAACCGTGTTTACTTTTCTCATGAACAAACTGCAAGGAATTGGATCAACATCTCTTTATGGATTCACTCCAGCAATTAATTTGATTGATAAAACCCCGCAAGGACCTGTCAACATCCTACTAGCAAATACTAGTGATATTCGACACGTTTATCCAACCATTGCAGCAAACCCGCAATCTGAAATCAATTTCTATATAATAGAGCCGCAATCGACAGTCAACTGCCGCAACTTGTTGCTTTTTAATCTCTTTGTGACTGAAGATGAAATATCTGTACAAGGTACATAGTATTAACCCAGAACAAGTGGAAATGTTTCTCGATCTATACAATAATACCTCAATCAGCGAGCGCACTTTTGACTACATTATCAGCGCTTCCAAATCACTCATCAAAACCATCACAGATAGCAAAGGGATCCTTCACGACATGATATCTCTATCATATCTGAAATATCGCGAAAGAGACGATTTGGAATTTGTTTTAAAGTTTTACCTTTCAAAACCATTTGAAGTTTCTACTCTATGGGATACCAGATTACGAACTTTGTTGCGTTCAAGGTACGATTCAAGGGACAATGTGTTTGACTGGGACTACAATATGAAGCTTTTAGATTCAGATCCAAGGAAAAAGTATATACACAAGAAACAGTATTGTAAGTGGAGAAATACAGGGTCTTGGTATTTGCTCCGATCTAATCAAACCAAAGTAAATAAAACTATGGCTACAGTGGATATAATGAAAATCGATGGAGTAGGTGTAGCCAAGTATGGTGTATTCAGCGATATAGTACTAGGACCATTTCAATGTTTTGGCATTGAAACTGAAAACCAAAAACTGCTCAAGCTGGAAAATGATAGACCTACTCAAGTAATATCCACTAATCTAGACTGTTCAAGAAATTATGGAATGGAACATCAGAGATTGGATTTGTAAAACGAGGGGAATTTCTGTTGTTGGTAAATTGTTTTTAAATGTTGAACCTGAAGAAAAGATTGTGGAGGAAAAGAGTGGGGAAATGAATGATGAAAAGATTGTGGAAATAACGGGTGAGATGGAAGCGAATAAAATAGCTGAAAATGAAATTGGCCCAGAAAATGGCACTGTTGATCAACCAGAATCAATTCCACTTGAAGATAATTCGATTGCCCTTCAAAACCAAGAACAGGGAACCACACAGTACAACAAACCACCAGTAAAGCTGCATCTTCTTCCTTGCGATCCAGCGGCTACATTCAACAAACCGAAAACACTAAAATTTGACGTAATTTATCTTGGTTCCAGTATCGCCCATAGGCTGCAAGATGTAAACAAAATCAAAAAAGGAGATTCCAAGGTCTATGTAGAGTTGATCGATGGTGTGTTTGAAATCGGTAAAGAAGAAAGAAAAATGTACAAGGACAAGATAATTGATATTGGCAAGGCACAAGGGTTGAACATTGTGAAAGAAACAAAAGATTATCTTTTATTCCAATAAAGTATTGATGAGTGACTAGGATATAGTATTGCTCTGTTCACCAACGATTTAATACTTGTAAACTACAAAGAACACTCTATTCAATTAGTGACCAGATGAAACTAAATACTCAACCCTGCAGATAAATGACTATGGTAGATTTAGAGACCACTAGCCTGATTATAGAGGAGCTTCTAAAAGAATTTGAATTTCCAAATAATCGGAAATTTTTCAAAGCTTAGCCAACCGATTTCAATTAACGCAAGTACTCTATAAAGCAATATAATAGTCTGATATTTTAGCAACGCTTTTGAGTTGCAAAATAAGTGATTATTATCCAAATTAGAATAGCTTTGGTGAATCTAAAAAGTATAGAATCGAAAGCAAGACGGGCTTTGATGTTCAAAGTATACCGCGATAATCTTGATTCTGTTTTTGTATACTCTAAGCGTGGTGTTAAAGCAAGCATCTTGTGTACACTATCGGCTGTATTTCTCATTGTGGTTCAAATCATTTCCACCAGTTGATTGTAGAGGCAGAGCCGTGACACTGTACATATTTTCGTATCTAAGCCAAGTTTGCTTGGATATCTACCAGATAATCAAGATTTCTATCCTATCGCTGCTGCTGGAAGTTCAATTGCCAAAATCACGAAATATTTTCTGTTAAGGTATTATGCGTCTAACCTTAGGATGGCTTAACTTTTATGATTTGCTTTGGCACTCGGTTCAAAAGTATTTGTACCAGTGGATTTTGAAGATTTTTTCATGAATCTTGCAAACTTGCCAACAGAAATTCAGGAACAGATTATCAATTATTTGAATATCAATGACCTAGCTTTTTTATCACTCGTCAACAAGTACTACAACACTCTGTTGGGCCGCTACCGATTTCTTCAGTTAAAGGATCTGTCGCAATTCCTCTTTCTCCGCAATTTACAATTATTACTGGCAGAGGATAAATACTCTATGAATGCAGGGGGAATTAGTCCTGCTGAAGATCTCCTACTACAACACATGGATTATCTTCGACAGTTGACGACAGGCATTTTCAAATTTCACCTAATAGCAATGGGAGGAATATTGTTTGAAAAGTTACACAACCATCTGCCGAATTCGAAGTGGATATCTTTAGTTTTGAACACCCATTCTTCAGGTGTTATCCCTTGGGATAATATAGACGGAAAAGGTTTGAAGAAAATAATGAAACTGCATCTTTATACAAATAGCCAATTATTTCACGGCGCATTAACGAATCTACACAGATTCACTGGATTACAGGAATTAATACTGGATCGGTCTATGTGGGGTCCAGCATATTTAATCGACTGGGCAACAATTTTTCATTCAGTTATTGAAAATAGCATTGACCAATTATCGATACTGGGAAGAAACTTATTCGGCAACGCAGCAGTAATATTTGCGAGCTTCGTGGGAAAATCAAATTTGACAACACTGAATATTTCAAACTGTGCAGTTAATGATCCTATAGTGATGGAATTGTCAAAAAACCTGTCGGAAACGAAGTTGGAGAAATTAAAACTAAATGGAAACAATATAACTGATAGTGGTGCAATCGCATTGGCAAAAGGTCTAGCTCATTCAAAGTTGAATCACTTGGATTTGAGCTACAACCGAATTGGAAGAGAAGGGCTATGCAAACTTTCGGAAGCCATTCCACTGTCCAAACTAAATTATTTTGAAATAGAGGCAAATGACCATCAACCGGATGATCTTGCAGAGCTATACAAAGTTCTTGACAATTCATGTTTAGTTGAGCTAAAAGTACCTGAAGGCGGACCGTTATCGGAAAACGCATTAATTAATTCAATTAATAGGTCCAAAGTAGAAGAACTGGAAGTCAACATCTCGCCAGATAATTTAGGTGCTCTCTTTGTTGCACTACAAGGCTCAGCTGTCAAGAAATTAACATTAGCCTTTGAAGATGCTATTGTGGAGAGAATCGATATAGTGTCACAGTTCCTCGGTACGTGTACAGTAAAGGAGCTGTATTTTAATACCAATTTTACTTACAGTTCGGATGAGGTATCTTGCTCGAAATTATTTGTCAACCAAAGCAAGACTGGATCTTTGACGTTGTTGGACATTTCCGATATTGCACTTGATGGAAAAGAATTTAACATGATTGCAAATCAATTACCAAATACCAACCTGGAAGCGTTGGAAATACTTTACCCAGATATCTCAGATGCTGACCTTTATAATTTGGGGGTTAATATTGCTCAGTCAGCACTAGTGTCTTTTACTCTCTGTGCTACAGCATATACAAACTACAGGCTTACCTCTGAAGGTGTAATTGAATTCATAAAAACCGTCAATGGTACTCGATTGCGACATCTTGAATTCAGTAGCTCTAACCTTTCCAAACAAGACCACCGAAAGATTAGGGACATACTAGGAAACTCGCCTTCTTTAGTAATATATTTTGGAAGTTAATTATTATACCTAGTGCTTGAAAAAAAAGTGTGTAAGAATACTACCAAGCAGTTCCTAATTCTCAATATTGAAATAGGCTATACATTAGAACCAACCAATTTGTGGATATTTATTCGTGAGGTATCAATCTAATTGATGAGTCTTTCATGGTCGCGCTCAAAATCTCTTTGTACATACAACTGTGCGAGCTATACGCCTAGATGCCTATTTTGAACCTCAGATCGTAATGTATATCCCTAATCCAATTTGCTCGTAAAATCCCACATTGAGTAATGTGGCTTGTCAAAAAAATTCTTTCTCAAAATGATATTACTACTACCCTATGATATACAACTAAAGGTGTTTAATTACTTGGACGTAATCGACCTGCCATTCATATCACTCGCCAACAAATATTATTACGATTTATTATCTGCTTACAGAGTATTTGGACGATCCAACGTTTTTCTAATGGGAAACCGTCTTGATTTACAACTGGCAGAAGATTGGGATAACTATCGACCTGCTCCAACGGAATCGCATCTAGTAAGAGACAAAATTAAAGTTCAATTGGCATCCCAACTTGAGCCTTTGGTGAAAGGGATCTATAAATTTCAAGATGTTGCAATAGGCGGTGAACTGTTTGCAAAGTTGCACAAATATTTACCGCAATCAGTACGGATGGAGTTGAATATCACTTGTAAATCTAAAGCCAGGATTAATTGGGATGCAGTGAGCGACAGCGCAATGGAAAAAATTACTTATCTAAAGCTGATTGGACAAAGCAGGAATGGAACGAATATACTAAAACACTTGAATAGGATGACCAACTTGAAAGATGTACTAGTCGATGGAGTATTAGAATCACATGATCTTAAAACTCTGTGGGATGTGATTTTCAACGTGTTGCGAAATACTCAAGCGACAGCCCTAGAGATTTTAAATAATCCACATATAAATCAATGTGCGCAGTTATTGGCTTCAATGATCCCTTCATCAAATTTACAAGACTTGACTGTGTGTTGCTGTGATATTGAAGATGAATTTGTACAGACAATAGCCAAAACATTGCCAGATTCGAAATTAAAGATATTGAATTTTCAGGATAACGAAACGATCACGGATATTGGCTATACAGCTCTCGCTGAGATGCTGCCCAAATCAAAAGTAAAGACATTAAATCTCGCTAGCAATACGCTGATCGTAGAAGATGTTGAAATACTGAGCGAGGCACTGCAGCATTCACAAGTGACAGAATTATATATGAGCTCAGACTATGATGATGTTCTATCACCATTGTACGAGAATCTACATAATCTGAAAATTCAATGGTTGGATATATCCATCCCCGGGACTGCATCAGAAGAATCATTGATCAATTCTATAGCGCAATCTCATTTGGAATCCATAGATATAGATATTGATGTGGATAATTTGGATGAGTTCTTGAAAGAAGCAACCAAATCTAAATTGCAGGAAATCAGATTTATTGCTTCAGTAGATGTACAAGAACGAGTAGATATAATTGCTACACATATTAAAGATACCCCGCTAAAGAAACTTGGAATTTACCAAGGATGCGGTGTGGAAAAGACTCTGGTTGATTGCTTTTCACTATTGAGCAATTTAACCAAGGAAACTCCACTAACAGAATTGGATTTATCAGGGTTAATTGTAAAAAGAGAAGATATCACCCTGATATTCCTTCAGCTACCGTTTACAAATCTGACACTGTTTAAAATCTATTGCCCCGAAATGACAGATAAGGAATTGGATAATTTAATACCAGCAATCAACCTGTCGTCCTTGAAGTATTTATTAATAGGTGGAAGACCAAAAGTGTCTGGACCCGCAGTAGTTAGATTTATTTCTAGATTGAATAATCGCATGTTTAGGAAACTGATAATGGAAGGTGTGATACTGACCAAGGAGGAAAAACGGAGCATAAGAAAAGTGCTGGGAGACTATCCCAAGTTTACTGTGACTTTTACCTAGATATCAATATAATTGCTGTAAAATTACAAGTTATATTTGACTTTTTGAAGTTGAAGCTAATGAGGAAATTGTTTTCTACCTTGCTTGAGTGTGGAATGTGTTCAACGCGTATCTATTACTTGAATGGTAGTCAGGTAATTAGTCTTGATATTAACCAGCGATCCCAAAGTCAAATCAATTTACACTACAGTTAAGGTGGTAAATATTTGGATAAGAAATTGAAATAATTCTTTCCCAAAATGAAAAATTTGGTGGATCTTCCGTTTGACGTTAAAGTGCTGATCATCAACTATTTGGAAATAGCAGATTTAGCCTATTTGTCACTAGTGAATAGATTCTTTTCCTCACTTCTGTCGAACTACCGGTTCTTTGGGAAATTCAAAAATATTGGAAAGAAGCCTGGATTGTATTTGCTGATACCCGAAGATTCAATGGATTACGGGTATTCGGGCTACAGTAAAGAAACTGAAGAGGTAATGCGACTACTAGCGGATGACTCCTTGATGAATGCGTTGAAAGGAATTTATACATTTAGGAATATCATGTTTGGAATGGATTCATTTGAAAAACTGCACCCTTATATATCATTGCCAACTCGCAGCGAGTTAGTAGTGAGTATCAGCAGCTCCGGGTCAATCAACTGGAGTGCAGTAAATGTAGCTGCACTAAAAACAATAGTAACTCTGATTATTAGCAAGACTGACGTATTTGGCCTCATCTTTCCTCAACACTTTGACAACATCACTCACATTTTGTCTTTCAAATATTTAAAAAATAGTGACTCAACTGTTCTTTCAACATGCTATTATCATCAAGCATAATTATACTATTTACTTACAATGCGATTTATTTAATATTATTCATTTAACTTCACAATTGAAGAATTAGGCGTTGGAGTGGGTGTGCATGCTTCGAAACAACATTTTACAATATAGTAAAGGAATTGATAGATGGGCAAGATTTGGTCTTCTTTATAAGAACGAATATTGAGCAAAAAATCGTTTGAGCGCCATAGCTTTCCATCTTCATCAATGTAAATGAATTTCCAAGTAGTTGCATTTGAAAGCACTCCCCAAACACTACATTTTTCTTTGTTTGCGTCTTTTCTTGACTTGTAAAGTGTTGCTGTCTCTGCCACACACTGCCACAAGTCTTTTTCGCCAAACTCGGTTTTAGCTTCGAAAGCAACCAAATGCAATTCCCGTGGAGGAGTATTGTCAAAAATATCCAGTTTTTTCCCAGAACTATTTTTTGCAAACCCTACGGTGTAGTCTGTTTTCCCATTGAGTTTGCGTTTCTTTTGTCCTTGGGTCTCAACAGACATTTCTATTTCTGGGAAAATTCGAAGCAATCTGTTGAATTCTGGCAAGAGCACAATATCCAAAAGAAACAAATTGAGAAATATTCTTCGTCCTGCTTCATTATACATATGGAATCCTTCTGATATGTCCTCAAATTTTTCTTTGAATCCTGAAGTAGGGACGACACTTTTATCCAGTTTTGTATGATATGAAGTCCACTCTCGGTATTCTGTATCGATTCCAGTAACACTTGCTATCCAATCAGCATCAGCTTCTTTAAATGATTTTGAAATCTGTTCTGGTGCATTTTCTTTGTCGACTTGCCCTTGCCAGAACTTCTGTTGACCTTTAAGTTCAGTGAGTAGTTCATTGATGCCTTCCAGTTCTATTTCTTCCTCTGCAGTAATTTCTTCATTGTGTTCTTTTTTCTTGAGTTTATTTTTGTTCTTTACCAACTCTTTGATTTCCTGTTGTATTGCTTCCAAGTTTTTAACATATGCACTCATTATCGATTGAAAGTGAAATTTTTATGGTGGCGCACAATTAGTAACCCTAAACTGAAACAAATTAGAAAATGTGTCAATGTCAAAAAACCTGCAGACTTCGACTACATTGAGCTCACTCACAATAAACTTATTTTTTAAAATACCTTCTGTATGATTTTAATTGGCTTTCTACATAATCTGCTGGACCTTCAGGTGGGATTTTTCTACTTTTTTCTCTAACCATCTTTAATTTCTCTAAATACTCATCTCCAAGTGTTTTGTAAATATGCTTAAATAATCTATCCCAATCTTCATCATCTAATAAATATATATTGGGGTAACTATCTACCCTTATATTCTGATTCCAATAAAGAAAAAAATCTGGTGCAATAGCTAAAACCGTTGTAGAAATAATCCAAAATAACCCTACATTCCAAAGTATTAGAAAAAATTTACATAAAACAAGCCTGAGCCACCGGAGTTTACATTCTTAAACTTTATCTTTTAGGTAATGATAATCCAATTGTATTTTATCCAGTTCCAACAGAAAAAGTAAGATTTAAAAGTAGTAGAAATGTTGGTATTAATCAGAGCAATCCACAATATTTATTAGATGTCAATGGTTTGTTTAATTCAAATACTGCAAATATAACTACTTCAACAATTACAAATTTATTAAATACAAATTCAACAACGATAAATTTAAATAATGTAAATTTAGTAAATACTAATACAACTTCAACTAATGTTAATATAACAATTTTAACAGTATCTAATATCTCATTGTCGACGATAAATTTGACAACATGTACAATAACCAATTTAATAAACACAAATACAACTACAACGAATTTAATTGGGTGTAATGGAAGTTTTATAAATAGCACTATAGCAAATATCACCAACGAATATTAATGTAACTAATCAACTTGTCACAAATTTAACAACAAATTTAGTAAATACAAATCTAATCAATACAAACTCGACGATAACAAATTTAAATTTAACAAATGCTTCAATTAGCAATGTGTTTATTTCTGGATTAAATAGTAAATTCAATTCAAATACAATTGGAAACATATTGTTAAAATAGCTTATTTTGATTGGATGTTACAGAGGATAAAAGAAAGGTAATACGAGAAATGTGTTAAGAGTAATGGATGAGAACAGCGTGCGTCAAGCGGCATTACAAAATATACATATTTGCCAGCATTATGGAAAATTTGGCCACTTTTATAAATCAAAACTATATCAAGAAACTTGATTTGCCAATCTACCACAATTTTTCTGAGCCCGCATTTATCAGTTTTATTGATAGAGTAAAGAATAACCTGAAAATACTGAAGCATTCTTGGAGAATTTCGAAAGATGGTAAACGGGAAATCAGAAGAATCCTTGGAGACTTGCCGTCTTTAAAGATCTTGACTTTGTGATTGACAGTTAATACAAGATTCATTCATCTATAATGGGTTACATGAGCTCTTGGATTGAAATTTATTTATGAATTTCTGCTGGGTCTATAGATCAATATTTCCATAAACCGAAACGAACCGGAACACTTGTCACAATGATATTGACAATCAATTCTGTAGCACATTTTTCTGCAAGTTTTAAAAGTCGAGCTCTATTTAAAATCTGTGTTGACGTAACTTTATTGGGTGACGATTGTGTACCCTATAATCTTTACTAACTTACCAAAAGCTACATCCGATGACTACTAGCTATACCCTCTCTAATGTATTGGCCAACATTCTACGCGCTATTGGGTTTGGATTTGGCGGGACAGTGTTTTTGGATTCAATTTTCGTATACTCCAAGAAAGGGCTGCGGGGCAGTATTATCTGTACCATATCTGCGGTCTGCCTAATGATGGTACAAATTATATCAATATCATACGACCTTGCCGCACCTGTCGAATGTAAAGGAAGGTCTCTGACACTGTACATATTCTCATACTCTAGTCAACTATGCCTAGATATATATCAAGTGTACAAAATCCGAATCTTATGCAGATACCACAAAAGCTTACGCATCGTTTCCTTGCTAACGTTTAGTGTACGAGCTATGTCGCTGTTACTTAATTTGTGCTTCTATTATGATATCGTTGGAGCTAATTTGGTATGTGCTACTGGATTTCCTTTGGTGAATTTGATTGCTGAAAAAGTCATATTGATATTTTACAATTTGATTAATCTGGGAATACTGTATTGGATAACTATCGCCAATACCCCAATAGCGAGTATCACCCAGCAGTTCCTGTTTAAAGTCAGTTTCTATTTAACGATAGGACGGACTGACATTCTTCACCTGCCTATTACTTGAGCTGTTGTTTGTAATCACAGTTGGTGTGTTTCCTTCTGGTTATATCTACAGCATATCTGCGGCGGTAGGTGAGTGATTATTAAAGTAAAGGTAACGGAATTGGGCTATTTGCGCTGTATCTGCAAAATACTCTGGTAGTTGATTACAGTCTACCAAATAATGCGGGAAAAGGTCCCCAAGATTCAAAAGCAGTCGCGACTGCGAACAAGAGTAGGCAATCCGTAAACAATTTATAGATTTCCAGAGTTCCAGGATATTCCTAGGACCACTGCCCTAAGACCAATTAATCTAGTACATTACAGCCCTATATATTGCGATCAGCATCAATATCTCTTTGTTGTCCAATGGTATTCCTCTACTTGCTTTACGGACCCAGTTTCCTACTTGAGCTCCCACACTTTAAAAACTTTTTTCTCAAATCCACCTTGTTGAAATGAAACTTGATGATATTCCCGTAGAAATCCAAATAAAGATATTCAATTTTTTGGATGTAATGGATTTGCCGTATCTGTCGCTCACCAATCACTTTTACTACAAGCTTTTGTCACCATACCGCCTCTTTGCAACGGGGATTTTTCACGACTTGCTTCACGAGAAGGAGCTGGAAATGAAACTGGAGGAAGATAAAACACTATATTATCATGGAACCACAACCCTATCTGACAATGACAGGATTGTAATGGCGAATATTGATCGGCTGAAAGAATTAAAGGACAGTGTCATCAAGTTCAAGGATATCGACATTGGAACATTTCATTTTTCCAAACTGTATGATTACTTGCCGTCATCGTACGACGTTTGGCTATCAGCGCATCCAAGTGATCATGCAACGATAGATTGGGAGTCAATCGATGGATCCGTGTTGCACAGAATTACCAAACTAAGCTTGTCGGTTGTCCAAGATACTCTTACTATTGTTCATCAACTGGGAAGGTTAACTGGATTAAAGTCATTGATTATTCAGTTCGGTAACCCCTATGATTGGCAGCAAGTAATGTTTGCCATTCAAAATAGCAAAGTAGAGTATTTGCAGATTGATGGACATGCAGTAAACTGCAAAGTATTTGCACACAACTTGCATTTGACTGGACTACATACCCTTAGATTAAATAATTGTCACATCAATGATGATATGGTGGTTTACCTCGCGAATGCTTTGCCAGATAGTACGCTTAAAATATTTGAACTGGCAGATAACAACATTGCCGATAGGGGTGCTGCCACCTTGGCCAGTATGGTTCGTAAATCCAAGCTTTCTTCTCTGAATCTAAATGGAAACGATATTACCGCGGTAGGTCTTCATAGTCTATGTGATTCCTTGCCGTTCTGCACTTTAAAAGAATTGCAAATAGGGGGAAATCGTTTTGAAGAAGAAGAAATGTATTATTTCTACGAAAAGCTACCAAACTCTCAAATCGATTATATAATGTTTAGAAATCTAAAAGCTGTACCCAAAGAGGCACTAATTGCAAATATTGGCAAGTCCAATGTTCAAAGAATGAATGTTTCGATTTCTTTGAAAAATATGGGGAGATTACTTCAAGCCATTCAAGGTTCCAAAGTGAAATCTCTTTTATTGCGGTTTGAAAAGGATGTAGATACTGGTATGGAAATTCTCTCTCGCTATTTACCTTCCTGCACTTTGGAAGAACTACTAATTGAAAACGCTCTAGGAATAGGCATCACCAACTCGTCATTGATATTCACTAGTCTATCAGGAAACAAATACTTGAAATTTTTGGCAATATGTGAAGTGGAGTTTTGTAGAAACCAAGTGCAAGTCATTTCCGATTATCTACAGTATACCAATTTGACTAGCCTGCGAATTTGTTCCACCAATATATCCGATGAAGAATTAGAAGTGTTAATCCCTGGTATTCTCTCTTCATCTCTCATGAATTTGAATCTCAGTGGCAACTATGAAATTACTCTTCCAGGAATCAGCCATTTCATTGAAGGTATTAAACATTCCAAGCTGCGGAATTTGGCTGTTCCAAACCAATTTGAAATAATGGCAAAGGAGTTTAATCGTGAAGTTAGAGAAATCCTAGGAGACCATTCTTTATTGAGAGTAGAAGTCCACTAAATGGCAGTCAAGACTGTCTAGCATAGATGTTGCAATCCATTAACTTTCCGACTTAATAAAGTGTTTCTAGTTTGAGATATTGCATTCAGTAACTTCTATTGCTTTGTCCTTATTACGGTATTACACTTTGCAATGAATACCAAAAGGAAATACGTGCTGAATCCAATAAACAAACCAAATGTTTTGTACTTGTTTTGGCGGGTAGTTGTAGCGACAATAGTTGCCAAGTCAGTCAGCAGAGTGACAGCTAGTAAAAGTTCTGCCAATCGGTCCTATGCAATATCCTCGGCAGCAGCTGCCCGATTCTGGATACGAATAGTACTTTCATAAACTGCTGAAATCATTGCCAAACCGTTGGTGAAGCTAGATACTATTGCGTTTGTCACTTTATAAAAGTCTGCCGTCATGAATTTGATTGCATGAGATAGTAGCATTTCTAAATCGCCTTTAGTATTAGTATAGAGAATAGCCGAATATATCTACTGCTCGAAACAGGCAGGTACTTGATGAGTTTACAGTACTTTCCAACAAAAGATTGATTCAATTACAAATATTGTGTTTATCAAATCTAGATTCCAAAATGCATACTATATTCCAATTGGCAACATTTATTAATAGCACAAACAAGATAACGTTGATTACACAAACTCAAAAGGAGATGGCTGTCTACAGAAATTATAATCTAGAGTTCTTTATGGTTTAATTCACAGAGTTCTTTATAGTTGCTGGAATTGCAGATTGTCTATTAGATTCAAAATTGTCTGGTGGTTTGGCGGGTAATAAATCAGAAGCAAGCATTTTACATATCGCGTAGTGTAACATTATCAGTTCGATACAGCCAGCCAAGCTAACAAACCGACTGTCAAACCCCAAATCGCTAAACATAATCACCAACCCAACCAGCCCATCCATCATTTGGAACCCAGATATTCCAAGATAGTTCATTCCCAAAGTTCTTACTAGACCGTCACTGATCTTTGAAATATCCTTGACTACATAGAGCATCCAAATAGTTGAAAACATTCTGGGAATACAAACAGCGCTTTGGATCAAATTTACTAAAACTAGAGAGCCAAACATTGGCGGTAGTGGGATATATGGCGACAAGTAGTCCAAGTTTAAAAATATGCCATCTATTACAAGTGCGATAGTAATAACGACTCTTGCTCCTTCAGCTATGTAGGTATGAGCAGGTCTTAGTGATTTCACAATTGCAGTAAATTGTGTAAATTCATAATAGGCTATTGCAGCTCCACCAAATCCCCAAAAGAATGAAGCAACTAAACAAAGGGCATTGCTTACATTAGTGGGTACATTGTTGCAGTGAGCGATAAATACAAACAAATAGTAAGTGCTGTAAGCGGCAAACAGCCCTACTGCCTTAAATCTACTCTGTCTGCTTGTTGTTGCAGCTGTTGTAATCAAATCTGTCAACAAAGTCAGCACCAGGAGCAATTCCCCAATTCTATCATATGCTATATCCTGATTAAACAGATTAGTAGATTGTCGAGTGTGCAGATGGTTGTATCTATGATAGGCGGATGAAATCATTGTACGTTAAGGAATGCTTATCTGCGGCAAAAATTTGATTGACACATTGATTTGACAGGGTGACGTATTGCTTGCCATTGTATCGGAAAATTGTATCTGAAAATGGTATTTTTGTTGGCTCTGTAATCAGAGTCTTGACTTTCATATCCTATCAGCACTTATAGATTAATTGGGAATCTGCTGGATTGACAGCCTGGTACTGGTGTAATATTCTATCCCACTTTTAGCATGCGTAAAATAATTGATCTTGGCTGCCAATATGTGGATTTGAATTTGCAATTTAAAGTTTCGCCGCATGCATCTCCAACTTTTCATAAACAGGTTTGGAATTTACTACACAGTCAAGATACTAGTCTCTTTTTTGAGAAACAGAAAAAAGGGACTCAAGCTGGTGGATTCGTCCAATTCTAGATTCGCGTTGATGTTGGCTGGATTTGCAACGTACCCATCGCTAGTGGAAGTATTCCCCTCCAACAAGTACAAGCATTTTATTGCTGGATGCATATCCGCCTTGTGGTTGCTGGTTGATAACGATCCCAAGCGCACTGCTACAATATCACAAATTGTCTTTATTAGGACAGTCTATTTCGTAATTAGAGCTTGGGTATACAAAGGGGCAAAAGAATCTGGACTACAGGAATTACCGGATAGTAAAAACAATCATGAAAGTGATTCGCATCACAGGGAACTAGAATTAAGAATGTCAAATTCGCCAATAGTAAACAATTTGAAAAAATTGATTCATTTACATGGAGATCATATCGTTTGGGCCTCTTCAGCGTTCCATATATGCTTTACCGCGTTCAATTTCTCTGAATACCTCTCCAAATCATACTTCAAGTCACTTGTGTACATTACCGGGTCTTATGAAAGATTTGGACCAGACGCGGCAAATATTATTATAGGGATGAGCAATATCATCAAATACGGAACTAGACATCCTGAAAAACTACCAGACATTCCAGCAGGAAAATCTACAATTGAATACTTGAATGTGTTTGAAAAGAGTCTACCCACAACAGAAGAGGGTAATGCATTTAAAAAGAGTGTAGATGCAATTAAAGGAGCCTTACCTCCAAACGTTCATCATACAAAGTTCATTTGCGCGATGCAACATCCAGAAACTGCAAGTTGCACAATAGCAGCACTGCATACATGTAATAACAGTTAATATTAGGTAGAGACGTAGTGCGCAGACTCATCAAGATTTATATTCTCCTGAACTTGGTTAGTTTATCAGTTTCATTTGGTTCATTAGCCCATAGCAAATACAAAAAGAAAACCACTAAAAAAACTGCATCGTTCATCATAAAAAGCGCGATTGTTAATACTATTAGGTCCTGCTTAATGGTTGCTGGATTCGTTGGGGGCTTTTCACTTTCGCTATGTACTCTAAGAAAACTGTTTGGGAGAGAATACTTGGTTAGTTGGGGACTAGCAGGAGTAATGGCAACCCCGTCAATTCTGATTGATAAACCAGGTAGATTACTTGAAATGAATACTTTTAGTGCAACAAAGACTTTTGAGTCGCTAGTATTGTTTTTGCATCACCACAAGATTCAGAGTTACAACAGGTACACTTTTTTAACATAGGTTTGTTGAAATGGGTGTAATGATACCTACTATTGGTGTGCTTTGTACGATCATGAATGAATACCCGTATGCTATGAATGGATACATGACTGGTATATTTAAATGGATATTTAATATAAAATCGCATTCGTAGACTATTTTCGGATCGGATAAAGTATTCAAACTTGACTATTCTGATCTTGGAATTCTTTATTCAGCAACTAGTACTTTTCTTCATGGAATATCATTTTCAATGGCGGAACAACAAATCCTCTCAAAGCATGTTTATGCTCAGCCATAATGGTAGTCAAAGTAAATACAGTCGGAATCATCACCAAAGTCTCAAATAACCTACTATTAAAGTATAGTACCTAGTATATCTAAATCCATACTGCTGGAAATATAGAATTATAGTGTCAAATACTTTGACAAAACAGTACGCGTTCATTTCAACCATTCGTCCAGGTTTATCTAGTAAAATTGCCGGTGTAGCACACAGTCCGCCCAAGAAGTGAAAAATCAAGTGTTCCTTTTTAAACATCCTTCTAAAAGTACATGAAGAGACATTGAATAACCCAACAAATACTGAAATCATTAAACACATTTTCAGTGTATCGATTAGTAATCTGTAGGCTTTGTGAGGCAAGCTTTTCCTATTCTTGTAGAGTGATATTAATGTTGAAACCAAGTTGTATAAAAAATATGTTTTTGCCATTGATTTAGATATATTCCATGCTGAGTTAGTAAGATAAACCTATGCTTAGTGCACTAATGTAGCAATTATCCTGTTGTGGATGGTGAAGCATGCAACAGAACCTAGTGTGGTTTGCGGTAGCAGGCACAAGCCATTTAAATATTTCAACCGTCTTTTCTAAATCAATATTGGATTTCAAGTTTGACAAATATTCTAGTGAAGTAGTTCCAGATGGTATAGCTTGATCCACACCATTTGCAATATAATACTTTGTAGCTTTAGACACTTGCTCAACTACTGGTTCGTATTTGGATCCATATCTGTTTGACACTGCCATCAATTTTAATATAGTATTATAGTAACCTTTCTCTAGTTAACAAAGAGTACCTCCATGAGTTCAGGATAAGGGTACTGCAGAGTACACGCATGCACTGAATTAGCAACCCAAATAATCCAGTGTCCATAATAGTGAATATAGTTCAACAGGTATTGCAAGTACTTGTTTTGTACAGTTCTGACTTTAGATTGATGGTCATGCAAAACTTGTTCTTGATGCTCACTCTGTTTTTCTCCTGTAGGCTCTACATACACTGCAGCCCTAATCAAAAAGTAGAGAGTGCGTACAAATACCAGACTGGATATTGTCCTTGTTCGTTTGCTATCCCTATCCGCCAACAACCACAGGGAAGACACTCCTCCTGCTAACCCTGGACAAAAATCTGGATTTATTCCCAGCTTCCTAAATATGTAAAGAAGCAAGGGATAAAAGCTAGATACACCAGCCAACGATATGGCAAATTGAGCATTGGAAATATTAATCAAAATTGACTTCAGACTTTTCTTTCTGTTTTTTAATAATCCGGCAAGTGATAGTAATGTCTTTAGCGCATATATAAGCGCAAATCTTTTTGAAAATATTTCTGCTGTTCGTTTCGCCAGATTCATTTTGTTCACAAGACCAAATCCACCACATGAAAAACCAGGCAGTTCAGTTCAGTGGGGCTGGAATGGACTTGAATAGATACATTCATCCAGTCCGCATAGTTTAAGGGATAATGTTTAATAGATTTGACCAAGATTATTATTCTCACCGCTATATTAGCAGTAGCCGTTTAATGGTATCCAGTAAAATTATAGAATGGTAAGCAAATACCCATTACATCAACGAATATACCGCGATTACTAATCTAAAATTCAAAAACGAATGGTGTGGAAACCTAGTGGTTTCCACACCATTGCCCTCCAAGCCTACTACCAGCAATCTCGTACTAGCTAAAGCGCCTTTCGGAATTATAATACCTTTAGCTCTGGGTACTGGTATTTCGTAATATCAATTTGTTTCGCCAATAATTCCCTTCCAATTATTTTATGATTAATTTGGTTCTTCATAGGCTGTTACTCTACAAAGAACCATTCACTGGTCAATTTCTAGTACAAAAGATTAAAGCCTCTCACAATACTAATGTATGTATGATCTGGAACTTCAGATTACTTTTATAGATAGAAATTCGAATTTACAAGGTATGAGCAGGTCATTGACAAGCAATATTTACAGCTTTGTTATACCCTGTATATCCCTAACAATATATAAGAATCAAAACTTTTATTTAAGCACCATTAAAACCCATTGGGAAAGGTATACCTATCACATTAAAGAATTAGTATGACAGTTGAAATTACCGCAATAAATGCAAATCGATCATTCGAAGCTGATTCACTTGGCTTATTATTGGAAGTTGACCCTGAGTTAGACCCTCCAGTTGAATTACAGGAGGAAGCACCAGCCGAAGAAGTAGATCCTGCTGGACACGAAGAGCATGAAGAAGACCCACTAGTTGAGTAAGTTCCGGCAGAGCATGTTGTGCAGGCTGATGATCCTGATGTTGAGTAAGTTCCGGCAGGACACGTTGAACAGGATGATGATCCAGAAGTGGAATATGTCCCAGGGGAGCATGAATAGCACAAAGATGACCCTGATGTTGAATAAGTTCCAGCAGAGCAATATGAGCAATATAAAGATCCAGCGGAAGAGTATTCTCCAGCAGAGCAAGTTAAACAGGATCCAGAAGATCCATAATATCCACCTGAGCATACATAACTTGCCAAGCTTCCTGATGAAGTGGTTGAGTAAAAATTAGGATTCCCAATCACCAAGGAATACGTTTGAGAAGTGTCCACAATACATGTGGAGGAACAATATGAGGTCCCAGTACACGAACACCCAGTTAGGTAAGTACAAGTGTAGATAAGATTTTGTGTACATGCAGCAACATTGCTAGAATACATAAAATAGTAGTTTAGGGGGTAACCAGATGAACTTGAAAGAGAATAGTCCACTTCTTCAGTGACAGCATTAAAATTAATAGTGTAAGAGCTTCCACCACCAATTGAATAGGACACAGATCCTCTTTTGTAGTAAGTCAAATTGCTTAAGTCAGTAATATTTACAACAGGCCCCACGGTAGTCCAATTTCCCGTTATAGTTGTAGTTTCGTTTTGCGTGACCCGAACAGCATTGACAGTCTGGAGATAGACAGTAGCCAAAAAAATCAAAGAAGCAGTAATTCTTTGTAGTATAGAAGAAAGTTGACGTACAACGCGTTATTTATATGAATGAATAAGCCACGGCAGTAATTACAAGCAAGACATAATACTTTCAGGTGTCTTAAGACTGGCTTTCTCACACAATTCATGAACTTGGAGGATGGGGAGGCTCCGGAAAGTAATGCGATGTCTACATACAATTAGCCTGAAAAAAGAACGGTGAAAAATGAGCAATTTGAATAATTAAAATAGAGAATGGATGGAGCATTCAAGAATGCAGAACTATAATTCTGGTGTGTCCTTAAACTAAACAGCTCCTCCTATCTTGCCAGATTCTTTGTTCATTTAATAACTGATTATGGAACTATATCACAATGCGTAATTGACAGTAATGTGTCAAACTAGCAAGTACACGACGTTTATTATTCTATCAGGCTTGATTTATCAAATAGGAAACCATTCCCAACTAGGAGACTGGAAAGAATGAATGAAAAATGCTCAACCAGATGAGTTATTTCTAATTCGCCAAAAGATGCAACAAAAGGACATTGGTTCGATCATACATGACAATATCATAATTTGATTTTGCGGATTGCTAGCTTTCCATAATATCGGCTGTGGTTTATAAAACGCTTTGCATACATTGAGAATTTGTTTGCTTACCTTCTATTCTCCCTTATATTCATTAATAGCTAACTTTCCTACAAGTTTTCATTGTTAATGGTTGATTCCTACGAAATATGTGTTTTTTGAAAATCCACGGCAACACGAGAAGAACGCGCAATGAAAAAATAGTTTTGTGGCTGACAATTTTTAGTTTTTTGTCACAGCTAAAAATGGGGGTTTCAAAACGCAAAATTTTATTAGATGTACATCCAGAAAAATGTCAGCCACCATCCAAAATTTTTGACTATTGCAAAAGGGCGTTCAAAACTGAATGAAAATGTTTGTTATTGTCACGTGGAAATAATCTGAATTCATAATTTTGAATGATCAATGCCACGTGATAATATGGATATTCAACGTTAAACAAATTTTAATTTGTAAGAAAAATATTTGTGGTTTATAATCCCCAAATATTTTTCGTTGATTTATTTAAAATCTAAGAAATTCCCAGCTGGATTATCACTATCGGTTCTTGCACCATTGTTCCACATATGTTTAAGTATTCTATATTGAACACCATTTAAATCATTTTGGGTTACTATCATTTTAGTAATTGGCATTTTCGGACGATGAATGTCAGCTGATATTGCACTATAAACCTTCGCTAAATCTTTTTTATCATGATCTCTATTAAAATACATATTAACGTACTGTTGAAGAGCATCTGTAGCATTAAGGGTTGGAAATTGTTTTTTTACAACTATTTCAAGCATAGAACGGCAGAGTGTCTGATATTAATTATAATAAACTTTTCTAACATAATCTTCATATTCATTCTTGGAATATTTTACATATTCATTTTTTAATCTTTCAATTTTGTTATCTATACAACCTAAATTGTCTGCATCTGGGAATTTAATACAAAATTCATTGTTGATTTCCTTTTCACATTTTGAAATTTCTTTTAATTTTGTTTTAATTTTATCATTCATTATAGTCTCCAATTCACTATTGACAAAATATAGTAAAGATGCAATAATTCTTTCTAAAAATATATCATAGTCCGATGTAATAATACCCTTCCAATCCCCTTCTATCCCCATTTCACCAAGAAGTATAGCTTCAATTTTATAAATAAATTTCAAAAAATCGTTTTGAATTTTGTTAAATTTTGTTGTCTTTTCTCTTATTTTAAAATTTTGTCTCTTTTCCCTTAACACTTTAAGAACAGCCTTATTTTTTTGATTATTTTCATCTTTACAGGATTGTTCAATATTTTTAATTTTATCTAAAAGTTTTTCGTATTCTTGTTGAGCATTTTTAATATTATTGAATTCTGCAATACGTTCTTCATTTTCAGTTCTCCAGCTTTTAACTTTTTTGTACACATCTGTGTTTTTAATTTCATTGTTGAGTTCATTTTTCAATAACTCCCATTGAGTTACTAATGCTTCCACCTTTGCATCCATTTATCTTTAATATAATATATTAAAATTTTTTTAAATACGTTATTTGAACTCTATACTTATATTCACGTGTAAAAGTCACCTGCTTTAACTTTATTTGGATAATTTTTTGTGTAACAACCAGATAAGGGGTTAAGTGGCTATGCTATATCAGATTTAGTCAATAATGTTTGTTGTGTCACGAAGATAAATAAAACTTGTTTGTTAAATAGACCAATCAAAATAAACTGTCACATTTGTGTAATATATGAAATTTTATAATTTTTCCGCACATAGATAAAGGCGTGTGTATATACTAAAAATTACTTAGCCTAAATAACGAGTTAATTAATAATGGATGAATATAGGATAGAAACAAAAGATGGTGTATTTGTCGGAAAAATATTACTAAAACAACATCAGAGAAATGAAAAAGAACAACGTTCTTTATCTCTATTAAAAACACAAATAAAGTTATGTATCGATAACCGGAACAGAATATTAGCTAAAGGAGATTTAATACATTATGAACATAATATGCACGCCTTTAACAATAATTTCAATGTATCTGATGCTTCAATATGTGATGAAAATTGTACTCGAGAAATGTGTAAAGGGATACGTACAAAATTGTTACCAAAAATACAAATTGATGCAGATGGCATCAAATCCTTACATCTTAGATGGTGGACTAGATATGTATATTGTTTCACGTTTTTAGTATTTCTAGCAATACCTGTCGTTGCCGCAATCATTGATATTAAACAATACTTTCCTGTTCAAATAGCTACAGTTATATCACTCATAATAACATTCTTTATAGCCAAGACTGCAGAACAATCGTGTCAATATTTTTTTAAGAATGATCATATAGTAGATTTGCTCAAAGAAAGACGGGTGTTTACTAGTATCAAGTTATTCTCAAAATACGCTGGTTACCCTGAAGACGAGATTGTAAGATTATTATGGGCTAAAGATGGGAGACGCGGAGCTTTTATAGGATCAAATGGATGTGCTTTCATGGACAAAGAAAATGGAAAGTTGGAATTAACACACGGTGTTCCTATAGACATGTTACGATTTCGAAGCTGGTATATATGTAGATCACAGACCAACAATCATGTTTTGGCAAGAGTGACATATGAAGGAGAAATTAAAGAAAGAGGAACTTCATTAGAAGTATATTATTGTAATGTAACTAATCAATACCCATTGATACTTCATACTCAATGGGAAAGATATAGGATTTCCGATGAAGAAGAATGGCACGAAGTAGTACATGGTTACTTAGTTTAAACTATTAAAATTCCTGTTTTACAATTTTATGTTAATGTAAAAGGAGAATAAAGTACAAAAATATTTTGATATTCTAGTTTTCCAAAAGCTACTTCAATTTTGATTGGCTGATTTTCATACAAAATTATAAATGCTGCACCTTATTTTTTTTTCAAATTCAAAATAAATCAAGAATGCCAAAAGTTTCAACAAGAAAACTTACTCTTGAACAAATTGACAAACTTCTTTTTCATTTGATTTTATTCAACAATTCAAATGAAAATGATACTGAAATAGAGGAATTAATGGAACTCAAAGCTCATATTTTATCATATCGTTACTTCGGTCCTTCTGTTTCAATCCCTAAATCATTAGAACATCGGGTTCTACTTCTCACTTTGCCAACTGATGAATTCCGACAAGCTTTTCATATGAACAAGGATACTTTCAACTTCATACTAAGTAGAATTGAAGACCACCTCATTTTTAGGACCGATAATTTTCACAAACAACAACCTGTTTGGGTTCAGTTATTACTTGCATTGGAAAGATTTGGATTTGATGGTAATGCTTGTTCTGTTGGTAAAGTTGCTAGGAATATGGGAATTGCAAATGGTACTGTTATCCTGTATACAAATCGTGTGATAGAAGCATTGATGTCATTAGAAACTACTTATATTAAATGGCCTTCAGTAGCTAAACGGAAAAGAACAAGTGATTATTTTGAAGAACATCACAATTTCAAAGGATGTGTTGGTGTAGTTGATGGAACGTTGGTTAATTTATGTCAGAAACCTTCTATAGATCCAGAAACTTATTGGTCTAGGAAACAAAGATATTCAATGAATGTTCAAATTGTATGTAATCATAAACGTGAAATTATTTATTATCAAGTTGGATATCCTGGTTCTTGTCATGATGCAATGTGTTTTGGAAATACTAATCTATGTAAATATCCAGAAAGATATCTATCAAATGGAGAATACCTTATGGCAGATGGAGGATATTCATTAAGTCCAAATCTATTGGTGCCATATAGAAATCCTGAAGGAGAAGAAGAATTGGAATTTAATGCAAAGTTATCATCAGCAAGAATAATAGTGGAACATGTAATGGGGTTATTGAAAGGGAGATGGAGTTCATTAAGAGGACTTAGAGTGCAATTACAAAAGAAAGAAGACACAAAAAGGATTAATAGATGGATAGTGTCATGTTTAATACTACATAATATGGTGATGAAGTTTAGAGACAATTAGGAAGAAGAAATTACAGAAGATGAGGATGAAGATACTTTGGAAAATAGAGATAAGGACAGAGACTGGTGCAGAATTGAGAGAAAGGATAAGAGAAATGGTGATTTAGAAGACTGCCTAAAGCTGATAGTCTAGTGTATTTTCAAAGTCATTTAATATCATAAATTTATCCTATCAGTAACCTTTAAAAATAAGTTTAATCATACTTTTAGTTTTTCCGCGATTTACGTAATCATATCATATGATATGAATCATTTATTTTTCCGAAATTAAATTTTAAAAAGGAATTTTTTTCTCTACCTATAAAAATGAATACAGAACACATCAAGAAGCCTCGATATAAATGCAGCTGTTGCAAAAAGATTGGTCACAATATTACTACATGTCCTGAAAAAAGTGATTTTAATCCCACCATTGATCAAAAATTAATTGAAAATATTCTTAGACTACCAAATGTATGGAAAGTATTTCCTACTGTAGGTAAGATAAAAAAGAAATCTATGTTAGTTTATGAAGTTTATATGGATACAACAAAAATGAAAAAACGAGATGACCAGTTTAGTATACTTCAGGGCGAAAATATAAAAATTATCGATTCAAGAGGATTTAAAACTACATATGATTGTATAAGCTATGGATCTACGATATATAATGTAGATGGAATAGAGAATAAACCTATAGGGACAATAGGGTTTTTCGTCAGTGACAAAATGGAAAATCATTATGGAGTAACATGTTCTCATGTGGTGGAAGAAATGAAAGGCGAAGTCAAGTTATCAAATTCTTCGTCTATAGCATATTTAGTTAATGATGATAATGAATCTACAAAAAATCCAAAAGTTTCGCTTTATAAGGCATAGCAAGATGTTGACATAGCTCTTGTAAAATTGGATAATAACATTGATCAAATATGTTGTTCATTGGATGGATTATCTTTTAGAACTTTAGATGATATTAAAACGATGATAAATATTTCAGAGAATCCAGATGAAACATCGAATGATGCTTCTTTTTCAGATAAACTTCTTTACCTTCAGGAAAATTTACTACAAAACGATAAATATCTAAAAGTATACAAGAAAGGATCTACTACTGGATTAACTATGGGAATATTTCATAGTATAACTAATGAAAATGAACCAGAAGTGAAATTAATTCCAAAACAAAAATTATTGTTATAAAATGGATTTCAGAAATTGTCTCGTATGAGATGGAATGGGATAATTTTGATGAAGAAACATCTACAAAAAAGGAAATAGTTCATAAAATCAGAAGAAAAATGGTTCCTTTTGCGAGACCAGGTGATTCTGGATCTTTGTATTATATTATCGATGAAATATCCAGAAAGTTAATTCCTATAGGAATACATTTTAAATCTGATAGTGATCCAGATAATCGGAATTTCTCATATGGAATACAAATTGATTTTGTTTTGGAAGCAATTAAAGGATTTAACATGTGTCCATGTGATTGTGACTATTTTTCATTATAATAAACATTTTTTAAGTATATTTATGTTGAAAATAATAACCCGAGCATCTCTAGACTTTAGTATGATAATAGTAGGATGCATAATACGAAAAAATTTTATCGTTTAAAACTATTCAATTTATATATAAATTTTGGAGAGAGGTTAATAATAACTAAATAATTAAAAACCAAATTACAAATAAAAAGACTTTATTGAAAATCAACAACTTTAACCCTCGTCCTCATCTTCCGATACATGTATTTCTTTGGAATATGTTTTTTGGGAGACACTTCATCTGCTACATAAGGAATTTTGAAAACCAGCCATCCTTCATTTGTACCATCAATGTTCAAGATTTCATATGCATCTCTTGCATGAGGATGAAGATACTTTGGAAAATAGAGATAAGGACAGAGACTGGTGCAGAATTGAGAGAAAGGATAAGAGAAATGGTGATTTAGAAGACTGCCTAAAGCTGATAGTCTAGTGTATTTTCAAAGTCATTTAATATCATAAATTTATCCTATCAGTAACCTTTAAAAATAAGTTTAATCATACTTTTAGTTTTTCCGCGATTTACGTAATCATATCATATGATATGAATCATTTATTTTTCCGAAATTAAATTTTAAAAAGGAATTTTTTTCTCTACCTATAAAAATGAATACAGAACACATCAAGAAGCCTCGATATAAATGCAGCTGTTGCAAAAAGATTGGTCACAATATTACTACATGTCCTGAAAAAAGTGATTTTAATCCCACCATTGATCAAAAATTAATTGAAAATATTCTTAGACTACCAAATGTATGGAAAGTATTTCCTACTGTAGGTAAGATAAAAAAGAAATCTATGTTAGTTTATGAAGTTTATATGGATACAACAAAAATGAAAAAACGAGATGACCAGTTTAGTATACTTCAGGGCGAAAATATAAAAATTATCGATTCAAGAGGATTTAAAACTACATATGATTGTATAAGCTATGGATCTACGATATATAATGTAGATGGAATAGAGAATAAACCTATAGGGACAATAGGGTTTTTCGTCAGTGACAAAATGGAAAATCATTATGGAGTAACATGTTCTCATGTGGTGGAAGAAATGAAAGGCGAAGTCAAGTTATCAAATTCTTCGTCTATAGCATATTTAGTTAATGATGATAATGAATCTACAAAAAATCCAAAAGTTTCGCTTTATAAGGCATAGCAAGATGTTGACATAGCTCTTGTAAAATTGGATAATAACATTGATCAAATATGTTGTTCATTGGATGGATTATCTTTTAGAACTTTAGATGATATTAAAACGATGATAAATATTTCAGAGAATCCAGATGAAACATCGAATGATGCTTCTTTTTCAGATAAACTTCTTTACCTTCAGGAAAATTTACTACAAAACGATAAATATCTAAAAGTATACAAGAAAGGATCTACTACTGGATTAACTATGGGAATATTTCATAGTATAACTAATGAAAATGAACCAGAAGTGAAATTAATTCCAAAACAAAAATTATTGTTATAAAATGGATTTCAGAAATTGTCTCGTATGAGATGGAATGGGATAATTTTGATGAAGAAACATCTACAAAAAAGGAAATAGTTCATAAAATCAGAAGAAAAATGGTTCCTTTTGCGAGACCAGGTGATTCTGGATCTTTGTATTATATTATCGATGAAATATCCAGAAAGTTAATTCCTATAGGAATACATTTTAAATCTGATAGTGATCCAGATAATCGGAATTTCTCATATGGAATACAAATTGATTTTGTTTTGGAAGCAATTAAAGGATTTAACATGTGTCCATGTGATTGTGACTATTTTTCATTATAATAAACATTTTTTAAGTATATTTATGTTGAAAATAATAACCCGAGCATCTCTAGACTTTAGTATGATAATAGTAGGATGCATAATACGAAAAAATTTTATCGTTTAAAACTATTCAATTTATATATAAATTTTGGAGAGAGGTTAATAATAACTAAATAATTAAAAACCAAATTACAAATAAAAAGACTTTATTGAAAATCAACAACTTCAACCCTTTTCCTCATCTTCCGATACATGTATTTCTTTGGAATATGTTTTTTGGGAGAAACTATCTGCTACATAAGGAATATTGAAAATCAGCCATCCTTCATTTGTACCATCAATGTTCAAGATTTCATATGCATCTCTTGCA
>JADGKB010000067.1:0-79372 GCA_027604185.1 Boothiomyces macroporosus
ATTAATACTGAGCACCTTCGATTGGAATTTCAGCGATTGCTTTGCGGATGGCGGCAAACTCTTCGTCAGTCAAGGTGACGTTGAGCGATCCCCAGTTTTGTTCCAGGTACTTCATCTTTTTCGTTCCTGGAATCGGAATAAAGTCTGGGCCTTGCGCCAACACCCACGCTAAGCAAAGCTGCGACACTGGAACTCCCTTCTTGGACGCGATCTGTTCAAACGCCTTTACCAGCTCAAAGTTCTTTTCAAACGAGCCTGGCTGGAACTTTGGGTTGTTTCGTCTCCAGTCGGTAGGGTCCAAGTCGTCGAGCGACTTGATCGCCCCGGTTAGGAAACCTCTGCCCAATGGCGAGTACGCAACAATCGCAATGCCAAGCTCGCGACAGGTTTGCAGTCGTCCGTCCGTTTCAATGTTGGTGTGCCACGGACTGAACTCTACCTGGTATGCGCTGATTGGGTGCACGGCGTGTGCTTCTCTGATTTGCTCTGCAGAGCATTCAGACAGCCCCAAGTACCGCACTTTTCCTTCTTTGACAAGCTCTGCCATCGCCTTGACTGTCACAGAAATCGGTGTTTTTGGATCAGGACGGTGCTGGTAATCTACGTTAGCAATCTAGTACACAAGTCGATGGTAGAGATTCCCAGTCGCTCTAGCGAGGCGTTGCAGCACTTCTTGACATACTCTGGAGTTCCGTTTATACTTCGACTACCACCAGAGCGATCAATTCCAAACTTTGTACAGATAAAGACCTCATTTCTGCGAGTTTTGAGAACTTTTCCCAACAATATTTCATTCTTGAAAGGACCGTACATATCAGCGGTGTCCCAGAAAGTACATCCCATGTCAATCGCAGCATTCAAGATCCGCAAATGTTCTGGTTCATCCTTTTCGGAAGTAGGACCGTAGAAGTCAGACATTCCCATTGCTCCAAATCCGATCGCGGATACCCAAGGTCCGTTTGCTCCGAGTTGTCTCTTGTTTGCAGTCATTTCGCTAAGTTGAAGATGCAGGAAAAATTCCTATTTATGCTACACCGAATTTTCCGATGGCCGAAAGAAACCATTTACAATACACGTGCAGCATTGATTAAGTTGGTTTATAGATACAAAACTACCAATTGGTACTATTGTCCGTATATTCGTTAGGAAGAGTTAATCAAAGGGAGAGCCAAACTATTCAATCTCTTTATAGAATTGTTAAATCAAGGCAAATGAGACAACTGAAAGAAACCAGTTGGAAGACGTTAATACAGGTAAAAGGAAAAGGGATATTACAATCATTCTTGTTATTAATTCTGCAAATTAGTGAATTGATTTTGTCATTTCTTCAAGTAATTTGAAGATATAGTTAAAACTTTGAGTTCAAGGAACTCGTTCATAGCTCGAGTGTAATTCCATTATTGAATCTTTTCTTACAAACTTCAAACAAAATGCTTTTGAATATACGAACTCTGAATAGAGGATCGTTGTACAGTTTCCCCAAAATAAAACTATTTCTAGTACAGATAATGTGAAGTGAATGAAAATGGTATCAATTTAATGCTTAGCGCTTCGATCATTTGGATTAGTAAAAATATACTGTCAAAAGGGGTTGGCTACCAGTCAAAACTGAGTATAATTCAAAGAATGCATTAAGCAGTATTTTTATTCCTGCATTCTAGCCTTTTGATATGCCTTTCTTGCGATATCTCTAATGGCTGCTGCGTTTGCTGCGCCAGATGATTCTGCCAGCTTGCTAAACGCTGAGGATGGGTCCTGCAGTAATACATGGGGACTGTCAAACTCTTTCATGTCTCCTTGATCCAGCACCAGCACTCTGTCGAAATCAGCGATGGTGTTGAGCCGGTGGGCAATACTGATGATGGTGGCATCCTTTAATGTTTTGCGAAGAACAGTCTGAAGCAGCTTGTCAGCCTCGCCGTCGATTGACGAACTGGCTTCGTCCAAGATCAGCAGCTTTGGCTGCCTGATGAGCACTCGCGCAAGACACAGCAGCTGCCCCTGTCCAGAAGAGAGGTTGCTTCCGCTGCCAATAACCTCATGCTCAAGCCTTTCCGGGAGCTGCGACACGTATTCCTTCATCCCCACCAGCTCAAGCGCCCTCCACAGCTCTTCGTCCGAAAACGCACAGTCAAGCGTGAGGTTGTATCTGATTGTGCCGGAAAAGATGTTTGCCTCCTGCGCAATGATATCAATGCTCCGCCGCAGTGTCTTCAGTCCCAGCTGCGTGATGTCTGCTGTTAGCGAAAAGTACCTCTTCCGTCAACCACAATGCTTCCGCTCTTGGGCTCAAGGATTCTAAAGAACGCTAGGGCCAGAGTGGACTTTCCAGAGCCGGTTCGTCCAACGACTCCAATCTTTTCTCCCGCTTTGATGCTGATGCACAGATCGCTGATTACATTCCTTTCCGGTTTGCTGTGGTACGCCATGCACAGGCGATTGATTTCCACCACTCCTCTTGATGGCCACGTTTTGTCTTTTGGATCACTGTCGAGCTGCATTGCCGCTTCTTTGGGGGTTTCTTTGATATATTCGATCACCCGTTGGAATGAGTTCATCTACTATTAAGTATTTGCTACATTCGACTTCCAGTTCGCCAACCAATAGATTAGAATTAGCAGTTCAGCAGTACAGCTGTCCGCCTGTAGTAGCCCAAGCCCAACCAAAGCACTAAAATAAGTCGAGTGCTGGTTGAATACAAGTGCACTAACAATAACACTGATAGTGATAAGAGAGTTCAACATATTAACTCTGAACCTGAACCATAAGGTGTTGAACCGCAATAATGCAATCCAACCACCCATTTTATCGAAAAATTTGTAATATCGTTCTTCAAACATCTTTGTTGCCGATGGAAAGTTTCCTATTGTTGTTAGACCTGACAAGGTTTCGGCATTAATAGAATCCCCAGTTGAAAAATACAATGAGAAAAATCTCTGAAATTCCAAGTTCGCAGCATCATATACCTTTCTAATATATATCGTGATGGAGTATGTGAATAGAAGCAACACTTGGTTAGATTCAATTTACCAATAAGCAAGGGACTTGCCAAGCAGATGAATACACTTTTCCCCAGAAAGGATAAAAATGTAGAAATACAAGCATAAATGTCCCCAAATACCCCATGATCCAACGCCGTCAAATCCATACCAAATCGTGTTAAAATTCTGCCAATTGGTGTTTCTTCATGAAAATAGAGGGGTGCTTGTACAACAGAGTCAAATGTCTGTACGAAATAGAACTTGTAGTTGTCGAGACCAGACAAAAACCATACAATATTAAGCAAATCTAGAGTTAACGGATACTCACAAAACACGACCGATCTTCCGATGGTAGTCGTCAGCAGCAACCGTTCATAATACGCATTTCTAGTGTTGTCGTCAGCCCACCATGTAATAACCAACAGCCCAAGGAAATCCACAGCAAAGTTCAAGACAAAGAGAACCCCAAATACCGGGAACCACACCCTGGTGTTGATGCCATTGAACAGTTTGCTATACAAGGACCACGGGATGTTTCCCTATCGTGAGTAATCAGTTTACAGTCTCCTTTTTTTCTTTTTTGACAAACTCTGCAACATTCTCTGGCTTTTTGTCGAGCGGTGCATCCAGCTCTGCCGTTTCTCGAACAGTGGATGCAGCACTCGCATCGTCCTCGGTGTGGAACTGAGCCATCAACGAGCTGAACACCCCGTTCTTGCCCATCAAATCCTCGTATGATCCGCTCTCGGCAACTTTGCCCTGGTCGAGCACGATAATGTGGTCCACCTGCTGCATGTACTGCAGCTGGTGGGTGGCCAGCAGCACTGTCTTGCCGGAAAGGTCCCGCTTGATGGCATGTTCAAACACTTGTCTGCCGACGTACGCATCCAGCGCAGCTAGCGGGTCGTCCAGCAGAAAGATGTCTGCGTCAGAGTACAGACACCGAGCAAGCGCAACCCTGGCTTTCTGCCCTCCAGACAGGTTGATCCCGCTTTCGCCCAGCTTGGTGTAGACCCCGTCTTTCATGGCATTCAGGTCCTTGACCATTCCGCACGCCTTGACCACTTGCTCGAGCCTGGCAAAGTCAACTTCCCGGCCAAAGGTGATGTTGGTCTTGATGTCGTCGCTCATGATCCACGGCTCTTGCGTAAAGTATGCGATCTCTCCGTTGATGGTGGCCTGGTGTTACGAAAAGCTACCTTCCCGGACATATTCCTGAGCTCATCGACCAACCCAGAAAACAGCGTGCTCTTTCCTGCGCCAACGGCACCAACGATTCCCACAAGGCTGCCCTTCTTGATCGTCACATTCAGGTTTTGCAGCTCAAAAGTATTCGCGTCTTCGGTATACTCCATTTTCTCCAGCTTTACTTTGGAAATGTACCGCATTTGTTTGAGCTTTCTATCGTGGACCATCTTGACGTATTTCGAGTCGCGCCATTTCCAAGTAACGTTTTGCAGTTCTAGGGCAACGTCTGCATCCCCAGAAGACTGGCTAGTCGCGGTTCTTTCTTCAGCCAGCAGGAAATCCTTCATTATTTGGTATGATTCGTATGTATTGAGAAGACTTCCAGATAGTTTCTGAAGTGTGTCGAATTGGTTGCATATTTCGTCCAAGTACATATAGGTCGGGAAGATGATGGCGGGAGAGACAGTGTTTCCCAGAACACTGTACAGGATGAACGTAAGCCCCGTTAAAAATGTGCTGATGGTTTTTGTAAATGTCATTTGCAATCTGCTGACCTTGTAAATCTTCTTTCCGATCTTCACATCCTTGGCAATGTTGTCAAAAACTGATTTGGAGAAATAGCTTTCAATGTTGCAAAATTTAATGTTTTTGATGTCTGCATTAGCGATGCATTACTTTTTAAAATTTCACGGAGCAGGTTTCCTCTGCTGTCGCTCAAGATGTTTTTTGATGTGGTGAATTTGGTGTTGGTTAAAATCAAGAAAATCATTGGGACAATCATGAGAAAGTAAAACAAGGCAGCATAAACAGCAGTCACACCGAGCAAGGTATAAACAAAGGCAAAATTCACCAAGATGAGGAAGATTGGGAAGAATCCATCTTGTATTATTTTCAATCCACCCAATAATCGACTGGAGTCTCTACCAGCCAAATTCATAATATTTCCCATGTTGTATTTCTATAGTTAATATATATTACCAAGCGACTTGTTGAACTGAGGGTCAATAGCTTGGTGTATACAGTCAAAAAGACAAAGTTCCAATATCGACATTCCAACTTATTCATAAGTGATGAATTTAAAGAGTCTAGTACTGGCTTTGTAATAACACTGACGATTAGTAAAGCAGTGATATAATAAATATTGCCAAACCAAATGCCTCCTGTATACGTAGGATCGAGGTATAGCAGAAACTAGATTAGGATCAAATTACCTGCGCAATCAGCATTGGCTTGATGCTACTGACAAAAACTATAATCAGCTGTAGTCCAGCCAAAAGCGCTCTAATATTAGATGAGTGTACAAATCTTTCTTGTATGGTTCAAGCATATGCAGATAAAGTTTCATCTTCTTTCCATCTCTACTGTTCTCCTCTTTGATTTTTTGAAAGAATTTTTGTACTGTAGGCATTAGCTCTTGACTAGTTTGCGGAAACTCTACATGAGACTAGGTTAGTATAAATGCGTACATCCTCATCCATTTCGCCTGAGGCAGCCCTTTTGTTTTCAGGAGTAACCCATGAATTGGTAATCAAACTGAGAATATCAGTTGGGACTCTTTTCATTTTGGTAAAAGCAGAAATGAACACAAGCACCATAGTCCCTTGACTTACCATTTGGGAAAGCGTAATGTGTTTGCGGCGGATCCCCGAACATTTTGCCTAAAAGGTATGTCTATGGATTGGAATACCCCCTCTCAAATGTTGTACTACTTCAGGCGTTTTCACGAAACTAAAAGGTACTTTTAGGAATATCCTACTGTTTACAATGAAGGAAAAAGTGCGTCTTGTAATGAAACATCAATCTTGCAAGTCTTTTAAGCACCAAGTAACTCTTCACGCTTACGAGTAGTGCTAATTAAAATGAGTATATTCTTGAATCAATAGAGTAAAAGTTATCTATAAATATCAGTTAGCTAAGGCTGTCTATTAATATCTGCAAAGTTCGCATTTTCATTTAATTACGTTTGGTTAAAGATCCTTCTCAAGAATCGTGCAAACAGAGTCCTGTTTCTCATTTTGAAGGACATAATTTCTCTTGAACTTGTACAGCACTTTATTAAAAGTAATATGGGTTTGCACCTGCTGGGATAAGAAGATCTATAATTTCTGGCCGAAATTTCCCATAAATGTTACATGGGTATGAATAGTTGAAATCCATTATTGCGATTCTTTCAGAAATAATAGATAAAATTACTACTCGTACTGGAAAGATTTTTTGCAATTTGGACAGTTGGTCTACATACAACACTTGACAATGTTGTCCGAAAACATCTAGGCGAAGTTCTTCATCTTGCCCCAATATGTTAACCTTGAACATTTTATCAGATGTGATAATACCAGTGAAGACCATATTTTCATTGTAATCGAAAACCAAATCGGGAGGTCCAGCGCATACTTTGAGATAAGATGGTTTCGCCTTGTTATACATAGCCAACTCTCCGCCATCATAAACTATGATAGTAATTAAGTCTGTTACTACTTCAGTTAAACCTGCAATCAATTGCACTGGTTCGCGGCCGTTTAATACCAAAAACTTTTTACCAGTGGATCCTTCTGATAGGATCAGTCCAACAAAGGTAGCGTCTTTCGGAGCTATCTGTTTTTTACTATCCATAATAAAATCAGCACCAAACCAATATGCACCTTCCCCCAATGTATTTAAGTTTAGCCCAAATACTCGAGAAAGCAAGTTGAACGCATTCCCAAAGAACTTAGGAATTTCAGCTTTCCAATCTATAAATTCTTTGATTAAACTGGCTTTTTGTTCTTCAATGAGGGCATTTAATTCAGGACTGAGAGAAATTGTAAAGTCTGATTTCGCATTTTGATCCACAGAAGCATTTTCAGGGACTTTCTCTTCTATCTTTGATGTAGAAGTTGGGGGGCAATCTTTTGTGATGGACGAGTTTCCAATTTCGTAACTACAATTTTCACCAGCATTATTGCTAAAATCTTTCTTCATAGGTCTCGAGGAAAGCCTTTGGTCTCTTAATTTTGACCTAGTGGAAGTGCAACCGTTTTCAGAACTCCTGTCAGTAACATCGCCATTAATTTCTTCCTGGTATGCTTCTTCATCACTTGGTGAAACAGAAATGACATAGCTAGAGAGTGATAGATCATATTCTTCGTCTGATATTATCGTATTGCTTTTATACACGAGGCGTCTTTGTGGACGTGGTACTGGTTGAAAGGCAATTGTTATTTATTATACTACCTTGCTCGAGAAAGACTGTATTAATCAAACCAGGGCTCTCTATATTCCAAGTGTTATTTGTTAATGGTAGCATCTGTGTAGCAGCTTGGTTCCCATCCATTGATGTATCTGTCACAATAGATTCATCATCAGAACTACTATCTGTACTAGTAATCATCTCTTTTGGACCTAACATTAATTTCATTTTACTGCCCCAGTCCATATTATCAACTCCAGCTGACCTCCCAATAAATGTGGCCTTTTTATTTTTGTTCAATTAGTACAAGCCCCACCCATGTGGAACATACTGCTTTTTTGGGAATGGCACTCCAGTCACAAGAAGATGGGACCTCAATATTCCTCAACAACATAGAGTAGGACTGGGAAAAGAAAACAAAAACTTCGCTAACCAAAAGATGCTGTCTTTGTTTTCATTTTGAAACTTGAACGGGGATTTTACCTTCACCAATGTCACGCTTTGATCTGTGGCGCAGTGAATCATTTTACCATTTAAACTGAAAGTGGACTCTATTTTTGTGTTCAACAAATGAATTTTATCAAGATCGCTGTAATTTGCACTTCCGCTGTATTCGCTTTGGCCACTCCTCCAGTTTCCGCAGATGAAGTGTCTCCAGTATCATATATCGATGGCAATAACATGGGGCAAGGACATGCTTCAGGCAATTAATGTCTATTATTCTACGATTCTCTTATCAATAAAGAATCTTCACTATATAAACATCTAACAGCTATTTTCATGTTGAATTCATTTTTATAACACTTAATCAAGCGATTGAGATGCCATCTTTTTATTTTCCATCGTAGTCAATTATAAACGGCCAATTGACTTGCAATAGGAATGGGTTTACATTGGTAATTCGCATTCAGAAGAGTTAACTGAAAGATCTGTAATATCATTGTACCATGACTTGAGGCCATTCTCATCAATAAAGTGTGTACTATGATAAAAATACTGTCTTTTAGCAGCCGTTTTATCTTTTTGGGGTACTAGCTTCCTATAATGTAGAAAGACTGAGAAGGAACCACTAACTGACGAGAAGTGGAAGGACATTATCCAAAGATATTACCGCAATTCTATTCGAAACTGGAAATTATAGCATTCTTATCTTTGTTCAAATGGTGAATATAAGTTACAGCCATGTAAATTCAAAATGTTCTTATAAAGCTATCCTTTTTTAGTGCACATGGCAATTTTCAAAATTACCTTTTTTGTCTTTTTAAGCAAAAATGGAAATGCCCCGAACCAAGTTAAATGATTGACAAAAAAGTTGGTGAAAAAGCATTTGCGGCAGCTTTATCCTGTTGACCCATTTCGCATATTATAGAGAAATCTGGAGCCAAGTATGCTAGAAATACTGCACAAATCCTTATAAAAAATCCTTCTAGTGAGAAATTATCCAACTAGTTTTTGGGTTCAGTATCAAAGGATTGATCCATTTGAAAAGAGCAAAGTAAAAGAGTTTTGTGAAAAGTACAGGCTGGGCGATCCTGGATATTTCGCTGGGTTGTGGTGCGCCTGGGAACCACACGTTTGAATTATTAATGGCGGTTGCAGCTCTTGAATACATCTTTCGACTTGGCTCGTTCACGCAAGATTTTTTTTATTTCGATTGACAGTTGAATAAAAAGTGAAAATAAGTTATATTCAAGTTAAATCAAAGTATTTTCAGATGCTTTTGCAGCAACAGGAGTTTCGCCATACCGTGTAATGGTCAAAAAGACCTGTTCCAATGTTGTTTGAGAAACCCCCCAGCTTTTTACAAATGGGTCGGAGTTGAGGGTTTTGACTAGAAGCGACACATTAGGAAGAGAAGAGAAGGGAAATTGGTACAACAATGCTCCGGCAGAGGCGTCCTCCAATTCTGCATCTGGCATGTGAGACAGCACAATATTTCTCGCGTGTTTCAACCTATCTGGTTCAGTAATAACAGATAGTTTGTAGCCGACACCGAATTTTGTTTTCAAACTATTGGAATCGCCAACAGCCCTAATTCTTCCTTTGGACATAATAACAATTTGATCTCCCAGGACATCTGCTTCCTCCATACTATGGGTGGTCAAAATAATGACTCTGTTTGCCTTAAACTTTTCAATAAAGGACCATACATGTCTTCTATTTACAGGATCCATTCCAGTTGTAGGTTCTAAATTAGAATAAGACTACCATCAAGGTATACAATTTTAGGATCGCCAATCGTGGATATTACAACTGATAATCGTCTCTTCATACCACCTGAATAAGTGTTTACTGGGTTATCAGCAACATGCAGCAATCTCACTGCTTGCAAACGTTCAGTAATAATCGAATCCCATTCCTTTTTTGGAACACCTTTTAGCCCCGCATACAATTCTATATGCTCTCTTGCGGTTAGTTCGTTGAACAAGATATCATGCTGAGGACATACTCCCATAATCTTTCGAATTTGATGCATCTCTGTTGTGAGAGAATGCCCATAAATCAATGCATTGCCGCTACTGGGTGGGGTTAAGCCAGATAAAATGTTGATTGTGGTTGATTTCCCAGCACCATTTTGACCCAACAGAGCTACCAATTTACCAGTTTCAAAAGCAATACATGTATCAAACACTGCAGTCTTTGCAACTTTACCAGAAAAAGTAGTGTACTCTTTTCGCAAATGAGCAATCTTCACCGATTGCCAATAATCTAAGTTAATGCGTCACCAACCTTTTGACAATGCCATTTCTCTTTGACGAAGGACATCAGGATCAATTCCTTTAGGAAGTGGGTCATTGTTGGAATTTATAGTGTGCATTAGCATAGCTTTAGAGTCCACCATATCTCGCTTGACATTCAATCCCCAATACGAGCTTGTAAATGGGAAATTGTACGGTAGCTTGTATCCAAATTCATTTGCAATCACGCAGTCCAAGTACCAAGTTAAGATTGCATAAAAGATGATATCAGTCAAGAACCAATAAAACATCATCACAGGTGCTGGCGGAACAGCAGAAATCCCATCAGAGTAGGTAATGGTATAATCAGACGGAATTTGTGAATAAATAAGACTCCAAGGTAATCCTGGACCTGCAACAGCAGTATTCGTTAAAGAATCGATTCTTCCATTTGTCAAACTGGAAATCATTAAAAACATTAGCCCAAAATTAAAAAATGGCAGAAAGCCCAAAACTACATTAATAATACTTACTAATAGAGAATATCACAGGCATAGTAGGTTTGTACCAGATATATCCCGTATAAGATGACGAAAAAATGAAGCTTTCAAATAGCAATCCGATTATAAATACAAATATCCCAACAAACAATCCGGCTTGAACTTTTTGGAATAATGTCGATAAAAAGAATGCAAATACAACCATTGATAATCCAAATAGAAAGAAGGTAAGGAATATCACCTAAGTCAGCCATTAATTACAAAAATATTTGCCTTGGTAAATGCTTTAAAGCCAAATGCAACTCCCAGCGCAACAGTAACCCATGCACTAACAAAAACCAGAAAAGAATTGGTGAAAAAGTGACTTAACCAATAGACAGAAGGTCTCAATCCCATTACTTCCATACCAATTCGAAGTTTCTTTTCCTTTTCTTCTAGAATTTGGCTTAGTACATTGATGAATATCACCATGATGCAGCAAAAGAAAAATACAGGCCCCAAGTTTTGTACAATTGTATCTGATAATGTGGAGGGAGGAACGGTTGGCCAGTCCATCATTTTTACGTCGAAATTCACCCGAGTATCAGTATTTCCAACAACAGACACTATAATCAAGGCAAAGTTACTAATTGCTTCGTCTAGCCCTCTTGTCATTGCTAGTAATTGCTCACCAAATACATCTACACCATCTGCAATGCGAGAGTGATTATACCAAACCTGGTATCTGATATTAGTAACTGTTCCAGTCTTGATATCAAAATTGATCCCCCAATTGGTAGTGTTGGGATTTGATACTACATACTGATACAAAAAATCTGCACTTGGGATAGGAATCATCCCAACTTTTTGGATCGGAACTTGATTAATATCTTGTAAGTGAATAAATACCTGATATTCCAGTTTGGAGCTGAAACGCCTCTTCTCCAGTACGCTCTGCATTCCTCTGTGCAAAAGCGGTTAAATAATTTCGCACTGTAGCAGTATCTGGAGTGTACATTATATTTATACAGCCTTTTCTGCTTTGGGGTATGCATCCGTACACACCAGACAAGCTATGCGAGGCAGGATTTTTATTTGAAATGCTCTGATTAGAGAAATCTGCTTGTTGGAATATATATATCAGTATCATAAACATTAGCGGAGCACCAACAGTTTGAACCAAGTAAGTCCGCCAAAACCGTAGCTGAAATTAGAGAGTAGAGTACCTGAATGAGACAGTTGCGTTTTAGCATAATAAATAATTGACTGATCCATGATGCTTGCTGTCCATCGTTTTGATCATTCATATCTTTTTGCACAGGATCCACTTTTTTGGCGAAGCCTGTTTGCGGCATTTAATCAAAACAATCAAGCTCGAAAAAGCCAACGAAATGAAGCAAATTTGTTTGTAAACAAATTAATAAACAAAATGATGTTGAGTGAAACGCAGTTTATTCAGCTACAACAACCAGACTCCGAACAGGAACGAGAGCACGCATAGTATGGCAACGACATTAAGAGAGAGACCCTGAGGCTTTGGTCTTTGTTTAGAGAGTGTACTGGCAGTAGTAGTTGTTGGCGGGACAGAGGTATCCGCCCTGCGTTGGCGCAACAGATTGACTCTTTCCAATTCAGTTTTATATCCATCGCATGCCGCTTGCAAGATTGAAATGCGTTCCTTCAAATCGCTAATTTCCTTATCTTTGCTATGATCTACTTTTTCCTGCTTTTCAGCCTTTTCGATTGGCGAAGATGTAGACACTAAATTAGCAAGATATTACATGGCTGGGCATATACAGGTTCAGGATCTACAAAGTTGCTTACTGATACTCTATCGGAAATCATAGTAGCTGCTCTTGGTCTTTGAACTTCATCCATTTGATAAACGCATCTCAGCTTCTTTTCCGCAATGATATCAACATGAGATGCATCTGGGACTGATTTCCTAACTTGCTCTGCTTGCGTCCATAATTCGGCTATTTTTGTAATCATTTGCTGCTCGTCTAATTTTAAATTTGGCAATTTAATCGATTGCACAAGGAACTTGTCTCGACGCTTGGCATCGAATGTCGCTCCTTCTTTAATCTGCAAAAGAATCATTATCTCGCACTTTTCTCCAGGCTCCAATCGCCCGCCATTTGGTTTGACGCTGAACTGCTTTGGTGCAGTTGTTTTTACTTTGAAAGCAATCGCTTCAGCATTGTTGTTTGTAATCGTAATTGACTGCTTTGGGTTTTGGCCTGCTGATTGTTTAAAGACCAAGTCTCCGTCCGGTTGTACTTCCATTAGTGAGAAAAACGAGCGCAATTTCAAATCTTGACTTGCGGCAACCAACACCAATACGGAAAACCAAGAGCGAGCGAATCGCAATGGTAACAGGATGCTTGATTTATCTTTATTGATCTAACTGTATCTTTTTGCTTCAGCACAAACTATGGTATAAGCGACGGATTAGAACAGGACAGCATTCGCATTCATCGTCATCATAAAGCTTTTTCCTGGAGAAGCCTTTGTGGGAATTAACAGAAGACGATACGCTCATTGTTGGCAGACTGTATTTGTCTGGATTAGTAATTCAATACCCTTTTCAACGTAATCAGAAACTGAAGGTGCAGGCATTTTGGCTTCAGAATAGACAGCACTTAGTTTGAGTGTCCCAAAGTCTACACCAGTCTTTCCTGCTTTTCTTGCTAATTTGGCAGCTTCCATATAGTCTGCGGCAGCTTTCTCATCGCCCTTGATATCGTCTGGAATTATAATCGTTTCAATAAGGAATCTGTCACCCTTTCTATCTGGATGGAACTCTGATTTGTTACAAAGAGTGACTGTAATCGTGACTGTTTCCCCAGGAGGAACTAACCCTTTATTGGGCTTTACTGTAAATGTTTTTGGCGCCGTTGTTTTTATCTTGTAAAATTGGGTTTGGGTGGCATTGTTGCATAGCAAAACGGTACTGTATGAATCGTCGCTCCTCTGGAAAACCAGCTCAGAAGAAGGCGTTATTTCCATTGAGGCCGTCAGCTTTGTTGCTGATTTATATACCAAAGTTGGACCAGCAGGTTTTCCCTCATTGTGTCTTTGGGAGTTGGGGGAACAAACCTCTGAAACGCTAGAAATAACAACTATTCAATTATATATTATCCCATCAGCAGATACTGTGGTAATGACCAGTAGCTGGAAAAAAAATTGTGTTCAGTTGTCTTTTAGGACTGCAGCTGCCATTATAGAGAGAGTAATATTGAATAATAGAATAATTTATTAGAATTAGGCGGCAACAGTATGGAACCACTGTGAAATGCTCTTCAAAGAAAATCTTTTGGAAGGCACTACACTCTGTGCAGTGTAAACGTGGTTGAGAGGCGATTCGCTTCTAGCCCTAGAAATGCTGCCATATTCAACTTCAAAATTTACACGGAATTTCATATCTTGCAGGTTGGCACCAGTCTGCTGCTTCCAATATTGCAGCAAATAGTCAGAGTTGCTTCTGGTAAGGTGGCCAGCTGGCATAGACTGAATTAAAATCTTTTGCGACTTTGCAAGGTCGAGGGTATCAATGTTCATAAAGGAGAATTTAATAGAGAGTGTCTTTCCTGGTTCTATTACTGCTACTCTTGGACTGGCCAAAATGACATCAGGAGCTGAAGTCTTGACTTTAAATATGCGTTGGGTATGTGTTGTGTTTCTAATTGTAACTGTTTTACTGTCCGCCTTTCCGTTGTACAGCTGGACGTTTAGTTCTGTGTATTCCATCAAAGAAGGCATTTTCTGTCCTTTTTTTGTCATCACTGTTTATATTCGAATCCTGATCGCCACTCGCACAGCCAGGTAATGCCCTGCTCAAAGCCATACTCGCAGCAATTAAAATTCCATTAGAAAAGCGTACAGCTTCTTTTATTTCGAAACTACCGAGGAAAAGATTTCTTTGATTAAGCGAGGAATATCCGCTGTGTTTGTGGCAAGGAAAGACCTTCCTTTTGGTAATTTCTTGACCAAGTCATGCGCTTCACGCCCGATTGACCCGATGAATAATGCAGTTACAGAAACCTTTGGATCTTTTTCTAAAATAGCACCAAATTCGTTGGCGGAAATGCCGTATCTCTTCAAATTCGCATCTGAAATTACAAAGACAAAGTAATCGTCTGCTTTGTCCAAAACGATATCCTGGATCGCTCTAGCTGTTGCAGATATTGTATTGTCGCCGCTCCAACAGTATTGAGCATGCGCGTTCATTTGTAACACAACTAAAATGAGATCATTGTTACCTTCAAGCATTTCCTTTTCGTTCTTTGGTGGTTTTCCCGCTTGCACAAAAGGAATACATGATGAATCACCGCTGTGCCCTACGATGTCATATACATATTTATGCTCCAACGACTTTAAGCTCTCCATGATCTTGATTAAATATCAAATACCATAATTGCGGTTTCAAGAGATTTAGTTAATCTATAATCGTGACCATTAAATCGATACATGCTTCCAGAAACATCAAATACAAACTTTAGTCTTTTTGGGAGTTCGTGGATAGTAGTGTCGCTTTGCTCATGCCCTCTGCGTTTATAAATTGAATGTTCTCCAGTTATGCCCTCTACTAATTTAGAATCATCGATTTCCCCATCAGTTTGGTTTTTCAGCCATATTCTTTCTTTCTTGCTGGCATTGACTGATTCAAGGATAATTCGCAGTTGCTGGACTTGCTGTTGAACATTTTTCGAAAGACGATCAAACACTTCTGCTTGGAATGGACTCATTTGAATATCTTCAAGCTTCTTCTTTAAAGCATCTTGGCCCATTGCTCTGGCGGCATCCAAAACTTCTTGAGGGACTTGGTTTTTCACTTCCTATTGTTAATGCGACTTACATCTGGTAGCTGATGCACTGGATTTCCAGAATCTAATCTATACGGCCCACCTCTGCCACCTAATCCGGCCGTATTAGACCCACCAGTGCCTGAATAATCAAATAGATGTTACCTCCAGCCCAAGTGTTTCCTCCAACATGGGGCTCATTCTTCTCGTCAACTTTACCGTGCTTTGGACCTTCAATTTCAGGAGGTGCTTCTTTGCGATATTGAATAGCCAAGCTCTCCTTATTTGGCGCTTGCACTGATAGAAGACTGATGTTTTCAAGTTGAATTCCGTGTCTGGAAAATGTTTCAATAAGGAATTCGGTCAATTCGGTTCGATGAACATCGAAATCAAAAACATTTCGCAATAATGTTTCGATTTTCTCTTCAGGGAACTTTTCCTTGTGTCGAACAATGTTGATTAATTCCTATAGTTAAACCTTAATTACCCTCAGGGAATATGGGTAGTTCACCAGTCCATCATCGAAAGCCTTTCTTAGGTCTCCAAACGCTCCAACCAATTTTTTGATTACCTCTATATCAATCGAAGGGGCAAGTTGAGAGAGGAGCGACACTTCAGAATTGAAATCAGGGTTTTCCACAGGATACGTACCAAAAACTTCTCCGATTGCACCATAGAAATCATTACCCAAGAAAGGAAATCCTGGTCGGTTTGCAAGAACAATCATTCTAAAATCCTGATATTAAAAAATTCATACGGGGTGTAAAACGATATCGCCAGGAGTACTTGAAGCTAATGGACGAATTTTGCGACCATCTAAAATATCCATTTGCCCCGTTTCAGCCAAACTTTTCAATATCGAAGTAATATACACTGGAGCTTTATCGGCTTCATCAACCACTAAAACCCGACCATTTTGAGCAGCTTTGATTAAAGGACTGTCTTTGTAAACAATCTTGCCATGTTCCAACACTGGCTGAACTAGTAGCGATTGCACAGTCGTATCACGATGTAGCTGGATATACTCCCTTGGATACTCGAGCAATTCCAAAAATCGATCAGTCAATTTGTTTTTTCCGACACCCTGATTGCCAATCAGAAGCAGATGTTCACCCAGAGCAAAATCCAATGCAATATCTCTCATTACACGTTTGTGAGTAGGATTTTCAAAGAATTTCACTTGTCGCTCGTATTTCCCATCTGAATTTACTGAGGTATGGGGAATAAGAGTCTTTGCTTCTAAATCATCAGCCCTAATTTTGTATTTTTCAACGGAAACATCGCCAAAACTAATAGATGACAAAGAGTCTTCAATAGAGAGCTAGAATTAATCACGAATACATTCTTGGAAGTAGATTTTGAAATTCCACAGTCTTTCAGTAACTCAATCAAAGCATTCCTACCTAGTTGCGGCAAGAAAGGAGCCAGACAGGTGTTCATTATCAATGTGTACAGGTCGGACTCTGGAAAAGCAGCCCTCTTACAAATTCGAAGTAACTGTCGGGTAGATAACGAAATAGACTTTGAAAGGATACTTTCATGTCCGTTTACATTCGCCAAGTTACGGAAACGATGTGCAAAGTTGAAAATCAACTCCAATTTCTCAGTGGGGCAATTGCTTTGCTCTGAATTAAACAATCCAAACCTTTAATCAGTCGTTTCTCTTCTTCAAAGCCCATTTCATCAATCTTTATGAAATGGAACATACTGGAGATTTCCTCGTTGAACCAAGTAAAATTTGGTTGGTGCTTGTCTGTGCTAGCGGTTGCAATGATTCGGAAACTTGGATGAATGCAGAATATCTTCTTTTCAGCCAGTTGCTAGTTTAGAAATAAAGGGTACTTGATCACTAAAGCCAGAATTAAGTTTCATGTGTTCATAGTTGATACTGTTTGTAAGAAAAGTACCATCAGGCAAAGTGATTTCACTAAATTAATGAAACTATACCGATCTTGAATTAGTCGAGACAAAGCAGCTAACACTTCAGAATGGATCCAATGTACACCATCTAGGACAGCTATTTTGCCCTGCTTAGCGGCGGTAATGATTGGAGAATCTTGCCAAAATGTAGTGCCGTCATTTCTAGTATTTCGTCGTTGCAAAAAATCCCTGGCAGTCATATCTCGGTATAAATTAACTGTAACGGTGTCGTAGTCCAAAACTCTGGCAAATTCATTGATACAAAAGGTTTTTGAGCTAGACTTTGGTCCAACTAGAATCATATCTTGGTGCAATACATGAGACTGCATCATTCTAGTCAGAATATCGGAGCATCTAGGTGACATGATAAAATTAGATGAAGGTTGAGCAGGAAAGTCACCAGTAATTACGGAATAGCCAATCACTTCTTTTCCTTGCTTAAACATAGCTTTTCCATTCTTTACACCATCAAACATGTAATGTGTACGGTGAGTAAACGCTCTACTTTTATCCTTTCTAAATGCCAAGTTGAATTTTGTCAACAAATCATTATAAATATTTTCCAACGTTTCCGGCAACGCTCAATTAATGTTATTGTACCTTTAGGCATCCAGGAGTTTGGCCAAAATCTCTCAATTGTATGTTTGAGTCCAAGCTGAATATCTGCAGGAAATCTATTTTCGAAAACATTAAAATGTTCCAGTGCTGATTGGCCAAATGCAGGCAACAAGTTATCAGCAGATAACAACTGGTTGTTGGTATTCCCTCCAAGTTTGATACTGCCAACTACATTGGCCAATGACTTTGTACTATCCCCAATCTTTAAATCTGGAAATTGTCTTGCTTGAGAAGAAGTAATAATCGGGCTTTCAGATATTGAAGCGTCAATGTATCTAGATTGAAATCTACTTCTAAACGGTGGATCCAACGGCTTTCCAGGATATGGCGGAACAGGAGTACCTATCGCAATAACCCTAAACTTTTCATGAGCTCTAATTAATCCCAACGTATCCAGCTGCTCTTTAGAATGAGTCTTCAACAGCTCGTCATACTGCGAATATGAAATTATATGCTTGCCATCCTCAAGTGTCATTTCTCTATTTTCCAATAAATTGTTCAACACCGGTAATACATTTCGTTCTGCTTTTTCAATTCCTTCAATTATCAAACATCGGCCATTTTGAACAGCTCGAACACAACTTCCGTCGATCCAGAGTAGCTCTTGGCCACTCTTTCCATTAATAATTTCACGACGTTGTTTCAAATCAGACTCTGCCGATGTATCTGGATGAATTATTATATATTCCGCTTCCTGTTGAGTCAAATTCAGATATTGCTGTGCAATGCGTCTTTTTAATGGTCCAGGCGGTCCATATAGAAACATGTCTTGCCCAAGGCTATCCTTTTTCATCATCCACTGTAAATGGGCTTTAATATCGTTTGGTATTTCGTGGAACGGAGGAGCAGGAACAAGTTCTTGCGCTTTGGGTGTGTTTACTGGAACGCACACTGAGCCAATGCACACTTGGTTTCTACTGGTCAAGTGTCGCTTGACCATATCCAACCTTTTCCTTGTCCTCTGCATTACAAGTGGAAAAAAATATCAGACGTGCCGTTGGTTTTGGCATCGTTCACATGCAACAATATTCAGTGATCATCTAAGTGTAGGAAATTTGACAAAGGTTATAGTTTATTTTAGATACCGTCAGCAGGATACATCCATCCAAAAGTATCAGGTCGTTCCCCGTTTTGAATTTCACGATATGCTTTGTACAATTCCTTAAATCCACTATAGTCGCCATTCACCTTGACTGACTCGATCTTTAGTTCAACAGGTTCGTCTTTACGCTCCCACATTTCACTCAAATCAGTGATAACTTGGGTTTCTTTGATTTCTTTTGATGGAATCTGCCTATCAATTTGAGCAACCGGCGTAATGACTACAGCAGTACCAACAGCAGCAATTTCATCGTATTCTTGTAGAGTGTTCCATGGAATTTTACGCATTTCAATTTCCCAGCCAAAACTGCTTGCTAGTTCTGCCAAACTTCGGTTTGTAATACTAGGAAGAATGCTGTTACTTTTTGGAGTAACATAGACTGTCTTACCATTAGATTTCTTGAGAGCTACAAAGTTTGAAGTTCCAAATTCTTCAATGTAGGTTTGCGTTTTTGGATCCAAGAAGAGATTAACCAAGTAGCCATCCTTCTTTGCCCTTGCAGTAGGCCCAAATACAGGTCCGTAATTTCCGCCGAGTTTAACATGCCCGACACCAAACGGGGAAGCCCTATCAAATCCATACTGAATTAAGGCTTTGCACGGAGATCCCATACCACCCTTGTAATAGTCACCAACAGGATTTACAAGGATGATAAATTGGAATTCCGAGCTAGGAGATAACCCCAAGCAACCACCACTGCCAAAAACAAATGGTCGGATATACATTGACCCTTTACTTTCAAGCGGAGGAACATAATCAGCATTATCCTTTACAGCTCGCACTACTCCATCAATAAACATTTCAACCGGTGGAGATGGCATGGATACTGCAGCGCATGATAATTGTAGTCGCTTTGCATTTAATTCGGGTCGGAATATTCTGATTTTACCTTGCTTGTCTTTAAATGCTTTCAATCCTTCGAAACAGGATTGGCCGTAGTGGATACCTTGTTAGTTATTTATACCTGTTGCGAAAGCGTTCATTTCAATATTTTGAGTAGAGACAAATACTCCGTCGTCCCATTTACCATCTTTCCATGTGTATTTGAGGAAGGATTTAGTTTTGATGATATCAAATCCAAGAGTAGACCAGTCGATGCCTGCAGTCATTTTGAAAGAAATTATAAATTCGAGTGAGTAGTTAATCTCCAGTCACGTGCTCGGAGCCGAACTTGGAGATCAATTATGGATGTAATTTTATATTTCAGCCTTTATTCAAACCATCTAGGACATGAAAAGCAGATTGTTATTCCCATACTTCCAATTCATCCTGCTCTCCCTCACCAAACATTTGCTCAACCAAAACCCTACTCTCATTCTTTATCTGTTCAATATTCTTTGTAATCATTAAATCAGCGCGCTTCCTTCTAATTTCTGGATCTTTAGCCAACATTTTTTCAATGTTATGTTTGTGGGTTTGATATTTATTCCATTGCGATTGAATAGTTGAATCCGATTGAACCTGCTCTATGGTTTCTCTTTTGATTGAGTGTAGCCTAGTCTCGCTCGTCAAGTGGATCAAGTTTGCTATTCTGTCGTTTGTGTCAACCTTTGGTTTAATTAGGAATAGTAATGCAAAGTAGAAACTGAAACAAAAGAATCTGAATTAGCATTTCTTACCGTATCCTTGAAAACAAATTGTACTGAGTTTCTTCAAATGGAATATCGATTAATCCGTCATAGCCCAATAAAATGACATCAATTACTACTGCCAAGAGCGTTCCTAGTAAAGTTACAGTTCTAACTGTTGGTCTATCAAAAGTACAAAAGCCAGCAACGATCAAGAAAAGGACATATGGGAACAGGATATATGGAAGTGTATAAGTGGTGTAATCATACTTGTCTACACACCATTTACAGTCTATATTTCCACAAATATAATAAATCTGTCTTCCAATATCAGTTGAAAGAAAATCAATCAAATCCAAGTCAGGGCCAGTATAAACCATCATTTTCTGTTTAATTATAAACGACGGAGTATCGATCCTAATCCCTACAATTATTTTAATATTACCAAGCTCTTTAAAGATATTATGTCTTGGCAGCAACCCAAGTACGAGAAACAAAACCATTGAACCAAACACCAGCCATTCCACTATTGAATTCACTGGCTTACTTTTCGAGGTGAAGAAAGCAAAAATATCTTTGGCTTTTGTTACTGCAATCATGATTCCAATCGGAACCACCACTTGGTTAATGATTTCCATTTCAAAAAAAGCAAAATTTAAAGAATAGCTCAAAACTTTACAAAAGTTTATAGCTAAAGAATAGAAACTATAATTATTTTTTGATTTTTTAAAAATGTTGAATCTGCTTGCTTATTCCAAAATCTACTTGCACGCAGCAAAGTATCCAACACAACCAATAGTAGGAGTATTGGTTGGAACCCAAGATCAAATCACTGATGCAATCCCATTATTCCACTCGCTATTGCTACCTGGACCTTTACTTCAAGCCGCAATGGAGCAAATACAGGATACCATTATTGGCCTTTATTATTCTAATCAGTCGATTCAAATGATAGAGTTGCTGGGGTTGGAAATTAAGAAACAGAACGGAAATTGCTTGTTGATAAAGTTCTTTTTGCTAATGTAGGTTTGATAAAGAATTGGTGGTTTATAAGCATACTGAACATGGATGGAAAGAACAGCAAGAGAAAATGTAAGTTTAATTAACAAAAGCTTCATGAAGGAATTTGAAAAGCAAGAGATTTTTGATTTTGAGTCAAGCTTAACTACAAACCAAGATTGGCTGAATAAACACATTAAAGTTTACTGTTGTTTATTTAAAAATAGGGAGCAGGAAATCGTACGATTCCAGGCTGTCAAATTCCACTTGCTGAACAGATTCACTCTCTTCAATAATCTCAACATCTTGGGTGGGGATTTCTCTAGTTTTTGGCTTGAGTGATAATTTAAAGAATTGCTCAACTAATTTACTTGGAGGAGCAATGATATGTGATGGCGCATCCAAGAAACCTAACGATTTCTGTTCAATGTTTTCTACAGAAACTGTCCTTGTCTTTGCTGGTGTAAACATTTTAATTTGTTCCTTGGTTTCTTGAGACTCTTCTTTTGCAACATCTTGTTGAGTAGTTGCGATTTCCAATTGTTGATTGAGAAAGTAGAATCCAGATGGCAGCCAAACAAAGCCAAGAATATCTTTATCTTTGATCACGAAAGAATCAATTGGAACAGGAGATGATGGATTGAAACAATAGACTTGCGTTTGCTTGGTTGCTACAGTTACTGCAAAGTTCCTGTTCAATACAGATATTTTTTGAACCGACATGTTCAGTGACCAGACGACTAAAGTTAATATAAATTACCAGAACAGGACAGAATATTCCAAACGGTGAGTTTTGTATTATCAATTGCAATCAAATATGGTGTTGTTTTGATAAACAAAAGTTTATGAATATTTTCAGTAGAAAATACCAATTTGGTCTGTAACTCACCATCAGTAGAGTATAGGGCAATAATATTCTTGAATGCAACTGCTACCAATGATTCATCGTCTGAAATAGCAATTGATTTAGGAAGGTAGCCCTTGTAGCTAGCCACTGTCTGGAATGTCCAAGACGCTACATTAAAACATTATTACATTCAGCCTTGGATAGTTGCCACAGTTTAAAGGTACCATCATCACTTGTAGTCCCGCAAATAGTATTTCCCATGCAAACACTATTGATACCATTCATGTGGGCTTTGTCTACTCTGGTATTGATTTGGAATGACTGTTTGCTTTCATTGTATTTCCAGAAATTCAAAAAGGTTTCATTTTGGAATTCAAGGTTGCTTTTGGTGTCGACTGTAACCATCCACTTTCCTTCGTCAGTAAAAACGGCATGTCTAATATGTGGTTGGACTACTTTATCCCCCGCTACTCTATTATGCAACATTAAATCAATCTAATATTAATACGAGTTACTTCTTTGGAATTTTGGTCTTTGGAAACATCGTAAAATTGAAGTGTAGAAGGTCTTCCATTTAGAACTAAACACTGCGAATTAGGATCAACGGTCAATCCCACAGAGTGAGGATATATCTTTTTATCTACTGTGGCAGCTTTTAATCCAGAGATGGTCTGTGAAATTTCAAGCGATGAAGCAGAAATTAGCAATAATGAATTGTCATTTAAACAGACTGCGTATTGCATTTGGTTTGGAGCTATAGTAATATTAATCAAGTGCGAAGATAATCTAGGAATGAATTGGGTGTGTCTGGTTGGTACTTGCCACAAACAAAGTGTGTCTTCCAAACCACCAGAGAGCATGTAGTTTCCATCAGAGGAAATGTCTAGAGAAAGCACTTGATACTGATGCCAATGGAAGAATGTAGTCTTTGGCTCTTCTCTGTACATCAAGTTGATGCAGTATGAAAAGGTAATCTTCCCGATAGCATCCCCTAGTATTACACAAGGTTCAGTAGGGTGCATTTTAACCAGCGAAATTTCATCGGAATGCTCAAATCTACATTAGCAAATCGTTACTCTAAAATATTTGGGTACTCGCCAAACTTACACACATAGTAGCAAGTAGGTCTGTAATCCAATACCACCACTGCTGTATTCAATTCATGGTTGATATCAAAATATCTAAATCCGTAGTTGAGGTTTCTATAGTTTTCTTCCCCAAATACTTTAGCGAAATTGAGATACACTTGCGAATTGCTGGTAAACTTTTTCACCACATCTTGAGTTGCAAGAATTTTTCCTTTCTTGCTTTTTGTAATATTTTCTGCAATGTATAGTAATTCTGGTTCGGCAGACACTAGCTTCTTGATTCCTTCTTTAACATTGATTTCTTTGATTTGTATTCCTTGCTTAAAGTCCCACACGATTATTTCACCATCTGGAAAAGCCGCATAGACCTAGAATGAAAAAGCAAATACAAGCGACTGTTTGGCAAGCGCTATTGTTGGTGTTTTCTGAATATCTGTACTTAGTTTATGAATTTGAATTCCAGTCTTTGCACTGTAAACTTGGACTCCGGACCGCACACTGAACAGAATGTAATTGCTGTCCTTGGAATATACTGGACGAGCATGCTTTGGGCCGATACCCAAGTATTTTAAATCTTTAATCATTATGAAATTTTTCGACAAGAAAAAAAAAAGAAAAAAATACAGTCTTGAATCTATTCGATGATTTTTCCTTTGGCTCCAAATGCTCCACTTTTGATTTTCTTGTGGGAAACATTGAGCTTGATAGAGGCGTCGCTTGAAAGGTCAATTTCGCTCAACAAACCAGATGCGGTAAAGTCTACTACAATTGGCTCAGGTTCAAACTTTTCGCATTCTAATCTTGCAATTATTTGCTTGAGATCAAAGCCTTCAGTTTTGCCTACATCCCACAATAGCGTCCTTGCGTCCAAGTCCCATATCGCGACCGGTTGAGTAACAACTTGACCAACATCACCCTGTTTGGTAATAGGGCAGTTCAGAGTTAAATGCTCTATTGGGTGCTTTTCAAAGAACTTTCCAACGTTTTGATATGCGATTAGTAGATTCGTTTCGGTTTCGGTGAATTTCCATACTGGATTTAACACGATTGGCACACTTTCTTGAATATTTTCTACTTTGACTTGATATTTCATGATAGGAATACTTTGGCTCTGGAATTCCTGGATTCCTTGCAGTTTTAGCTTGAATTCTCCAGGCGTTTCAAGTTGCTCGACAAACTGAGGGTTTACGATAAACTTTTCCAGTTTGGTTACATTCGAAATTTTGAATATAGAAGATTCTGCATGAGAACTAGCGATAGATGTCAATGCAAACGAAATCTCCCCAGCAATTAAATATTGTTCAATTGCCCCACTCTCTTCAATAACATTTATAGTTTCCGAAATGTAGACTTCGAAAGTAGGTGAAATAGTTGGGAACTCTGCTTGGTCAAAGACGCCATCTATTTCTACCACTTTTTCATGCTTTAGTTTTCGGGCAGATTCTGAAATTCCAGTTGAATTTTTGAATGACTCTGAGTGTGATGAACCCATTCTCCCGTGCAAGTTAGTTCAAAGTTAGGTAGGTCTTACTTTCTGACAGATGGAGGTCTTTGTAGCTGTTCGTTTATGCTCTTGATGGCACTGGATGTAACAGTTTCATCTTCCTTTATGATTTGCTCTTGAATTGAAACGTTAATAACCTTTCGCCTACGTTAGAGAGAATTACTGAAAATCTTCATCATCTCCAAAATTGGCTTTAAAGAGATCATTATCATTATGAGGTTTGATTGTATAGCCTTCAGCGTCTACTACAGCGGCATTTGAAGGCGTGAGAGATCCTGTCACTGAATAGTTTGGCTTGTGTGGTGTGGCAATAGAATGCCCATCAGCATCTATGGGCAATTTTTCCAACTTGCTTGATATCTGTTCAGACTGCTTCAATGCCTTGAATCAAATTAAACTTACTGCATCACCATTTTGAGTATCATTTTTCCTTTCGTAGATTGCTTGATCTCGCCCTTCCTTGTTTCCTTTCGCTTGACACACACCATAAATATACTCTTCAGTTTCAAGATTGTTCATCGCAACTGACAATTCGTTTGCATTCTAATTTGGGAAATATTTACCTTTGCAGAGTTTATGAATTCAGTTTCCACCAGAGTTGCATATTTCTGAAATATCTTTTTGATACTATTGCAGCGGTCTGATTCCATAGTCTCTATTTTCTTGAGTCAGTAGGAAATACATTAAAAAGAGTGGTTGCATAACTTGCCCACAGCTCCTTTGCCTTTGTCCAGTCTTCAACTGCTGCCTCCAGTTTCTTTTGGGTTTTGTCTACTATCATCATTGATTACCATTCAATTGTTGCTTTTGATACTTTTCCACTTTTGAATGTTTATCTTCCAAATCTTTCGTTTGCTTAACAAAGGCCGACTCGTATTTGTTCTTTTTGAGAAGAACCTGTATCAGATAATTGCTACTGCTATTTGGGACCATTCCGATCCTTCAACAAATGATTTGAATTCATTAGAGAGCTCCAATAAAGCGCGGTTTCTTGCTTTGCGCTGATTGATACATTCCGACTCAAACTTGACAAACGACTCGGTCAGCGGCGTGGAGCTGAGCTTCAAATATTGTTTTTCCAGTTCCGATACACTCTTTTCCTCCTGAGCATGTCTTTGAATCAGAAAATTTTGGATTTCCGCATTGCTGGCAGTGCTTGCTCTCAAATGATCAAATAATAAATCGCTGCTCTGTTTCGGTTTATCAAACTGAATTAATATCTACTGTACATCAAAGGCGTCAATGAAATGGCTCATTCCAAAAATATCAAAAGAAGTTTGGCTTTTCAGCCTTGCTGTGGCTGAGATTTAAATGAGAGATTAAGGGCAGCAATTTCTTTAAAAATGACAGACACTATCTACGCATTCCCTAATAATGAAGCGCTATCTTCTGCTCTCGACGCATTGCTGACTCAAGAGGCTCCAAAGGCAATCAAAGCGAGAGGTAGATTCACTATCGCACTCTCTGGGGGATCAATTAGTAACATCATGTCATTAAAGGTTCAAAACCATGATACATCCAAGTGGCACTTTTACTTTGCAGATGAACGTTGTGTTCCGTTGGATTCATCTGACTCCAACTATTTAGGATTCGTTTCCTTGTTTGCAAAATTGAACGTTCCAAAGGAAAATATTCATACCATTAACCCAGATTTGGTTAATGATCCATCCAAAGCAGCTTTAGACTATACCACTCAAATTGCCAAGGTGTTTGGCCCTGGTGTCCCACAGTTTGACCTGATTTTATTGGGGATGGGACCGGATGGTCATACATGCTCGCTCTTCCCTGGCCATGCGCTTCTGGACTGCAAAGACTTGGTTGCTGCTATCTTTGATTCACCAAAACCTCCTCCACAGCGAATCACCATTACTTACCCAGTAATCAATGCCGCCCGGTATGCTGTATTTATCGCAACCGGAGAAGGCAAAGCAGAAAAGCTTCATCAAATCTTTGATTTGGGCCAAGACTATCCAGCCGGAAGAGGTATTTAATGTTGACTTAGTGAAACCAACTGCGGGTAAATTACTATGGTTTATTGATACACCAGCTGCTGCTCAACTAAATTCAAAACCAAAATCTGAATTCAAGTTGTAAAGCTCAATAAATTTCCTAGTGTGTTTTATTTGTTTTGATTGACGTCAATTTTTCGAAAACGTCAAAAGTAACTATGGGGCATGTCACTATCCTAGTACAGCATGCCTGGCAGATAAGATCATCGAGAAAGCAAAAAAATGGAAATCCAGTTAGTTATAATATAGACCAAAATATTGCTAATGCAGGAAGAAGCAGTTCTCCCCAAAACATGTCACCCCTCTATCCCAAACCATTAGCTTCGTATGTACGAGTTACTGTACCGTCATCAATTGCACAATTAGTTAAATACTATAATGCCGCCGATACACCTGACAAAAAGAATGAATGCGAAGTTGCGTGTATGGATATCCTCGATAGACTACAACATATTATTTTAGCTTCAAACATCCCAGATAACTGTAGAATAGATAGAATGAGGCAAATATTGGCAAACGGAGGTAGCTCAGAAGTCTTTTCTGAAAAAACAAGACTTAATCCAAAGCACAAGGTCAAACAAGCTGAAAAACAAGAAACGCCGGAACAAACAGAAAGGGTCCGTAGCTATGCTTCCGAATCAAGGATATCTGTGGTAATGTTGGCCAGATGTCGCTCACAGACAATACGTACCCAATCAATGTTATTACTATGCGAGGCATTAGATACGAACGCTTTGTCTACTTGCGATCATGAAGTAATGCATTTGCAAATGTTGTGGGTTGAGTTAGTGCAGATGATGAGACATGTAGTAGAAGCAAGGAAGAGAAAGCTCATTTTGGGCGATCCCAAGCATACATTGAATGAAAGTGGGATATTGATTGAAAGGGACGGAAAGGTTATAAAAAACAATGCAGACACCAATACTGTTGTGGATCAATACTTGGAGCACTTACTTACAAGTCTAAATTTGACACTACAGCGTCTGGAGCATTCTCAGGATGTAGGCAAAATCATCCAGCCATCTCCATTAATGGAAGAATCTTATCTATGCCTGCTAGAGGATTTGGAATCACTAAAGACTGATGATCCTTTTATAATTCACTTAATTGGCGAGATAGTTGAACAGGTAGAGGATTTGCAAAGTTTGATCATTCTGCAAGGCAAGTCGAGAAAGGAAATGGCACTGGATGTTGGTGTATCTGTGCTTAGCAAAGTGATTAAGATGAATCCCGCAACTGAAAATAAGGATATGAAAGGGCAATTTGCAAACATACTTCAAGGACTCGCAGACGTCAAGCAGTGGCATCTAGGGAGAAAATTACTAAAGCTTATCGCTACATCGGCCTGTATTGACTTTGAAACCTGTAAAACATTTAATTACTTGGCAACAGAAATATCAAAATACAGTTGGAAATGGCAATTTTATGCAATATTGTGTATGGGCACCGTAGCATGCAGTTCTGATTTCCCTGCAAATAGAAAAATTGTCCTTGAGGAAGGGATTGTCCCATTCCTCAACTTTGGAGACTCAAAGCAAGAAAGTATGCATCCTGCTAACCTAGATAAAGTTGTACAAGAAGAATTAGACTGGCTGGTTAGAGCTGCAGCGGTGATTGCCCTTTCTGAAGTTTATCAGCAATATCGAACCCAACCACATGGCCTATTGGCGAGAGAGCACATGGCAAATAGATTAAAGATCGAGAAGCATCCAGTAGTGATACAATTATTAAGCTCGCCAAAAGCAAAGACACCACAGAATAACTTTATGAAAAGGATCCAGTTTCTATTCAAGTATACCTCCACTTCGTTTGCCGAAATATACGCAGAAATTCAAAGTGACTATCAGTACATGAGAAAATATATACAAACCGCTGAAAAAGATGAAAAGAGACAGAGGAACAAGCGTGCTAAAGCAAAAAGAAGCCTAAAGAATAACCTCCAACCAAATCCATTGCCAATCAAAGAAGTCTATAAAGACAATCTCAAAGCAAATGAGAAGCCAGCAGAGACAAAACATATTGCTGGCGCGACCCCTGATCCAGCAAAATTATCAACGAGAACAAAAAAGATCAATTTCGCCAATTTATCACATATTGACTTTACATCTGACAGGGATTACCACCAAAATTACAAAAATGTTGTAGTAGAACCCAAACCTAAAAGTGACAGTCCAACAAATATCGATAAACAGCAGGAATTTACGGAACTATTTGAAGTATTTGAAAAGAAGCAAGTGCTTCCTCCTTTAACCACCTCATTACTTACCAAACACCATACATCTCCGGTTAAAATTGGTAATGCGCATGACTATGGAACTGCCAACAGAAGAAAGATGTTTAATGCTGAAAAACCACCTGCCATTCCACACCAAGAAGAGGTGAAATCTCACAAAGCGACTATCAAGATGCCACAAGTACCACAATTCTTGGTTGGAAGTTAATATACTCTTTTTTTATTAAATTGGGGAGTCTGCTTCAAAAAGCAACCTTTCTCTTTCAAAAGTTGTTCCAAATGTTTTGGTGAGGTGATCTTTGACGGTTCTGATTCTATACCACTTGTACAGTCTATAAACTACAGCTACAAAAACGACAGGGAAAATGATGAACGTGACAACAAAGTAGAGGTAGTTTGCCTTTGGACATTCTCCATTGATCTTGAATGGGATATAGAACGATGGATCTGTGTCTTTCCCGTCGACTGTGTAGCTGAGTACCGGATAGTGATCGCTGGCTTCAGTTGCAAGCACAGCAGGAGAAGGGTCAAAAATTCTACCACCTATGGTATACTCTGTCACTGGTTTTGGAACAATTACTGAGGTTCTCCATGGAGAAGAAAGCTTCGCATGAGTTCCAAGAGGGAAGCCGTAATCCAAAGTTTCCCCGGCTTCATCGCAATGCATATATTGTAAGTATTTGTTGGATTCGGGATCGTAAGAATAGTGGCCATCATAAGTCAATTCGCCAATACGTGCTAGTTTTTGAATATGCCTGAACTCTGCAGAATACAAATTGACATTTAAATCTCCAGCGACAAATACCAAGTCTTCTTTTGGAACATTCGCTCGAGCATGCTTGATCAATGATTGAAATTGAATCTGTCTAATATGTTGTGCTTCATCATAGTTATCTGCTTGTAAATGTGTAGCATAAATATGCACATTCCTACCTTCCAATTTGTAATCCAAAGACACTGCAGCAAAGCCTTTTGAAGCAAGCTTGTCAAATCCCGACCCAACGTTGTACACAATTTGTTCTCTTTTCAATATTGGGTATCTACTCGCAAGAAATACGCCGCCATTCAAAATTGTATTTCCCGCAAGTTGTGTAAAATTCCACTCTGGCTCATATCTTGAACTTGATGCCAACAAGTCAGTTTGATAAGGATACTGATCTCTAAGTGTGTTTTTTAGTCGATATGCAACGTCCACGTCCCACGCTTCTGCAATCACAACCACATCTGCTTGGAATAGTATGTTGTCTTTCAGTACTATTTGCAATCTGTCATTTGAAGTGCTGATTGGTGTACGAAGAGGTCCAACGGGTGGCAAATTTCTGGGAAACTGCTGTATATTGTATGATAATATTTTGAAGGATAAGCAGGTATGCAGGAGGCAAAAGATCCACCACATGGGTGTGTTTAAAATGTTGAAAACTTGAAGCTGTTGATTTTCAAGCCACCTTTGATTGTCTCCAAAAGCTTAAAACGTTGGACCCAAAAAGGAGAGACAATGAGGTGTGACAATGAAGACTGAGAAATCCTGTTCGTAACGCAAGGTTAGTGATTCTGGGCGATTTCAAATCGCTTTCTTGTCACATTAATTAATTACCAGATAGCCATACCAGGTTTATCTTTTACAATATGAATGATTTGCTTGCGTTTCATTCATTTAGTTTGGGTGCTTGATTTTCTCGTCAAATTCCCTTTAGTCTCGAGCTGTTTTCCAATTAAAGTCACCTTCGCAATGCTGGTTGCTTTTGTTTTCACCTATTGCCCTGCCTTCCATCACTAATGTTGTGAATCCTCCTCTGAATGCACCGTTTTGTCTACCATACAAAATCATAAAATTACCAACTTATATAATTAATTTATATTAGATACTTTCAAAATCGTTAATGTCCCCTAAACTCTTCCTAGCCAAGTGTAGCTCTTGTCCATCTTTTTCACCTCGATGTATAACTTTGGCTTGGGAGGCTAAGGTGTGAGCACTTGCCAATCTTTTAAAAACATCCGCACCGCCAAGACCAGCAAGCTCTACTCGTTTCCTGGTGCGAGGTTCGTCATCTAATGTGTCACTTTTTGCCATGCTATTTGCACTATCACTCCTTCCCTCTTTCAGAAATTCAATTGGTTCTTCTTTTTGTAATAAGCTGTTCAGCTTTGGGATAATTCTGTTAAAGCTGGACGTTTCTTTCTTGGGTGATTGAGATCTGTCCTTTATAACCACTGGTGAAACAATCAAGTCTCTATTCGCAACTAGTGGCCTTCCTCTGAATACTGCAGCATCATCTCCTTCTTGGGTAGTACTGCTTAATGGTCTAATTCCAGCTTTTCGAAGAGGCGAGGGGATCCGGAAAATAGGGTTCGATGCATCTATGCTTTCCTCTAGTTTGCTCGTATTTTCATTAAACAGCTTTTGTGGTGCCCTGCTTGGAAATAGTGGCTTTGAACTGATTGGCTTTTGTAACGTGTCTTCCTTTTGAAGAGCCTCTTTTATATTAAACTCTTCAACGATCGTTGAATTGCTCACATCCACATTCTCGTTTTCCAAATTAGATTGCTGGTCTATTTCCTTCACGACAGGGTTGAATAATTTCTGTTCTTGCAGTTTTTCTTGTAACATTGATTCTTGAATCTCTTGAATTTTCTGACGAAGATTAGCAATCGCATTTTCCTTTTCTGTGATATCTTCCATCATCTCTTCTTCTAAAGATCGAAGGTTTACTAAATCTTCCAAAAAGTAAGTAGTAGCCGTTTCTAATTCTAACCTATCCAAAGATTTCACGAGATTCAAAGCATTGTCCCAACTGAGTTCAACAATTGAAGAAGGGTCAGCAAGTTCCACCGGAATAGAGTCACCATCTAGAATGCCACTATTTCTTCTTAAATTGTCTTCCAGTGATATCATTTGAGTGTCGATACTTGCAACTTCAATATCTATTGCCTGAACTCTTTCGTCCATATATTGTGGTGATTTATCATCAAACACCCCTGTAGCTTCATAGTAGGCTTGAACTACCCTTGATCTTTCTGCAATCAACTCTTTCTGTTCCCCGATCAGCTTATTTCGGCACAGCTGCAACTTCTGCAATGTTTTTTGAGTCTTTCTACAGTTAACGGTGGCAGCAAGTTCCTTATCAATCATCTGCTTTTTGAATTGCGCATGTATTTCAACAGATGGGTGGACCTCTGTAATTTTATCTGAAACTGATAGCCTCACAGGAGAGTTTACACTAGCAAGCATTTCATTCATTGAGCCTGTAAATCCAATTTTTCTGCCTGGCCGATTTTGCGTAGGAGAAGCAAATCCTGATGCAGCACTAGATTTGAATATTTTGTTTGGTGTCGCTGACCGCTTTAATAGCGACATAACCTTTTGCAACTTGTTTTGAGCTTTGTTGAACTCTTCCGTTCTTTTCTTTAGCATTTGCCTCTGGAGTTGATTGCTCTTTTCCAGTCTCCGAGCGGTATCGACCGCATTCTTTTCTTTACGTCGTAATTTTGATATCTCACGTAGATTAGCAGTCTGAGAGTCTCTGTGCTTTTGATTTTGAATTCGCAAATCTTGCAGCATTCTCATTTTTTCCGCTGAAATTAGCTATGGCTTACCTTTTAGAGATGCAATAGTCGCCTGTAGTTCTTTGGTCAGCATATCATTTCTTGATTTATTGTTGGACTGCATTCTTGAATTTTCGCCCATTTTTCTCTTGTAAACATCAATTTGTGAGTCAAGTCTGCGTTTCTCCTCATCGAATCTTGATTTTGCTGCGTTGCGTTGTTGAGCGGATCCAGAACTATTTCCAAATTTGTTTAGCGCTAAATCCCTTTCCTTTTGTATTTGTGACAATTGATTTTGGAGAATTTTAAGCTTGGATTCGTATGCCTTCTGCATTACTTCGTATTCGTTATCTCTCTTTTGAATTCTTTCTACTAGCGCTTCGTGTTGAGCAATGTCATTTTGAATTTTGTTGATTATCAAATAGACGTCGGGATCTTCTCCCTCGTTGCCTCCATCTACATGACTATCCATGTCCAAGGCGATTGCACTGGTGAATGGTTCCTAATATCAGCACAAAATACCTTGGATTGTATTTCCTTGAGTTCTTTTAGAGGGTTATTGACTGCATCTCTGAATTCAATATTTTCTCTTAGAGCCTTCATAACCTCTCGCTCTCTAGAGAAATCTGAATATTCTTTAGAATCTCCTTCGATTTGGCTTACCCTAGAGAATACAGGCTTTTTAGGGATATTGAAGGCAGCGATATCGTTTTCGCTCCATGCTTGTTTCGGCTTTACTGATTTGTTGCTTAACTTTGACATTGCTTCATTTTGCCATGCTAGCCGGTCTTCGCATTCAGAAAGTTGATATTTCAATTTTGCAATGGTGGAGGTGTATTCTTGTATCAAGTGAGTATATTCATCAGGAACCTTGGTTGCCACTGGTGACGGATCTCGTGACCTTCGCAGCTTCTTTTTTGGCGCATCGTCGTTCTCCTCGTACCATTTGTTGTACTCCTCAGTTGTTTCGGAAATTATCTTTTCCCCAACAACAGGAATCGTGGATAATTTGTTTTGATTGAGGGCTTTACATTTTTCTGCCACTGCAAGATCTCTGTCCATAGTTAATTCCAGGTTTTCTTTTGCAAGTTGCTTGACTTTATCAGTTAAACGTGCAGCAAGGAATTGAAACTTTTCCAACTGGAACGAGTTATTCGCCGAATTTACTTTTAGAGTATCAATTTCAGAAAGGAAATCCCTCTCCCGCCTTTGTCGATAGTTCTGTTCTCTTTCGCTAAGATGCTTCATATTTTCCTGCGGATTTGCTAGGTCTTCAACAACGACATTGGAGAGTCCACCAGCTCTAATGAGTGCAATTTCAGTTCGTAACTGTGATATAGTAGCCCGTAGAGCCTTAATTTCCCTTTGTGCTTCACCTCCAGCACTTCCAGCCCAGTCCTGGTTCACTGCTACCTTGTTTTTGATATTTCTGGCACGATTTGCGTAATGAAGTGTGTTGACAGTTTCTCCATAGTTCAAATCGCTCGGACTAATACATGCCAGCATTAATGTCTGACTGTTGCCCCCTAAACTGTCCTGAAGCATTCTCGTAAGTTTAGAGTCTCTGTATGGAACATGCCCTGTCTTTCTGCTTTCATCTCCAAGAGCTGAAATAACATTGCCAAGAGCCAATAACCCTTGATTGATTGAAATACCTTCTTTTTTGCGATCACCTTCAGCATTCGTTCTTTTAAGCCTTTCAGATCCTGCAAGATCCACAAAATGAAACTTTGAAAGCAATATTTGATTTCCAATACTTCCTTCATCCTCTCCTGGAGTGGTCTGCCTTAACGTAACTGTAAAAATCGCGTGTGATCTGGAAGATGATGCATTCATATCTGTCGAGCCTGTAGTTCGACAAAGGGTTCCTCTCTGCAAGACACTGGATTAATAAATTGATACTTTAACAATTCATCCGTAGAGTTTACTGCTTCTTCGGATAGATTTTGCCACACTATCTTTCCGCTTCCATCTTCTCTTATTGTTGGGCCATGTGGTGCTGATCTCGGTCGACTGTGGAGCAAGTCTATCAATTCCTCATTGTACAACTCCATAAATGACACCGTCACCGTTGCTTCATACGCAGGGTTCTCGGCCTTTCTTTTTTCAATGTAAGCAAATATTGTGTTGATTGCTCGTGGTACGATTCCTTGATTGGCTGGATCGGCTGCAGAATTAATACCTTCCAGTCCGATCCCCATAGAGTAAGTTTTACCAGATCCAGTCTTGATTAGTAAGGTATACCTGTCCGTATGCTAATATTGTGGCATTGAATCCCTCCAAAAATCTCTGCACAAGTTGAGATACACTCTGTTCAAATAAAAACTCTTGTGAAGTTGATTCGTCAAAAAGGTAGTCGAACGTAAATGATTTTTGAGTGAAAGCGTATACGGTTTCCGTTCCTACTCCACACCCAGGTCCTCCACCAACAATAATCTGTTGAGTTCCCGGAATAATTTCGACGCACTCTGAAGAATTTGCCAGTAATTCCTTTGCCGCCATCGGTCTTACTCTTACAGCAACCTTGACTGATGTAGTTGCCGACATTTTACCTGTGTTTATAATGTGAAAAAGTTTTGTAGATTTGGAAATGTTTTCGTGATTGATTGAAAATACTCTGTCGATAGTGAAGAGAAAACATGAGGCGATCAGGATTCTTCATCGCGGGTGCGTTTAATGCAGAATTCCGATATAAGATGTGGAATTTAAAATCGTCCGATCAACTGTCCAGCTGTCCTCAATAGCCAATTTCTGAAGCGCATATTACATATTCTACATCTTTATTGAATTTAATGGTTATATACTAAATCTATTCAAGGTTGCCTCTTTTGCGGGGTTCGTTAAACCGCTTTTTGCTTCGGAAATGATTTCCCTTAGCCCATAATCATAGTCGTTGATCAGAATTTTAGCCATATAGACGGTAATAAGATTGACTACTATTTGCACAACAACTGAGATTAGATAATATTTACCAAACGAAGTCATCCATATTATGGTAGGCTTGAACGTATTCGATGACGGCCCATACGCGATCATTAATATACAACTTAGCCAGAGAACGTTTAAACAGCCTATCACAATGAATGCGATTGTTAAATTTCTATTCGCTCTTGATACTGAACAATAGCCAAGCAAGTGGTACGAAAATGCTAACAAGAGAATGATCCCATAAGCAAACTTTTCAATCAGATTGCTATCCACGTTACGTAGATAGTATGAGATACAGAATTGAAGGAGCAACCCCAGGAAAAAATACGAGTTTAGTTTCAGCATCAGGATAAAAAACTGATATTTTTGAAAGATTTCTACCATTAACATGAAATACTCTTCTTTTGCAGGTCTGCCCCTTGCTTCATAAACTCGTCCCATCCATAGGACTGGTATACCTGAACGCAAATATATAGCCCGATAATACAACTGAATATCATTATTACAGACACTACAACTTGGAATATATACGTGGAATCGAATAGGTGCAAACTGGCCTGTATCCTGTCTGCTACCAATGTCAAATTCTGTTGAATGGTTGCGTTTGATGCGCCTTCTGGATGATTTAGTGCGCTGAAAAAGCAAGAGTTGTCGATTCCCTTTAATTGCGGAAGAATGTCATTCAATGATTTTTTGTCTTGAAATATTTGCACATAGTCGATAGCACAGTTTTTCAAGTTTCTAATTTGGTAAAATTGGATAAAAGAATATATGACTGTGAGGATATTAAATATTGTGATTGCTACAACTGGTGTTAACTATGGCTACCTTGAATCGGGTTTCTTTGTATATTTGCATCAACAGCACCGACCAACTGAAAAATAAGGCCGACGATAAAGAGCGCAAAGTAAGTAAGAATCATTGGCGATGCACCGGCATATTCTACGGTTAAATTAAACTACGTTGCTGAAAGGTTTGGGTAATGAAATCCGAAATGTTTTTAATAATGACAGATTCCAATATGGATACAATAACGCAAATCAAGATAGAGAGTATGGTATTATAAAAAGGCCAGTTTCTACTCCCTCTGGACCTGGAAGAGAGCAATTCCATTTTTAATTAAACTAATTTTTTCGAACCGCATTTTTACACTTTGACGCCTCCCTATTGGGGTGCCTCTCCAAAACACTAAAAAGCCATGGCATCCCGTGTATCGTTGTCACGAAACTTTGGAGTACGATTAACAGATTTATTCATTCGCTTCATCTTTATCATCATCCTTGTCGCCATCATCGTCTCCTCCAAGAATTGGGGCGAATCCTTTCCATCCCTTTTCACCTTCAGCCAGTCTTTCGTAGCAAGCAATGAACTTGTCGCCACTATTTCGTTCGACCTTTTTGCCCTTTGATTAATAAAAGGTACCTCTTCGGTTTCCTGCAACACGCATGGTACACATGGATCTCTGTCCAGCTCTTCTTGTGCCCGTCGCCTGAATAGTGGATGTTCGTCAAGATGCTTCACCATCCACTCATGCAAATCTCTGACATCTGTTACGCAATACACAATGCCACCTGGACGCAGCACATATGCGTATTCTGCCAATAACGTAGAAGTAACTATTCTTGCTTTATGCTTTCTCTTCTTGAAGTGAGGATCGGGAAATAGGAAAAATATTTTAGATAACTATGTCAGCAAGTTTCTACTTGGCCCTTTTCGAAAAAGTTTGGACAGTATCTCATCGCATTCATTCTCATCACAGAGATGTTTTGATAAGATCCAGATTCATCAGGCTTCTTGTCAGCGTTCTGGTTTCTCAATGCGGTAATTCTTTTATCCACATATTCTTTGCTTAAAAGATTATTACCTTCCACTTTGACTCTAATTTCCATTCCAAGGATAAGTTTATCTGGAAATATTGGCGAAAGAGCGACCAACAAACCGCCGTATCCACATCCAATATCGGCAAATTCAACTTTCTTGTCTGCCATTGCTGGGTAGTGTTTGCTCCAATCGTATTCTTGTGGTGAAATCGGGCTAGGTCAATTAACAGTTACTAGTCCAGCTGATGGTCTGAGAATGGGTTCGCATGCGCTCTAAATTAAAGAAAACTGAACCTCTGTCTAAAGAATTTCTTTCTTGGAAGTTTCTCTTCTGGATTCACTGTCGCCATAATTTTTTTTGTTTTTTTTGAAAAAATGGATTTACAACTAAATTTTGACTTGAATGATACACCAAAAAACAATATCAATGTGACTACAGTTCTTAATACACTCAAGAAAGGGAGCTGGAAAAAGAGGAGAGGAGATGCCAAACGAATAGTACGGAAAAAGACTGGAGGGAAGCCAAATACAGAAACAGTCCAACCTGCTCAACAACCATTCAAAAGAAAAGCTGTATCTGGACCGCCTCGCGAAGAGGTAAAAGCTGGGTTTTCATCTTCTATCTTTACAGCTAATCCAGAGCTGCCATCACGTCAGAAAAAGCAAAAGAAGGAAGAAACAACTGATAAACCAGTCATAGAGGCTCAAGCAATACCTCAGCCAGTGGAGGAAATAGAAAAGAAGGAAATCCCTGCCAAAATATCAAAAGAGCCAATTTTAGAAGATACTACTTCACAGACAGATTTCGGAAAGCTTGGGCTGCATCCACTATTAGTCAATCATTTGAAAAAGCTAAATATAAGCAATGCTACCCAGATTCAAAAGAGTTCTATTCCAAAATTACAAAAAGAGTTTGGCAGAGATATCATTATTCAAGCACAAACTGGTGATTCATAATTAATCATAGGGTCTGGAAAAACCTTTTCATTTCTATTACCAATTGTTAATCAAATGTTAATTGCAGCTGCTGAATTGGAAGGGGTGCATGGAAAGGACTTTTTTACGCGATCCACTGGGACCTTTGCGATAATTTTGGCACCGACTAGAGAATTGGCTCAGCAAATAGCTACAGTACTAGAGTCTTTGTTGCATTACACGATAAACGCATCAGAAAATGGCACGCGGTTCAAGCACTGGATTGTGTCTGGTATTTTAGTTGGCGGTGAAAGCAAGAAATCTGAAAAAGCAAGATTAAGAAAAGGTATCAATATCCTAGTTGCTACACCTGGTAGATTACTTGACCATTTAAAAACAACTGAATCGTTTAATACTGGCAACCTGCGTTGGTTGGTGCTCGATGAGGCTGATAACTTGTTGCATCTTGGGTTTGAAGAAACTCTTCGAGATATTTTGAAAATATTGAACGAGAAGGGACGGAAAGCGATCGAAAGTGAGGCAAGAGCAAAAATCAAGCACATGCCATTTGAACGACAAACCGTTTTATGTTCTGCGACAATTGAAGGTGGAGTGCAAAAGCTCGCTGAAGAATCTCTCAGAGATCCTGTTTTCATTAAAGCAGAAAGTAAACAAGAAAACACAGAAAGTGGCGAAAACGATTCTTCAATTTCTATCCCAAAGCAGTTGAAGCAGTTATATGTCCTATCCCCTGCGAAGCTTCGATTAGTCAACATGATAGGTCTGATTAGAAAGGTAATCGTAGCTTCAATTAGATTACAAACTCTGGGAAATTACCTCGCAAAATAATTATTTTCCTGGCAACTGGTGATTCGGTAGATTGGCATTTCGATATATTAGCTAGAATTTCAGAGATGCAAAACACAGAGCAAGACGATAAGGACTTTGAATTTGACCCTGAAGCGGAAATTAAGCCTGTTGAATACAATGATTTACCTAAATTGCGAGCTGGTTATGATGCCAAGCATCTGCCAAATTGCAAGCTGTTTAAATTACACGGTTCTATGCAACAGTCAGAAAGACACGCCGTTTACACGGGATATTCGCCGTCATCAAACTATACAAAGATCCTATTTTGTACTGATGTAGCAGCGCGTGGTTTAGATTTGCCAGATGTGTCTGATATTATCCAGTATGATCCGCCAGCTGATGTTCGTGACTACATTCACCGTATCGGTAGAACTGCTCGTTTAGGAAAAGAAGGTCAAGCATTCATATTTTTATTGCCAAGTGAAGCAGAGTATTTAGATTTACTAGAAGACTACCATTGCCATGTTACAGAGGAGCCAATGGTCCCCATACTTGAAACTCTCATCCCACTTGCTAATTCCAAGAAAACAAAGAATCAAAAGCATTCTTTCCATGAAATTGCAGCAACTGATGTACATATGGAGTTTGAAAGATTTGTTCAATCATCTCAACCAGTAATTCTTTGTTAATGTAGAATCTCATTCACGCACAAAAAGCGTTTTCATCGCATATTAGAGCCTACACTACACACATAGCATCTGAAAAGCACATTTTCCATATCCGTAAACTGCACTTGGGACATATTGCCAAATCGTTCTGTCTGCGTGAAGCACCCCAGCAACTGCAATCGAAACTAGGCAATCTGGCGAAATCCCTGCATGAAAATGATTTAGCCAGCGGCGGCGGTATTACTGCTTCTTCAATGAAGAGAAAAGCAAACCAAATGGCGAAAAATGCAATGGTCAGTGAGTTTGCCGATGGAAATATCGCCCAGTTAATGAAGAAAAGGAAATAAATCTATTTAAGCTCTATTGCATATCACTCTGAGGAATTCGATCCTGAGCGACGATCCACGAATTTGACCTTCTACTTTTTGCAATTTCAATGTCCTCATCTGGCTTGCATGGACAGAAGCGAGAACACCAAACAGAGGAACAAAAAAGAATAAAATTTGAAGCAGAAAAAGAGCAAATCAAAGAGTATAACGATTTGGATTTATTACTGTTACAAAATGTACTGTGTTTTAATGGTAGAGAAAAGACAGAGAGCATACCGATGAAGCGTTAGTTAGAACAACAAAAATGCTGAGCATCAACCCTGAATACTACAGCATTTGGAATTATCGCAGAGAAATTCTTTCCTCCTTATTTCAAAATATGGATTCAGAAGAAAGACAAGCAATTTTGAAGCAAGATATTTCACTAATCGACTCGCTATTATTGCGTGCACCAAAATCGTACTGGGTATGGAACCACCGGAGATGGGTTCTGGATAATATGCCCGTAAAGCAATACGATAAAGAGCTGAAAATTATTAATTACATGCTAGACTTGGATTCCAGAAACTTTCATGGATGGGATTATCGTAGATACATTATTGGTATGAACGTTTCAACTCCTGAAAAAGAATTTGAGTATACAAACTTGAAGATCAAGCAAAACTTTTCAAATTATTCTGCTTGGCATTACAGATCAAAAATCATGCCGCTTGTTTTCAAAGGTGAAGAATTGAAAGCGCAAATCAAGCAAGATATTGAATTGGTTAGAGACGCGGTATTTACTGAACCCAAAGATCAATCTGCTTGGCTTTATCAACGGTTTCTGTTTGGAAAAAAGATTTTGAACGTGAAATTAGAAAAAGCGCTTTTCAAGGGGAATTTACTGTATTTACTGTTTAATCAGCCAGTCAAAGTATCTTTCTTTAACATAGATGGTCAAAATGAAGGAAGGGGTAAAGATATCCAACAGGTTGTACATTTGCTCAGATTTACAAATATTACAACTTGATAAAAACCAGGAATACATTGAATTCGAGGAGGGAGCATTTGTTGGTAGTCAATTGAATCTAGTCTCTTCAAAGATATCAGTCTCAACAAAAGAGATAACACAAGATTACAAAGAAATTCCATTTAATTCCGAGCCACTACTGGAAGAGCTACCAATACTTAAGGAATTGTTGGAGCTTGAACCAGACGCCAAATGGGTCCTATTAGGAATACTATACATTTACACGACACTAGGAATTGAACTGCAAGAATCAGTCAAGTTACTGGACCATCTAATGACTATAGACAAGAAGCGAATCAAGTATTACAAGGAAAAGAAAGCATCACTACTTTTGAAGCATGAAGATTTCCAAGATGAAAGAGTTGTATTGTCCAGTAATTGCCTATCAAACTTGCCAAAACCACACTTGTTTGTTTTCACGAGATATTTGGATTTATCAAACAATGACTTGCAGACATTATCGTTTTTAAAGTATCTGTCCTTGAAAGAACTCAATTTGGATAGTAACCAATTGACCAATATATCTGGAATTCAAACACAAAAGCAACTTGAAAAACTCTCTGTAAAGAACAATAGTAAAGAGCACCTAACTTAGAAATTGTTAAAAGCGGATTAAGCGATTTAATGAATCTAAAGTTGAACAGCTTGGTATTAGATGGCAATCCGCTAACTGATCAAGATATCAGTCATATCCTTGGTGTAGTATTGAAATAAAGAAAATGTAGTTAAATATATTCATTCACAAAATAAAGGCAACTAGCATCCATAAACCAACCATTTTACTTTCAGCATTACTAGTAGTAGCTGCTGGTGTGGTAGTTTGTGCTGCAACAGAGAGGGTGCTTTGCGCTGCTTGGGTATTTGCTGCTGGGGCTTGAGTAACAACAGGTTGAGTTGCTGGTACATTCATACCAGTAGGCAAAGCATTAGTAGGTACAGGAAAATGAGGCACAACTCCACTAGGTAATCCAATTCCAGGTAAAGTCTTTACATTTGTATCAATACTACATTAGATATATGTACCATACACCAGCACTGTTTCCATTAGCTGTAATACAAGTCAATCCGGTTGGGCAAGGTTGGTTTTGAGAGCAGGACTGGGAATAAACTGTTGGGAGGATAGCGGCAAGAAACAACATTTTGCAAAGTTATAGCCACACGATTCAACCTCATCAAAGGGACTCGTATTGCGATTTCAGATGCTGGTATTTAAAGAGGTGCAAGTGCCATTGCCATGGATTTATTTGTTGTTGGATTAGCAGTATCAATGGGATAGAAACAAGAATAAGCACACCGTGAAATATAAAACCAAGGATAAACATACCATGAAATATATTAGAAATATTTTAATATGATTATAGCGCCAATGCAACCAGCAGCCATAAATCTACTGGGTGACTGATAGCACTGCTAACACTGGTGATAGCTTGCGGAATTGAATTCGAGTTTGTTGTATCAACATTATTGCCGACTGGGTTTGTGTTGACACTACATTAAATATAATTACCAAGTGCCAGGAATATCATCAATGGCTCCCACGCATATGTACCCAACACCTGGACAAGGCATGTTGATACTGCAACTCTGGGAAAATACAAATGAAAGTAAACAAATTGAAGCCAGCATTCTCATTTTTTTTGTACCAGTCAAGTGAAAGCTCATAAGGCTTTGTACCAATTCCTAGCACGATCACAAAGATTTATTTTAAATTATGAGCAATAGCAGTGCAAACCCAAGACTAGTGATCGCTTTCTCTGCGCCGTTTCCGGTTGGGATATTTAAGCTTGAGGTGGTTTGAGCGGTTGTGGTCGGGAGTAGAATTGGAATACCAGAGTTTGTTACTGTTGGTGCAGGGATAACTGGTGGTGCAGTTGAAGAACCAGGAGCAGAAGTTGACCCGCCAGGAATAACAGGGAAAGAGGATGTGAGTACTGCAGGTATTGAAACTGAGCTAATGCACACACCAATTAGCATTCCTTGAGGAAATTGACAAGTTAACCCATTAGGACATTTTTGAGAAGATGAGCAAGCTTGGGAAAGTACAGATGCAAGTAGGGTGAGTAATGCGATCAAGGAAATCATTAGCGAAACTTGATTTTCAACCTTTTATAGTTTTCGGGCTTGAAAGGAAAGGCGATTACCGAACCTCTTTGGAAACGTAAAAAGATCAAGTGCCGCGTGGTGAACTTGGTAGCTCATAAATTACAATCGAATTTCACTCTATTCCGCCAACTTTGGATCTATTCAATAGAACAGACTAAAGGGAAGACGAAGATGGACCAAATGCGATGCATATGTTCTGACTAATAGTTTGGTAGAGAGTATTTTAATTTTCTCCAAATTTCTGTTCAACTAATTTCCATGACGAAAAGTGAAAATCAAGGAAATGGAAATATAGTGTGCCAAGTAGTGAACAATAAAGTAGAATTGACTCAGTTATCATTCGCATACCCGGTGCGGTTAATGCAGCCCAAATCATTCTTGGATAATCATCAAGCAGGTACCTTTCGCTAATCCAGTGTATATTCTTGGATATGGAGGGGGACTGTTGGCTGGAGACCATGTATCACTTTCAGTTCATGTTAAAGAATCCGCTTCTCTTTCAATTCACTCTCAGGCATCTACCAAAGTGTACAAAAGGATTATGGATGATCAATACTCATCGCAGGACATGATTGTTGAGCTTGAGGCCAATGCATTCCTATGCCTACTACCAGAACCTGTTACGTGCTTTTCTAAAGCTGCATATAAGCAACACCAAATATTCAACCTGCACAAGGATTCTTCGTTGCTATTGCTAGATTGTATTTAATTTCTAATTAAAGGGTTCACTCCTGGACGAGTATCTCGAGGTGAAGTATATGATTTCGATTATTACTATTCTGAAAATATCATTAATATTGACGGAAAGAGATTTGCAAGAGAGGCGTATATGCTCAAAGATGAAGAAGGGTTTTCGTTGAAAGAGCGGATGGGTAAATATGAATGCTTTGCTAATGTTTACATGTATGGGAGTCGTCTTGATGATTTAATATCTGAAACACAAATGGAGTGCACCTCTAATGTTATTCATCGCAAAGGTACCGCTGAGCCAATAATGTGGTCAGTCTCCCCATTGTGCTTTGACGCCAAACACGGACTAGTTTTGAGAGCTTGCGCGATTGACACTATAGCCATGCGGGAGTTTCTGTTGGCTAGATTTAAATCCATTGATAATGAAATTGGAAACCTGTTTTCTAGAATATAATTGCAACAATTTTTGATTTGTTTCCCAAGCCCACTTGAAACATTTGTCATCCGATACCTAGCCCCTATTACTTTTAAAAGGCTTCCTAGATCTTTTTTCTTTATGGACGGACTTGATACCTCACTCTCGCCAATAATGATCCAAGTGCTGCTTGGTAGCAGCACGCTTGGACTTATATCAGCACTAAATCTACTGTTTGTTGCACAGTACCCAAAAACACCAATTATGAATCTAGCTCGTCTGATGGCGTTTACCGATATATTGCAATCGCTGGCACACATAGCACTGATACTCTTGTTTCAATTTCGTGTTGAAAATTACATTTACTTTTTGCTAGCACGCAATTCATTTACCAATTTCAAGTTTTGGTTCATGAACACTACTTGTGTGTACGGCTTTGTATCAGTATATCTAATCAACGGAGGAAAAGTGTCCCGGATAAATTCAGTGGCCATAGGAGTATTCAGTTACATAATTGCTGGACCCGCGTATTTGTTAAACTCTAAACAAGCATCCAATAGCCTTTATCTGTAACATTTAGCTAATTGTAGTAATGGAATGAAAACAGTAATTCAGGTTATCCTTGTTGGTGTGTTGTTCATGGTCGGCCTGACAACAACCTTTTATGGATTATTTCAATATGGGCAAAAGTTCAAGTACTTGACTTCTCGGAACTACGTGCTGTTCAGAGAGTCGATTGGATATCTTTTATCAATCAACCTACTCAACTTGCTGATAATTCTTCCAATATTGGTGTTTCAAATAACCTCAACAATCTATGCGTTTGTTTCTCCTCAATCTACCAATCCTGAAATATTCCACATTGTTAATTTTGTACAGTTAATGGCGATTTCACTTCGTGGTGTGATTCATCTCTTATACACTTACTTTGGTTACATTCGCAGATATGCCACCAAAGACGGTAAGCTGGAAATATCATCTCCCGTGGTTGATTATCGAACCTCAAGGATACTCTCTCCTGCTTTATCTTATAATGAGAAACCAACTCCTTTTATGGATCCTGCTTTACGAAGGCCATCTTTACCCCGTTAATAAAACTTGTATTTTAGCTACTGCAATTGCTTTTGTCGGCGATATTTCGGGTATTTCGGACCGAGAGTTCAGCTTGAAAAGACATTCAGGGAGGGTTGCATTGAAAAGTCATCAAAGAAAAATGGATCGTCGTTCATGAACGAGTACAAAATGCCACTCTCCAAATTGACCGCTTCTTTCCAGTCCGATTTTTAAATGTTTGATCCTGACTTTGTGCTGAGCCCCTGAATGCTTTAAATACCGAAGGGTGGACTGAAAAGTCTGCACCTCATTCCAGAATGGACAGACTTAAATTCACTGACGATCAATTACCTGGAGCCTTGGAGTCATTTTTGAAGGAATTCCTCGAAACCAAAGCCGATTTAACTACTGGAGCCATCATTACAGTGGTACACAAGGGCAAAGCAGTTCTTCACTATCCATTTGGGTATGCTAATGCAGAAAAAAGGATTCCTGTTACTGCTGACCGGACACTATTCAGAATAGCTTCTGTTACAAAGTCATTTACCGCTGCAACATTCCTTACGAATTGGGAAAATAAAGGGTTTCCACCTGCTGATATCAAAACTAGAGATGTTAATGACATAATAGCTGAGCTAGAAGAAGCCAGTCCCGAATTTTCTATTCAATTTAGGGTCGATTCAAATGGATTTAGCGAGCCAATCACGGTTTGGAACTTGCTCACGCATACCGCTGGATTCGAAGATGCGTTTTTGGGAATGGACAGTTATCCAGGCGACGATTTGTCAGAATGGAAGCTAGATCCTAGATTATACAACCGAACTCATTTGTTGAATGGGAATTTTCCTAAAAGAGTGTATCCTCCAAATACAGCATTTTCATACTCTAACGGAGGATTTATTCTCTTGGGATATTTGATTGAACTCTTGTGTAGGCAGCCATACCCTGATGCCTTATGGGATACAGTGCTCAAACCACTTGGAATGAAAAGCAGCTCCGCAGCAATCAACTATGCTAAAGATCCAGTAGCTATTCGGGCAGAGCTTCCCCAAGATAACATGGAGCATTTGGATTACGCAGAGCCTCATGTAGCTAAAAAATCAGAAACTGGTGCCCCAATCCATAAAATAATGCCTTTACAAAAACAAATGCGCTGTCTCAGTATGTCTGACGGCAGTTTGGCCTTAACTGCAACTGATATGTCCAAATATATGATTTGCATACTAAATGGTGGGAGATTTGAAGGAAAGCAAGTTTTATCTCCATTCGCGATAGAATTGATGACCACAAAGCAGTTTGAAAAGTTTGAAGGATCAGGTTTGTGGTCAAATGCTGGATTGATGGAACAAATTGCACCTCATTACAATGGATTAAACTACTTGGAACACGGTGGATTCATCAGTAGGGGTATTGATTAATCTAGATGGACATTTGTCAAAATTAATGCTATTTCCAAAGTACGAGTTGGGAATATTCTATTCGGTGAACAACAACTCGTCAGAGCTGCAGCATGGTATGATAGTGAACCACTTGTTTGAATCAGTTCCATTTGATGAACAAGAAAAGGTGACTTTCAATTACCATCAGACACCACCAAAGAAAATCCCTTTGGATATTGCACCAGAGTCAAAGTTTGATTTAAAAAGGTTTGCTGGGTACTACAGAACGACTAGATTTCACCATTCAACTTACTTGGCCATGTTTGGAATGAGCTACTATCCAGAAATATGCATTTCAGTTAGCAAAGGTGGTAATTCGCTGCGATATGCTGGGACGGAATTAATCCCATTGTATGAAGGGGAAAAGCAAGTAGTTTTTTGGGTAAAAAATGAAACTGAAGGTAAATTGCCAAGTAACAGGTACACTACTATGGCGTTTGAGGATGTGAAATCTTCAAAGCCAAATGTCTATATGTTTTTTACCAATGGAGCAGCGCACAAATTGAGATGGTTTGAACGTAAAGCAGTTCAAAATTCCATTTACTTTTCTAGTATTGGACTGGCCAGTTCACAATTAGCATACGGAGCCCTGTACTTTGCATTATCTTCAAGAATCGCAAACTTGCCAAAGGTATCCCTGGCTGCCACTGCAATCGGCCTTGGTATAAATCTGTTTCCTCTAACCAACTATATTCAAGATAAAACCAAAAAGAATGAAGTTGAATTAATGTCCAAAAGGCCACCGCTTTGGGGGAAAGTATGTGTTGCTCTATCTCAAACTACAGTTGCCCTAGGTGCAGGGTATATTCTGCTCAAATATGGTGGAAAGAAAGTGCATCCGCAAGAGGTTCTTGCACTACTTGCAGCTGGTAGTTATCTTGGTTTCATCCACTACTGGAACTTTGAATGCTGGAAATTATAATAAACATTGAGCTTTTACTCTCTTATTCTAGTACTTATGGTGAAATATATCAGAGACTTTAAATTAGAATTTGTCTATTTATAAAACTCCAAGTTCCATCGTTTAAAGATTGCCAACGAAGTGATACCTGCCATCAAAGTCAAGCTATCTTGACCACCTGTGAGAGACTTGCCAGATATAATCTTGCACAATACCGAACATGTTCCAAGTGCAATGCTAATCTGCGAAGCCGCTGCAAATGCCTTGAACACTGTAGGAGGTCTTTTGCTAGTAAAATCTACTTGATGGATCAGAGACTTGTTGTAGACATAAACAACTGCTGGGAAAGACAGGATAGAGACTGCCAAAGATGTTGCATGAGTTGATATTTTGAATGAAAACAGCTTTCCAACTATTGAAAAAACAGCCTGAGCAATTGATGATCCAAGCGCAAACCCAATTGCACACTTTTGAACTTTTATAGTATCATACCATGGTATCTTTATAAAAGAACTTCCCCTTGAATCCAAATAAACTTGCTTTTTGTTATTTGGTAATGTCCGTTCCACAAAGCCAATAGTGGTGTAGTACGAAAAGAATACCGACTTTTCGCTATCTGCTCTTCTCCAACAAACCAAACTTGCATTATCATAATCCAAACTTAATGGCAAGAGTTCAGGATTTCCCTTTTGAACAACAGCTAGGGACTTTTCATTCGGAGAAAGCTTCACTTGAAAATCAAACCTATCTAATTGGTCGAATAGAGACACAAATGAAGTTATGTCGCCCCTAGTTTTGGTGTACCATCCAACATATTTCTTCAAGTCAGTTTTGCTTGAATCTGCCAATACCAAAGGCACAGATGCTGGTGGGACAGAATCACAATCTATTGGGCCCAAATCTATCAATTCTTCCTTCGAGTAAGACTCAAATAATGAGAGTCGAAGTTTATAAAACAATGGATTGCTGACTGCAAACCCATCATGATTGATTGAAAAGAAAACCCCAAGGTTAAATTGGGGGAATAGCGTCATCTGTGATTCGTGGCCAGTGATATATCCAGAATGCTGAAGTGTAACTAATCCCTTACTTTCTGGAATAATCATTTTAAACAATCCTGCGTTTGCTGAATTAATAGCGCCTTTGTGTGGAACGAATTGTCTTTCAGTCATTAGTTTAAATGCATTTGGTGAAATGATCTTTTTTCCTTTATATTCTCCATTGTTTAGGAGGCAGATCATCCATTTGCTCATATCCGCTCCAGTTACTGCAAGGTTTCCGTCAGCCATACTCAGACATCTCATCTGCATCGATAAGGGCATAACTTTGATTGTAGATTTTCCATTTACTTGATCAGTAAAATGCGGTTCAGTCATATCCAAGTGATTTGGGTCATTTACAGCAAGTAAAGTTCTTTGTGCAACTGGGTCTTTTTCATAATTAATTGAAACAGAACTACTTGTCATATCTAATGGATCCAAGAGTAAAGATTTGATTGCCTCAGGATAGGGCATGCGACATAGCAATTCAAGAATATACCCTAAAATAACATACCCTCCATTTGAATAGGAATGAATGGTATTTGGTGGATAAACACGTTTGGGAAAGTTATTATCCAACAAATGAGTCCTGTTATATAACCTTGGATCAAGATTCCAAACCGACAAATCATCGAAAGGATGGGTGTCCATGCCCAGCAAAGCATCTTCCAAACCGCCAGTATGCGTCAACAAATTCCACAAAGTAATTGGTTCGGCAAACCCGTTATCTGGAATTCGAAATCGAATAGAATATTCAGGACATTCTTCTTCAAGTTCTTGAATGACATCATTAACGTCTCTAGTCTTGATTTCATCCATATTCAGCCCTTTGTTTTCCCAGACAGTTAAGAGTGCAGCAGCAGTAAACGATTTGGTAACAGAAGCGATTCTAAACAAAGATCTTTCAGGATGAACTGGAATTTTCTTTTCAAAATTTGTGTAGCCATAGCAGTGTTGCAAAATTGGTTTTCCAGTGTGAACCACAGTGAATATTGCCCCAGGAACTTCACAAGCATTTTCAGCGTAAACGCTATTGATGATTTCTGTGATTTTTTGAGGCAATACTTCTGGGGCCATTTTCAACTTTGGTTCCGAAAACATTTGTAAATTTTTTCGGTGTGTGGTTTCCCTTTTATCTACCTTTGTAATTATGAGTCATTTAAAGAACTCGGTGACACTAATTTCTTAATCATCATGATAGATTTATGGTAAATTAGCCGTGCACATTGCACTACTCAACGAACGAGTATCTTGGTTGAGGAACGAGACACTCTTGCTATTAAATTAAGACTGGGATTGAATTAACTGGTATTAAAGTAATTTATTGATATTCTGGAAATTGACGTTATTCTTGCCCACTTGCGCGTTGCATTTAAATGTTGACGTCCCTTCTAATCCAACAGTGCCTTTTTGTGAAGATCCCATCATCCAGTTCTTCTTTTCTAAAACATTCACTTTTCCAGTAACATTACAAAGACCAAAGTTTATACTGACTTCGTATTTACCACAATAATCAATTACATTCGCAGTAACAGAACCCAAATGCGATGTGATATCTGTTGTTGAAATTGGATTTGGTTTCAATTTGATATCCACCAAACCAGAAGTAGTGCAGCTCATTTTCCGATATCCTTCAACATTCCCATAAATTCCACCCATATCTGAAATTAATTTTACTTCCTTTGACCCTCCGCCTTGGCCAAACTTTGAGTCGCATTCGATTGAGCCAACGTTTGTATACAGTGAAATTGAACTGCCAGCTAAATAATCAACCAATTTGACTGCTCCAAGGTCAAGTCGAACATTCAAATCATCACAGTTCAAGTTTGAAATCTTTACATTTCCAGAGTTACTTTTAATCTTAAATGTCGACTGTTTCGTTCCATCGCCCAAGTAAACCAACGCTCCAAAATCTGCAGTCATATCAAAGTTGTATACGGAACCTAGTGGCATGGAAAGCACCAATTCAATTTCAGTTGCATGAATTTTAGTGGCAGTATTTGGGCTTGTAATAGTAATGACCAAACTGGAATCTTCTGTTGAACATGAGAATGCGAATCCATTGATTTTCTTTTCGGCTGTTAAGATTGAATATGCAAGTATTGGCTGCTTGATATCCTTGTGCTCGATTTTAGCATTGCATAGAGTAGCCCCGGTTGCATTAATGGAAATAAAATCAACAAGCGGAATTTCTGAAGTGTCTTGCTGTATTACTTGCATGAGCTTTTTATCTTCAAAATCATGCTTGATGTTGAATGCATTCAGCCCATGTGCAATCACTGAATTCCAATCCTTTGAATCATTAACCTCAATGGTGTTGCGGAAGAATTTGATTTCGCTTTCTGGTTTTCCCTTGGTCATTGATTTGGTTTGTTTCAAACTTGAATTTATACAATAGATTTTTCATGGGATCCAAGTGGCTAAAACTCGGAAATTAGGAACCGAAATTTAAAGATAGTCAACGCTACAGTACACGGCTCAATCATTCATTAACTGCTTTACACTTGGATATTATTGATTCTGGTTCGTTTATTAAAAGTCCTACTCTTGAATGAACGGTATCCGATTTGGATTTATTGTTTGATTCTCAAGGTGCTTTATTCAGCTGCCACAACTGTCTTTGATGCCGATATGCATGCCGGTGAAGGACTGAAGCCATATTTATCGGAGCCCATATTATATATCCTTGGATGGCTTGATCACCAAAGAACACGCAAAAGTATAATATGGTAGTTATCCTATTAGTTGATAGCCGTTGTTTAATGATTTCTACTCTCTTGTCAATTGAACTTCTCCAATTTGACTATCGGGATACCAAGAGTGTGACAAAATGACTCAGAACTTGGATCATACTAATCGATACTCCCATTGAATTTTTTCAACTTCTAATTCACTGCCAACACTCGTAGCAATTCATAGCGGGATTTAAAATTCGTTAAAGCACTTTTTTATCACAATTGAAATTTAAAAGCAATATTGTGTTGCGAAAAAGCACCGAGCGGATTGCCTATAAAAGTATAAAAAACCAGAAAGAATTAAAAAGATATCCCATGAACGACAAGCTAAAATTTAAAGAAGCTGAACTTCCATCAGCAATTCTCAACTTCTTGGAGGATAAATTTGAAAAGGACAAGGAAACAATACCTGGTGCAATATTTACAGTTGTTCACAATAGAAAGGCAATAGTCCAAAAGGCCCATGGGTATGCTGATGCGGAACTAAAGCTTCCAGTAACATCAGGCAATTGTCTATTTCGTATTGCTTCTGTTACAAAGCCATTCACTGCTGCCTTGCTACTCACACTTTGGGAGCAAAACGGACTGTCCGCTCGAGATATTACTCACCGAGATGTTAATGATATTATTCAAGGATTGGAATCAAAGTGCCCAGAGCTATCTTTAGGGTTCAGGGTAGATAACAATAATTTCACTGAACCAATTACAATTTGGAACCTCTTAACCCATACTGCTGGATTAGAAGATGCATTTCAAAATGTATTTGTGGAGCCTCATGATGTTCCAGAACTGCAAGAGATTCCTCCAAGATTGTTGAATCGCGCAAATCTCTTGGGAAATGCCTTTCCAAAACGAATTTTTGGTGCTGGTGCAGTAGCCTCATATTCTAACAGTGGTTTTGCTCTTTTGGGATATATAATTGAACTACTTGCAGGCAAATCGTATCCTGATGCTCTAAAAGAATATTTGTTTGATCCTTTGGAAATGACAAAGACGACTGGTGCACTGTACGATACGAATGATCCGGTAATTATAAAAGCAGAACTACCTAGGACACATGCAGACTCTTTGCTTATTGCTCAACCTCATCATACTGTCAAGGATAGTGATGGAAAATATTCTCATAAACTCTTACCACAAAGCCAAAGATCGCCATGTCTAATATTATCTGGAGGTGGAATAGTTTCAACAGGAGAAGATATGGCGAAATTTATGATTTGTTTAATGAATGATGGCATGTACAATTCACAAAAGGTCATTGGATCCCTAGCGATAAAGCTCATGATGGATAAGCAATTTGAAGCTGCAAGTCAAACATGGAATAACGCTGGAACTGTGCAAAGATTTTATCCACATTATAAAGGACTGGAAATTATTACCCACAATGGATATTTGAGTAAACTATTACTAATATTAGATGGACTACTTTCCGATTTAATCTTGATTCCAAGGCACAATTTGGCGATATTTTATTCAATCAATCACGAAATGCCAAATTTCGGAGTGAGTGTGTTACTGGATTGTTTATTCGAAAGTGTATCGGAAGATCAAGTAATCGAAAGGATGGAATTCTTGCACCATGAAGATCCGCATCATAGAAAAGTGGAAATTTGCGATTTCACGAAAAATAGCATTGATTTGTTCAAGTATCAGGGGACATACCTGAATTGTAGGAGGTTAGACTCCAAATGGCAAGCACTTGTATCTATGTTTGGAGAAAGTGATGAGATTAGTGTAACCGTGTCGAAAGACAAAAAGTCTCTGGTTCTTGATTTTGGTCAATGCCATGACTTGATTCCAGTTACAATTGGCGACGATCCAGAAATCCATTTTTGGCTAAAGTACAACGGTAGCGCCAGCGTGCCTAGAAAGCCATTTCCAATCGTTCAATTTTCAGACTTCAAGTTCTCAAATGGCAAATCCAGTCAGTTTTTAACCTACTTTTACACCAGCCAAAAGATTCAATGGTATGATCGCAGGCCTTTCTTGACTGTATTGGGCTTTGCTCCAATAGTAGGTGCTGGATCACAGATAGTGTATAGTGTGCTTAAAGTATTCCTCCTGCATAAAATAATTAGTTTTCCCAAAGTATCTGTGGGGTCACTGGCAGTCGCGCTGGGTATTACTTCAATGTACACTGGTATTTCATGGTATCTGATAAGTTCAAAGAATACTTGGCAAGTAGTAAGCAGGAAAACACCTGCTTGGTTGAAATCAGTAGCTGCTGTTTCTCAAATCACCGCGTCGATTGGTGGAGTATATTTGATTACTAAACTATTGGTTGGTAATCGTCGGTCTTTACAAGATATAGCAGCAACTGTATCAGCTGGGGCTTTCTTTAGTATTATTACAAGATGGAACGGCCAGTTTTGGAAAATGTAGAATAAATCCCCCAATGAATTGACTAAGTATTGCTTTTTCAAACCCAAGTATCTATGAATAGCCATGCTCTGGGTCTATAGTCCTATCCGAGCACGTTAAGGTGCCTTCAATATTCCCAAAACTTTTCAAGTTAAACCCTACCTCAAGCTCCTGATTTTTACCCTCAAAACAGCGAGTGTGGTTGAAATATCGCCAAAATAGTGGTTAAAAAGTTGTCTGAACGCAAAACATGAATCTCGAAAAACTGATAAACGATTCTGGTACTCCATACCTAACCAATCGATTTGCAAATTATAAGGACAGTGGTAGAGATGAGCGACAAAGCTACTAAATATTCCAACCTGATTTCAGTCCTAAGAGCGCTTGAAGCCCTGAAGCAGGATATCCCAGACAAACAATTTTTACTGGTGCAAATGGTTCTCTATCTGTTGGATCGAATATTTCCTAATCAAACATGGAACAACAAACTAAAGTTCCTGGAATCAGATTTAAGTATTGAACGAGATCACAGCAAACAAACCAGTTTTTGGATAAGAGACGAAAAGAATCATTTAGACACTTTTGTGATTAATAATACTATACTTGACGTTGAAGCGGGAGCGATAACGGATGTCGATAAACCCTTTTGCTTCAAACACTCCAGGCATTTGGTGCCTGCACAGGAAGTGGAAGCAAAAGAACCCACCAAAACAGAACTTGTTTATGAATCGCAGGATTACGAAATAAGCGAATTGAAAAACTCTTTATTTCTGGAGCAATCTGATACTGAACTAGTCAAGATGTTTAGTTCATGGAAAGAGTAACATACCGCTAATTTAGAACGATTCAGAAATCCAAATTGAATAAAAAGTGGATTATGCAGGAATGGCTAGCGGCTACAAAATTCTGGAGAATCAAATTGTTAAAGAGATCGTTTAGAACATGGGTAAAGAATGGATCGATGATGGCTCAGGCACATGTTTTTAGGTATCACACTCTAGTAGATAAACCAATGATCAAAATGATTTCAACATTTAGATCGAGAAAACGTGCACTGTCCATCAATTTAAAGAGAAAGATATTTAGTGGTTGGAAACAGTTGGCACAAGATACACTAAAGCTGGCAGATACTTTTTATGCAAAGAACATTCGCAATAGATGTTTCCAAATTATAAGCCATTCCTTTAATTACCGAAGGCACCTGCTTCCAACACTAAACAATCATCTAAAGTACTATCACAGTGATTTACAACTTCGCGCGTTCCTAGCTCTTAAAACTGAATATAAAAGAAGGATGGCTGAAAAGGAAAAGCAAATTCAGTTAAAGTCCAATGTACAGATATTCAAAAAAGAAAAGCACTTTTATTTCTGGTTTGATTCTCTAAAGCGTTTGCAAAAACTCAAAAGATTTACATTCATTCAAAACCACAAACTGCAAAAAAGTTCGTTGTATCGGTGGCAAACAGAGTATAAAGCAAGACAAAGTAAGCAGCGAGATATTGCCAAACTGAATGAACTGAAAATGAGACAACTGTTCATCAAATGGAAACTAAAGTAACATGTATTAACATAGACACCAAAAAATCCAAACCTTTAAAAATAACGTTGTAAAAATAGTTTTGCTGCGAAAGAGGAATTTATTTACTCAAAGGTTTGGGCTGTGGAAATCGTGGGCAATGAAACATCACATACTTTGCCAAAATGAGAAATATTTGTTACTGAAAAGGAGTTTTAAATTATGGGGTACTGCAATATCAAACAAGCAAAACAGCATCAAAGTATCAGTATTTCAAAAAAGTTTTGTTAGTCGCTACTTTTCCAAGTGGAAGACGGGTACATTAACCAAAATTCAACTCAAAAAAGTGATACAGACACTATACATTTCAAGATGGAAAAGTGCATATCAGCGGCGGTTGAAGATTAGACTGAAGATTACAAATTTCAAACTTAAAAATGTCTTCAAATTGTGGAAGACAGCACAAATAACGAAAAGAACAAAGCATACACTTAGAAATGCATTTTATACCTGGAGACATATTTATTTAGTAAAGCAAATGCGAATCAAAAGTAGAAGGAAGAGTTTGAATCGTCTATTCAATGCTCTTGTAGAAAGGCGGCAGCAAAGCGTTGTACCACCGAGTACCACCGCAGAAAGTGTTATTGTCGCTGAGACAGTCATAAAGGAGAATAGCATATCGTTGGAGCCTCAACTTGCCATTGTGGACGAAATGGGAAAAGTTGGCATCCTTGACGAATCAGTAATTGACATTAGTGTTCATGAAGATAATTTGGAACATTCTCCAAAAAATGAAAACCCTGTGGAAATTCAACAAGCGATTACGTTAAATAAGCTTGGAGAATCAATTGCAGAACGTGAAAATATAACAAAAGTAATTAATCAGGAAACAATTATACCAGCGAAAAGCATAGGTGACGAGACGCAGGAGATCATAGAAGCTCCTCCAAGAAACTCAGAACGGAAGAGCATTGTCGAATCTGATCCTAAAACTGTTCTGGATTTCTCCGAATCCGCTACTTCTCGACCACAACGGTCGGATGAGGATTTATCTGGAAAACTTGAAATCATACCGGAAATTGTTGAAGCTGACGATTCCCCTGATTCTGTACATCGCAGTCATACCAGTGACTTTGAGAATATTTCCAATGAAAAATCAACATTACTAGACCAAAAGAAGGTGGAAGGGGCATTCCAATTTCTGCCTGAAAGTACTTTACAAAAAGAGAATATTGCCAATCCTATTTCAAATGATACTCTGGAAACATCGAGCGCTGATATTGGGATACCTCCCTTTGAACAAGAAAATCACCAATTAACCGGGAAAGTTCAAGACATGGCCGAAAGTGGCATATTATACGAGGATTCCATAATTCCAGAAAAAAGAATATCTGATCGTGAAACCAATCAACAAGTTATACCTGCAAGCACAACTGATATGAAGCATGTCCCTGTTTCCAACTCCAAAGATATGCAAGAATTATCTGAACTCATTGTCGAAAAAACTCAAATGGAGCAATTCGATTTAATGTTTCGACAAACTCATCAAGAATACTTTGAATATGTGCATGTTGGAGATTCACATGATCCTGTTGATCTCAAACCTCCTGCTGAGTCTGAAAACCTTGGCCGTATCCGCGAACGTCAGAATTTGGAAATCAGTTCAATGATCCAAAGACAAAAGCGATTACGAACACATTTCATTACATGGAAAAGACTCCGGAAAGAACAGATATTGCGTACCTTTGTTGCAGCAAAGTTTGAAAACATCATTTTGAAAAGGTGGACCCTCATTAACATAGAAATTACTTTATGATGCTCAAAGCGAAATTGGATGAAGTTCACTTGAATATTAGAATGATTGACTTGAAGAGGAGGAAAATGACTATTAAATGGGTTCTAGATAATTGGAGATTGAGATTATTTAAAAAAAGCCAATCCAAATTAATTTTCAATCGGTGGAAGAATTCGGCAATCGAATCAATCAAAGGCAATTTAGTATTGGACTTGTACAATGCAAAATTACTGATGAAATATTTTTACTTTTGGAAGAAAGAGGATGTCAGAATTAAATTTCACGTAAAAGATATCAAAAAGGTAAAGCTGGATTATTTGGTCTCAGTTTTGTTAAATGCACGGCTACTATTCACCACTGATGGTCTAGCTTTCCCTGATCAAAATGGAGATAATAGCGATAACCATGCTCAGCGAATGGAAAATGAAATTAAATTAGTTGATCATGAAAGAGAGAGCAATTCAGATGATATCGATTACCAAGCGGAAAATAGAGCTCTATTGCACTACCGAAAAGTACTACTTCGAAAAGCATTCAATACATTAAACAAAAGTTATTCCAAGATAATTACTAATCTAAATTGGGCCATGCTGACGAGCGAATATAGAACTAGAATGCAATCTTTCCTACGTTGGAAGCAGTATCTCGTTACGCTAAAATCGGATAAAGTTAAGCTAGCAATTAACAAGTTCAAATTGAAGCGTTTCTTTCTCATCTGGCACAGTTCCTATTGCAATAGTCAATTGAAACATAGAGCTGTAAAGTTTTACAATCAAATTCTAATTGTTACGCACCTCAATATTTGGATATCCGTGTACAATAAGCAAATAGTTCGAAACAACAAGGCTGTACAGTTTTATGATGTGCACTTACAGAAAGCCATTCGACATTGGAAAAATGAACTGATTAAAGCCAGGGTAGATTCTATGGAATTCTATTTTATGAAATGGATTCATAAACAAAAGAAAGTTACATTCATTAGGAAGAGGATATTCGGTCAATGGAAGAGAAATTTGGTTAGTGTTAGAGACATGCAAAGCCTAGCTGAAAAGTATGATAGAACCAGACTTTACCTAAATGTGATAAAAGCTTGGAAAAAGGAGATTCTTGAAAGAAAAACTTCTTTTGAACGGTTTCATTTCTTAATATGGAAATACAAGTTTAAATCTCGAGTAAATTTGTCTATATTAAGAATGAATCGTCATATTACGCTCAGAATAATGCAAAATCTCTTTAATCAATGGAAGTTTAAATTTAAAACCAAGATGAAGGCAATTTATGCAAAGTACAAGCTGTTCCTCCTTGTTCGGCAAAAGATTTACTTTGCTAAATGGAAAAGGAAGGAGCTGACCAAAAAACTCAACAGTTATTTCGAAATGTGGAAATTAGAAAAACTGAAGCGATTAAAGTTGCAAGTTTCGAGCAGGTTGAAAATGATTGATTATTTCAGCAAGTGGAAATATAAAACAGACGGGAAATTGCTCCAATCAAAGAACTCCATTTTATTAAGAAGATATTTGACATTGTGGAAAGTGAAATGTCAAACTAGGAGGAATGAATCGATCGAAGTCAGAGTGGCTATTTTGAAACTATCGTTTAATAGATGGAAGAGAGCTTCGAAAAAAGATTTTGAAAAAACTGTGAAAGGAAGATTATTCAACTATTGGCAGCATAGGTTTACGCATACGCTAACGTTCCCTGTGTTGAAAATGTTTTTTGAAAGATGGAAAAAGAAGAACAGTCGAAAAACAATCCTACGAAACAAGCTCAAATCTCCTGGCAAAAATTCAGAAACGGATCGTGATTATCTGGTCAGATATTTCAACAAATGGAAAATGAAAGCAATTACCAAGCAGTATTTCAAAAAGTGGCAATCCAGTTTCGAGTCCAAAAAGTTTGACACATATAGAAAAGAACTATTTTCTGACATGATATGTGTAAAGCAATTAAAGAAAATGTACTTTTACTGCTGGAAAAATCGGTCAAGTATTTTGAATAATATATGAAATTTGCCATGAAGAATTATTTAAAACCTAATGATATATTAAGATGGAGGAGCTTGTTGTGCCTGCATCAGTAAGGCAGCAAGCGCGCCGTATTGTGCACTGTTGGTGTTTGCATTTGGAGGAAAGGATTGATTTGATGGTGGATTCTGTTGGAATTGTTGGTTAGGGAAGCTGCCTTGTGAAGGAGGGAAATTACCACCTTGATTTGGCTTTGGCGATTCAAAGTTGCTTGCTGGCTGGTTAAATTGCTGATTTGAATAGTTCTTTTCTTCATTTGGTTTAAAGTTGGTTTGCTGGTTGATTCTTGGATCAATTGGAGGTGCCTACATTAACAAATAGTACATGTCCTTGCGGGAAATTAAAGTTTTGCATTGGTACGTTGAAATTGGTTGGAACTGGGAAATTTCCAGGAAATTGTCCAGGAGCTCCTGGAGCAGTGCCTAAAGGCGCTTGAGGCATTTGCGAAAGCAACGACATCAGTTGCTGTAACTGCGCAGGATTTTGACCAAGCGCTTGCATAAACTTGTTAAGAGAGCATTACTTGTCCTGGTTGATTTGGCATCATTGGAGGAGGCTGTAAAGGATATATACTCACTGGATTCACTTTTCCTTGAAGAAGCCGATCTTGCCATTAGCAACAAAATACCTATCAATTGGGAACCTTTGTTTAAAAATTACTTACCTTGGTATCCAGTGGGAGGATATCTATTGTAAGAGTCGTTTCGCGAATCTCTGCGATCCCGATCCCTGTCATTTCGGTCTCTGTCCCTCTTATCCCTATCATCTCTTCGACGATCGTTATCTCTTGCAGGAGAGTTGTCTCGGCGTCTGTCATTATCCTTGGAGCTGTTTTGCCTATCTTAAATTTCAAGTACTTTGCAAACAGCTCTTCGTGGCCCTCGTCCCATCCCTGACTGACCAACAGTTGTCCATCTTTGAATTTATTGTTCAAAGGTACTTGATCAAGGACTAAAGGACAACATCTTGAGTCAAAGAATGACACAATCTTTTTCCTGGATGTTAATTCTGTTCCAGAGAGCAAATGCTCTCTATTCAACTTACGTTTTAGATCCTTCAACATCCCTTATTGACTGAATTTCACCAAATTTACTCATAAATTCATATAAATCCTGATTCAACAAGTCTGATCGAGAGCCAACTAGCTCGACATTTACAGACCCCTGATTTTGTTCCCTATCACCTTCTTTCGGTAATGAGTAGTGAATATCTGCTTTTCTTCCCTTAAACTCAACGTTATTCAACCCTGCCATAGAATTTACCGCAGATCTAATATCATACTAAATGTTATCAAATTCAAAACCAGACTGAGATGAAGTTATCCTAAATCGAATAAGCCTCGCTCAATCCAACACTATCGTTCTTACAAAGGTAACAAAAACTAATCCTCGTTTCGGAATCAAATCAAAAATTGTTTTAATCTCTCCGTATGGCTCAAACATTGTTCTAATTTCACTTTCAAGGGTGTCGAATTGCACATTGCGAACAAAAAGGGTTCTTGAAGGGGGAACTGGATGCTGTGGTCTTTCATGCTTTTTCCCTACATCAGAATTCAGGTACTATTATCTGCATAAGGTTCGTGGCGTCCTACCCTACCTCCCGGGCGGTTTCCTCGATTGTTATTATTATTGTTGTTGTTCCGTCCTCTGTTCCTGTTATTATTGCGATCAGCCATTTTTTAAATAGAAAAAAATCAGACGCCACACAAGCATTGTGCATAGAATCCACCCAATTAAAAAGGGTGTTCATTTTCGTAGTTTACTTTATGAGTGTACAGCAATTGAATTTGACGCTCACGCCGATTGAGGGCTATCCTCAGGAAAAGATAGATTCGGTGATAGATGTAACTGCATTATTGACACAGACAATTCACTCTTACGCCGCTGATGAATTAACGGGATTAGGAATGGATTTCAATGTGTTTGATTGGAAGAGGGAAGGTAATGCGGCCCTGAAATAGATATGATTGGATTGTTTTTGGGAATGTTTGTAAAGCTAGACATAGTGACGAATTCAAAAGTTTTGCAAGGATTATTTGAGTTTGCAGTAGAGATATCCAACAACTACTTTGCCAATCCGTACCACTCGTTCTACCACGCGATAGATGTAGCATACATGGTCAATTATTTGTTTGTAGAAATGGGCATAACTGACCAAACGGAAATGTCCAAATTCGAACAAGCCGCTTTACTTTTATCTGCCTTGGGGCACGATGTATTGCATCCAGGCACCAACAATCTCTACCAAGTACTTTTCCATTAACAGAAGGTTAATTCGCATTCTCCAGTGGCACATCTTTACAATAATGTTTCAGTGTTGGAAAATCAGTCTGCAGATTTCATGGACCAAATGATGGACAAGTATGCCGGAACGATTCAAGCCATGAATCTGGATTATTCTGACGGAGATGTAGTAGATGACATGAAGTTATTCATGCGGGAGGCTATTTTACATACAGATATGGCAGTGCATTTTCCAATGTTGGACGAAATACTGAAAATAGTTGAATATCATTATAAATACCAACATGGCGGGGGTATACAACCGTCTAAAACTTATGGGGCTGGACCTCTGTCGGCCCCATTATCGCACCACGGTTTCTTTCCAAAGAAATCTGTTCTTGATACCCTAAAAAGTCAAGAACTTTTAGTTACGACACCCGAGATAGATACTGGTGGATCAACATATGGATTGAACAGAATCTTGTTTGAAACCCCTGGTGCGAGAAGAAAGCTGGTAATGTCCTTGCTACACACAGCAGGTAAAGGATTCTATTAATATAGATATTAGCAACCCTGTGAGGCCATTTTTTATCTGCAAAAAATGGTCAACCCTTGTAAACGAAGAGTTTTTCAATCAGGGCAATCTAGAGAAACTGAATGGGCTGCCAATATCTCCAAATATGGATTCTACTCAAATGGACCAAAACCAAACGCAAATCACTTTTACCCAATTGATTGTTCAACCAATTTTTGAGTGTTATTATGATCTTTTTCCAAGGACTTTATCGCTGATGGATCTCATTGCAGATAACATGAAGCAGTATGGTGCCATTTTCATCACAAACCCCAACGTTAAACGAAGAGTTACAGATGAAAACGTCAAACCGAAAAAGCCCATTTCAGCCAGGTCTAGCGATGGCGGTAGTAGGAGAATGTCCATGGCCGCAGGTACATTTGAAATTCCAGATTCCGTACAGAAATATCTTGCTCGAAGCAAAGCGCGTGGTTCTCACAAACTTTCAACTTCTTCAACTCAATCAGATTATCTATCAGAAGATTTTAGTATCGAAGAAGAGCTGGAAACCAGTTCAGAGCTCTCTTCCCCAGCTTTGCGATTTGCACACAGCCCGCTATCAAAAGCCCAGTCTCTCAGTTTAGAAAACAATTCAGACCTTGTAGAGTTTACACAGTCAAACAAAGGATCCCAAGTTTATCCAATTGTAACTGGAAAGGAGGGTGGTGGCGACGAATCTGCCACTCAAAAAAAGAAACCTTCACTTACTAAACAGTCATCAACAATTGAAACAAAGAGAAGAAGCTTTAGCGCTTCATCAGAGAAGAAACCTAATATTGCCAGTCTTAAATTATCTTGAAATAAAAAAAACAGAAACCTAAAGTTGAAAAATAACCGTTTATTGATGGGGAAATGATTAATTCTCTTCAGATTTTTTGCTGGCAAAGTTTTTCAACTTGGAAACAGCCTTGAGTACTGTAAACAAGTTTGCAAGTGGCTTGACAGCAGCATCGATGTCGTTCTGGGTAATCTCCAAGAGAGTAACCGAACAGTTTTCTTCCATCGTAATAAGAGGCGATTTTCCGTCATCTGTTACCCATGAATCAATCTATCATCAAATTCCTATTACCCTTAATTCGTCCATAGTGATTCTAGTGTTCGGGTCCTTGTCCAACCTTTAATTAGTAATTTGTTTACAGTCTCGTTAGACAATGAACAAGCCTCGGATCCGCGCCTTCAGGGTATACAACGCTAAGTTAAGAATAATTTACGATTCGTCTCTAATGTTGTCATAAAGTTGAATAATGGAATTTCCAGTGAAGGGTAATTTCCCAAATGCCATACAGTACAGTGTGACACCCATTGCCCAAACATCCGCAGCCATCGCAGATATTTCTCCATGAGATACTACATTAACCTAAAATTACGGTTGCATGTCTCTGGAGCATAAAATGCGGGAGAGCCAGCAGTATTTTTGAACCTGTCATTGCCTTTTGAAAACATTTCCGAAACGCCAAAATCTACAATTTTCACAACACCGTCCTTTGATATAAGCATGTTATCTGGTTTGATATCTCTATGCGCAATGCCATGTTCATGTACTGCATTAAATCAAAAATACAATATTCAATTCCCAAAATCAACTGTTGAAAGTAATTCCTGGCTACTTTGATGTCTAATGGCTTTACGCTCTTATCCATTGAGACATCCATAACCGCACCTTTTTCACACAATTCAAACACCATGAATAGTGAATCCTGCGATTACAGATCACATACCTGCTTTGGATCATCCAATACTTCATATAGTTTCACAATGTTTGGATGATTTAGTTTCTTCAATATTGCAATTTCCCCTCTGACTAAATCAATTGGATTTTGAGGTGGAGCAACTTGAGCTGGTCGTGATACTGTAACCCTTCTTCCAACACCGCCTCCTCTACCTCTTCCTCTTCCCGGAAATACTCCAAGTGCTTGGTTCTTTTGTTTACGTAGTTTTGATTTGCTGCACTCTTTTATTGCAACTTTTCTATCATTGTCGGCATCGTAGGCCAAATGTACAGTTCCAAAACTTCCTGAACCCAGCTGCTTTGTAATAGTATATTGATTCAATACTCTTCGTCCGTTTTCTTCTGATACAGTTGCGTCAAGCGTTTCTTTAATATTTTGACTGTCCTCTCCCATTTCGTGGCAAAGCGCGAAGGGAGGTTGAATTTGAACACACTCCAACCCTGTACTCAATACTAACCATTACCAAGGCGCAAAGCCTTGAGGCGATCATATAACACTAACAGATTATTTCCATCAGTAGTGTTCCTCCCTGTGCAAGCATTTACAAGAGCACTTGTCGAATTCAATAACTTTAAAAATATTGTAACCAAGTACCGTTATCATAAATCCTGTGCAAGTTGCTTTTGGTATATGCAACAATTCCTGTTCAGCCTCAACCAGCCACACGGAATTTTAAAAATTAGCCAATAGCATAAAACTCTAAAAATGGACCTTTGAAAAAAAAGGAACCAATTCAACTTTTCTTTACTTTAATTCCGCCAAGGTAAATGTTACAACACGGCTATAATAACACAATAGTCTCAGGATTTCATGATGAATAGTTCTAACAATAGAATGCAAATTTTTGTCAAAACTTTGACTGGAAAAACCATCACCTTGGAAGTTGAATCTTCTGACACTATTGAAAATGTCAAGGCTAAAATCCAAGACAAGGAAGGAATTCCACCAGATCAACAACGTCTCATTTTCGCTGGAAAACAATTGGAAGATGGACGCACTCTTTCTGATTACAATATTCAAAAGGAATCCACCCTTCACTTGGTTCTCCGTCTTAGAGGTGGTATCATTGAACCTTCCTTGAAGGCTCTTGCTTCTAAATACAACTGTGAAAAGATGATTTGCCGTAAATGCTATGCTCGTCTTCCTCCTCGTGCTACTAACTGCAGAAAGAAGAAGTGCGGACACACCAGCCAACTTCGCCCAAAGAAGAAGTTGAAGTAATCGCTTTGTTTTATACACACGAATACAAAAATTTATCGCATTTATTCTTAGTAAAGATGGGATTAATTTAACCATTATTTTATGAAGATGTTTTAATTTAGGCCTTAATTTAATGGTGAGGTTGAAGTTTATTAATGCTCACTATCACTGAGGTTGGAGTTTGTCTCCAGTGCAGTTATAACAGTGACAATAGCAGTTTAGAATTTATCCGCATCTTCGCTTGCATGCACAAGTATAGGCAATTGTATTGTAAACTACTTTGATCCAAACTATAAAAGTTGAATTTTCAACTTTTTCAATCTAAAAATTTGCAATGCAGGGAATGTTTAGAAAACAAAATATAAATATACCGCTTCACAAAGGATCATTTTTGGCTCCCAGCAAGCTAGGAGACGTCCTCATGAAAGCCTACCAAATGTCCCATGTCGGGTTCGATTTTGTTTTTGTAGATAAGCCAGTTGGTATTCACTCTTTAAATCAGACGGAACATTATTCCTGTTTGCTTCACAAGGACAAGCGGAAATCCCAGAGGATGGGTTTGTGTTATTAATGTAGATATGGATGGATGGATGATGAATCATATCAGAGATTTACATTGGAAAATGGACTGGTATACTAGATCTAAAGAACAGGAAATGGAAGTCTTTTCCAGAAATCAAGGCTTCTCGATCGGAGATACGCATGCGGTAGTGTAAGTGAATATTGATAAGTAAACGCAAGAGATATAGGCTTGTCCAGTATGCAGACATACAATTGCTCCATTATATTAGATCCCCAATGGACCAAACGTCAATTCCTGTTCAGTTAGCGCTTATTAAAGTTAAACCTCGTCCTACTCCTTCACAAGGGATGCAAGGCAGTCCACAACACCGGATGCCTGGACAAATGCCTGGGATGCAAGGAGTTCCTGGTATTCCTGGTGGAATGGCAAATAGACTGACTCAAGAACAGCAGTTGCAATTCAAAAAAGCTCAACAACAAAAAGTATTTGAGTTTAACCATAGTTGCGCCAATCTGCTCAGGTAAAGATGGTTGAAGATGAACGAGAGCCTTCTGGAGGTATTCCATCTTAATATAGATGAACTTGATAAGGGCTATGGTAGACTGATGGCTTTGGAGAGATACAAACGAAACCATTTGTATATTGAGCAAGTATTCTCTCCTTACAATGTCTGTAAGCGTTTGTTAATGATAGCCAACCTGGTTCCTCCAAAGTTGTTTGCCGATGTAAGCGAATCCCGCATGGCCGCTATTAAGCAACACCAGGTACTTGTTCCTAACAAAAGGCAGATCTTGATGCAGAATTAAAGGAGCTTCAGGATAAATATCATGCGGATATTGAAGACTTTAAAAAGAAATCTGCGGCAGAGTGGAAGCTGATCCATGAGTTGTCTCTGCGTAAAAAATAAACGTCATTTTCTCTGTTGGTTTTTTCGCCATTTTTCATACCACAGTTGATGTTACAGTAAATTAGGATTAATCCAGAATAATGAGCTGTTCAGATGATTCAAAAGATCAGCTCTCAGAACTCAACGTATCAGAAATTAAAATGGAAGGGATTGAGGACTGGATGATTTCAGAAGTAACAGGACCAAACGGTCAAATATGCGGATCGCAACAAGTACTAGAAACTGTTCTTCAGAAATACACTCATATTGCAAATAATATATTTAAAGGTGGGGCAAACGGAAAAATTGCTTCTGAATATATGATTTGTGATTGCAGATATGATATATGTAAACTAGGATTAATCTTAGCGGCCGATCACTCAGAAATGGCTTGTGGATCAAGAGCTGGATGTATAAATAGAGAGTTGGCAATAGAGTGTCCTCCAGACGACTGTCCATGTGGCAGCTATTGCAAAAATCGACGGTTTCAAGAAAAGAGTTATGCTTCCTTGCAAATCTTTAATACTGGAAATAAAGGACTGGGGTTGAAAGCCCGTGAGAGGATCGAAAAGTACATTGCGCTAATCAAGGGGTCAGTTTGTAATGGAGTATTGCGGGGAAGTAATTTCAATCAACATGTTTGAAAAAAGAATTCAGGAATATTCAAAGAACAGAGTGCGACATTTCTATTTCATGAGTTTGAAATCCAACGAGGTTTGTTTGATTAATTTAGTATATCGATGCGTCGAAAAAAGGAAATGTTTCTAGATTCATGAATCACAGCTGTAACCCCAATTGCGCTTTGCAAAAGTGGGTTGTTGGGAACCAAATTCGTATTGGGATATTTGCAATCAAAGACATACCCATTGGAACAGAACTCACTTTTGATTACCAGTTTGAGGTTTATGGGTAATTTGATTGTAATATAGTGCTGCTGCACAAAAATGCCATTGCGGAGAAGAGAATTGTGTAGGGTACATTGGAAAAGGAAATAGTTTGACAGTTGTTTCTGAAGAAGATCTCATGGATGATGAAGTCGATAACAAGAAGGTATATTTGCTTAATATTAGATTAATGAAATTGCTCCGGTGAAACCGCTATCAACGGTTGAGCAAGTGCAGGAGCTGGTTAAATATATTATGATCAACCTTTCTGATAGACACAAAGTGATTCGATCAATGAATCGACTCCTCGGAACAGACATTTCACTTTTAAGAAAGTTTATTTATTACAGAGGATTAATGCTAATTGAAAGATGTTTGGATCAGCACTTGAACTCGAAATCAAACACGGTAAGGTTCTATATCCTTCAAGTGCTGAAGCTTCTTCCAATCACAGCCAAGAATGGAATAGTTAATATTGAGCAGCATGTCGAAAAGATGACTGACGAAAATGCTTATGGTGAAGTTCTCAGTCAACTTGCTAAACAAGTATTGCAAATTTAACGCTATAGATAATAGAAAACTGGGCTAGTCTAGAAATGGTTTACAAAATTCCTAAAAAGGTAAAGGTAGAGGGTGAAAATGCTCAACGGGATAGTCCTGCGGATAGTGACGCAGATAAATCTAGAAAAAGACCTAGATCACCCGAAAGAAAGCGGTCACCAATTTCGAATCGGCCATCGCCTTTTGGATCATACAGAGGCTCAGAAGATTCATACTCTGATTCAAGATATAGAGATGATAAAAGATCCTCTTTTTATGAAAGTAAAAGCTTGGGAAATTATGAAGAGCGCAAAATCACAATTTCAAATGTAAATATACCCCACCTGCGCTGGAATGTTGCAAATTTAAACCCACCATCTTCAGTTGAGACAAGCAGCGTCTCGCTGTCAGCACAAACTGAGACGGCATCTTTTGTGGACATGCCCGCTGCCACAGTTGACGAAATGGTCGAGGCTGCACAAGAAGAAATCCGTAGAAAAGAAGAGCTTGAACGTAAACAGCAGGAAGAAGCCGAAGAGCTACGCAAAAAAGCCAAAGCTGCCAAAAAACAAAAGATTCAAGAACACAGGCAGAAATTGAAAGCTGTCGTAGAGCCAAAACCAAAGCATAAACATCGGGATGCACCTATTGAAGAAGAAATCAGCACGGAAGAGCGAATCAATCTTAAATCTCAGGTAATTTCATCTAACGCCAGATATCGGTAATTGTAATCAAAGTCATGTCTCGTTACAAAGAGAAAATGGATTCTGACTCGTTCAAGGAAAAAGCAAAGGCAGTAAGTTACGTTTGATCTAGATTACAAAAGCACTTTTGGAAAAAGAACTTCGTAGTAGGACTGAAAAGAGCAAGAAACAAACTGTATTCGACGAAAAGTACACTAAGGCTATAAAGAAATATATTATAGATTATCTTACTCGCCACGGGATCGTAACTAATAAATAATACTAATACTCTATTTAAAGACTATTAATGAAGTCCTTTTAGTTGTTATCAGATTACAGCTATGATTACCATTACTCAATATCTCACAAACTCTGCAAATACTTTATTAGAAGCATCACTGTCGACAATCGTCAATATTTTATTAATGAATACGCTTTTCAACACCGACACCCATTTCCTCATACTGTGATTTCGAAATCCATAATTGGTGGAATGAACTCATTGAAGCCATGATAGAACCGCCAATCCATGGACCAAATCTTCTTTCAGATGATCCACCAGCTGCTTGTACCTTTATACGGCCCTGAAATTAAAAATACAGTACCCCAGGCGATAATCTATGTAGTTCATTATATACTCTGTCAGCAAATCCTGGTAGCAGGGAATTTGCTCCTGAAAGAACAGCATTAGAGTGTAATATTGGCTGAAGTTCAACTTCACATGCAGAAACAGACTGGCTGATCAACTGAGGGATGGTTGGGGGGATTGCATTAGCAGCCGCGTTGATAATAAATGATGGTTGGAATAAAGCCTCAGTGAGTTTGAATCTATCCAGGCTGTATAGATTGTTGAATCCGGTCGGGAATTCAAAGTTCTTGACAGGCTTCTTTCTCAACTCACTATATTAGTAAAATTTACCGTTCGTTAAATGCAGTTTCGGCAACTTGGCATACACTTTCCTTGAATTCGTGGACTATTCTCTAGAGTTAACAACGATCACCCCCATTGAAAATTCGCCAAAACTTCTAGTGATCCCATCCAATGGAACAGTTTGGAATTGAGGTGGTGCGCCTGATGGTACCACTGCTTTTTGCTTAATCAGACACTGGGGAGTAAGATCGATTCCACCCATCTGGAAATATTGTCTAACTTGCTTTGAAACAAAATCCCCGCCGATTGGTGATTTTTGAATAGCTAAAATTAAAGCAGATTACCTTTCTTTACAACATACCCATCAAGCACCGGCACAACGCTAGTGCTAGATGCTCCAGATTCAATGACCAATGCAGTCGATCTGCCAGCGGCAAAACTGATTTTAATTATATTTTACCTGGACAACACTGCAGATCTTCCTAAATAAAATCCAGGAACGTTGAATTTTTCAAAGGCTAATTCACATAGTTTTTCTCTATTCTCTTTGGTATCCCAAGAAGGATCAGCAAACATGACTGGATGTTCGCTAGATTGAGTTTTCAACAATTTTTGGTAGGTGTACTCCCATAACTGCTCGTAAACTTCCCAGTTTTGAATTGCTCCATCATGGAATGGGGATACTATTTCTAATCCTCTTTTTGGTCTGTAAATTTCCGTTTCTCCAATAAATACTTTCTTGTCTGTATCCATTGCGTTAGGATCATTGAATTTTCCTACTACTGAAGGAAAGACTGCTCTGGGAGTGTCTTCCCCGGCATAACCAACTTTACTTGTACAAGATCCAAAATCGAATACTAGGGCTGATACCTCATCTAACCATTAATTTCAAATAGTACCACCACCAAATTGCACCATTTTGAGATTTGGGTGAAAAAATCAAATTCCAAATTTCAAGTTGAGAATTATAAAATATTTGTTTATTGAGCCCCTCTTGACTTCTTTGGGAAAGTTAGCGGGATGACTAATTGAGCTTTTCTTCCGGATCCTTTTTCCCCTTTCTTTACCTCAACTCTGCATCCCAACTCCTTGGCAGCACTTCCAACACTAATGTTAATTGTTCAATTACGCATTCAACCCTATTTTCAAATCCGCAGAGAGTTGCGTTACATCCACCATATAATTGTTGATGATCAGGCAGAGACAGATAATGTATGAGAGTATCTTGTCTTTTCCTTTACCGGTAAGCATGTATTTAGTATCTTCACCTTCTCCTTTAACCTCCAAGAAAAATGACTGCAGATGCTCACTGATAACCGGCGAGCATCCATTCAAAAATCTTATTCCCAAATTCTCATTACAGGCTTGTGATTCTTTCAATGTATAGAAGCGCATCAAATAAGCCAAATAGAGGACCTATCATTAATATCGCTTACTCTTTTCAGTGCGGTCTTGTCTGTTTTTACCATTAGAATCTCTTCGATCTTTGTTCTTACAAATCCACCAATGTTGAGGGATGCCAATTCATTGTAAACATCCTGCAACAACCTGGCTTTCCACAATGACTTGATATCTATGGCTGTTAATAATGAAGGAGGTAGTATATCGTCAATGTTATAAACTTCTTCTGGTGTAATCGCCTAATATAAATCCACTAATTACTGACAGGTTACATGGAGGAATAACTCTGTCCGCCATCGATAATTCTTCAGCACTTTGCTTTTCGGGTAGCTTAGCAACATGTTCTGAAATAGTATCATTAATCTTGTTTGCTACTTCAGCCAGACCTCCAACATTAATTTGGTTCATTTCGTAAGCCTTAATAGCCTGCTTCCTCTTCTTTGTTCCAAATGCTTGCCCAAGCTGATTTCTAGCTTCCATATTTTTATCGCCAATAGTCTTTGATTCTGATGTTTTCAGGGCCTTTACAACATTATCCACAGTTATGGAAGTTGCTTCATGAAGCTCTATTTCTCCAGTTCTTTTATTAACTATCCCAACAGCATATCTGATGTTATATAATCCTGTACCTGCAAAATGATTCTTCTGGAGGAACACCAACATACTCCATTTTCCCTCTCTCTGCTACTACTAATCTACGCTTTTTGCCAAAATTCCCATCCCCATTTTTTTCATATACTTGAAATTCAAGTCCTTCAGGCGATGGAGGTAATACTGGAAAGGTCGCCAGGAATGTTGGTGCCTTGGACGATAAATGTTTCGTTCGCAGGGTGTGTTCAACCATAAAAAAAACAAAAAAAAATTAGGGAAAAATTTAATTAGAGAAAACGTAATTGATTAGGTAAAAACTTTGGCGGGACCCAGTCGAGCTTGCTGGGATCGATTCGCTCCCTTTTCTTGGCTCTATTCTTTTCATACTGCTGAACACACTTTTCCGACAAGTAGAAAATATATTGGCCGCGATAGAATTTAAGCATTTCCATACTATGCAGGGTGTGTAAAATATCTTCAGTAGTAATTGAAGTTTGCTCGCTGATTTCTTGGATATTAATTTCTGACTTGCAATTCATCAACAGATCTATGATGGTATCTGCCCAGTAAGATCTATACGAAAGGAGCCCCAAATCAGATAGTGGTTTTTCTGGAGAGCCTGTTTTCTTTTCTACCAAGGATAGTTCATAGGAAAACGAGATTAATAATTTGCCGTATCCCATCCTTTGATATTGAGGCATTGTCAAGATACAGGCAACATTATAATCTTCGTTAGACTGCTTCTCCTTTGAAAAATACCCAAGGATGTGCATTCCTCTTTCATCTGTCCTGGTCATAATATAGTACAGGAACGGATCTACTTCGTAATACAATGTTTTGTGATCTAGAAATAATTTAGATATTAAACACAAATTTCTACAATAATGACGCTGCTTTCTCCCGTCTATTTCAAAAAACGAAAGTGTGCCTTTGCGATAGATTTCATTGCCAGGAGGATGTCGGACTTGGCATTTGGTGCGATGGCGCGCAAGCTGAAATTCCGTCCCAACTGGTTCCAAACAAAATTCACAGATAAAGAGCGTATCAAGCCTTGTGAACTCTTCAGGGTATGGTGAGAAATACCATGTATCTACTACATGCTTTCCAAAACAGATCCGATTGATATTTTTCAACCGCGATATTTCAGTTTGAGATTGGGTCATGGAGCCATGAGTACGAAGCTTTTCTATTTCTTTTTCTTTAGAGAACGTTTCTGGCTCCTCTGCCTTGTCTTCTGTCGCATTTGATTGCGAGCTTTCGTCCAGTGACAAGCTATCGGCTCGTTTCCTTTTCTTGTCAGAGGGAGTCTTGAGCTTCTGCACTTTTGGATGTGTAATGGGTTTCTTTTTGGGAGACGGAGGTTTAATCTTGGTAATATCGAGTCTATCTGCTGTAACCCACTCATCCAAACGCTTATTGAAGAGATCAAAATGAACGTAATATTCCGGGTTTGATTCTGGGAATCTGATGGAGAGCACCTCGGCCATATGCCAACTTTTATCGCTTCCAGTGCCCTTGGAAACTGGTAATTTGCATCCTATTACTACTTGGTCCATTTGTGTTGCAGTTAGGTGATCAGTAATTTTGTGCTTTTTTTTCCTTACCTGGAGTAGGTTGATATTTGAATAGGATCGCCAACTCCAGAAAGAAAAAAGAATAAATATAATCGCCATGAGGTATACTCTCTCCCTAGGAGCGATTTAACTTTCTAATATTACCAAACCATGAGGTACTGCTGATTATCAGATGCGTCTGGATACCAAGTTCAAAGTTTTGGTTTGAATTCCAATTAGAAGTTTACACGCTTTATTAATCTTTCAGCAAGGTATTGACTATACTATTGACATTCATTCTTCTCAAATCGGTGTATGTCTGCCCTGTACCCACAAACAAGATTGGTTTACCAGTAATATACGTCATACTAAGAGCTGCACCAACTTTATCATCGATTGTATCGAATTTAGTGAGAATCATTCCATCAATCTGCCTAGGATTTGCTTGGTAACTGAAATCTTTTAGACTTTGATTGAATTTAGTAAGTTGGGAGATTGATTGAGTTCCTACCAGTGCTTCACCCACAAAGATGATTTTGTTTGGATTATTTTCAGTAACCAACTAGGATTAGGATGAGATTCACCTTTGCCAATGCCCTCATCAATGGTTCGTTATCTTGCATCCTTCCTGCGGTATCTATTAGTACAACATCGAATCCCTCATTTTTTGCTTCATTTAGATTGGAATTTACCATATTTGATTGCATCCTTTGCAATTCCAGCAGGATCCTTTCCGTAACCTTTATCAAAAAGCTCTAATCGGGCACCTTCTTCTAGTGCACATAGATTTCTCACGTGTACCTTTAACTGTTCGACAGCACCACTTCTAAATGTATCTCCTGCCGCAATTAAAACGGATAGCTTGTTTTGCAATAGCCAGAAACAAATCTTTGACAAATTTGTGGATTTTCCTACCCCATTTACACCAATAAAAGCGATGGAATAAGGTTCCTCTCTTTCTTTGCTTTCTGCAATTTCATGAAGTATATTTGTGGATGTAATTGGTGTCAAGATCTTTGACAATGCTGAGCTTAGAATAGACATTACCCGTTGTCATTTCCTTCTTTATAAGAACATCAATTGAGGACAACTTTGATACGGAAGTTCCAATTAATCCCTTTTCCACTGTATCACAAAGTTTCTGGGCAATATCGGCTGCGACATTCTTGTTTACCAAGTGCTCCTTCATTTTTAGCATTGGCTTAACCAAATCTTCTTCAGTCAATGGCTTTGCAGTCAAATTCGAAAACATGGAAAAGATGGAAGACTTTGTAGGCTCCAAAGTAGGAACATCCAACTCCATGGCATTGACAGTTCCATCTAGTGTAAATCTGTTGAATATAATGCAGAATAGCACCGTGACATACCTGATTGGGCTTGCAATCCTTTTCCAATTAATGACTTTGAAACAGCACTTGCACTGTCTTCCGAACTAAAGTCCAGCTTGGTGGTGCTAGCAGTACTAGCTGCACCACTTGCATCCCAAGCTCGCCCTTCCTTTCCGGTCTTTTTCACTTGCTTGTCCTTCTTTTGGAATGGTTTAGGTGACTTTACTTCGTTTGAGCCTCTCAGAGTATTTTTGAACTTGTCAGACTCTTCAAATGCCTTTGGTTGCTTTACCACTTTGGTTTTCTCCATTCCCTTCAAAATGGCAGAGTATTCCGAATCAAAATCACTTCCTACTACGTACTTTGCGCTGATTGCTTCTAGTAAATCGTCGACAAACGGCAAGGCAAACTGTCGAGAGTGAATAGCGATGAAAATCATTTCATTCTTCCTCTTATATTTCAGAATATAATTATCTGGCTCCTTTTCTTGAATGAACACTGTTTGTATAAGTGAGTTTAATAGTTCTTTTTTCAAATTATCCTTCTTCCAATATACAATTCCGCCAGGATTGATGATAAGCACACTGTCCAACATTTTTGAGAAAAAGCAAAACCGTTGTCACGCTTCAAAAAGAGTAAAATTTTAAAACCAAGTTTATTGAGCACTGGTGATTAAACTCCACTTGCTAAAACTTGTTGCAAGGCGCTCCCGTACCTGTCAATGGTTTCCATGCCGGATCCCATTGGATTCAAGTACCCTGGAGTGCCTAAAGTGTTTCCGAGTCCAGCAAAACCAAAAGTTCCACAGCCAAAGGTGTTTATACCATAATTACGACCAAGAGATCCTAAATGCGCTTGAGATACTAAATCGTGAGTCAACAATGATTGGGCCTCTTTGGCAAAAAGTCGATCAGCAACATCTCTGCGATGGTCGTTCACTCGTGCTAATTGCATTTCAGCTGCAGGACTGACACTTTGAAGCACATTGATTACATCATCCACTTTGTGATTCAACTTTTGTTCAGTTGCGATTGCCTTTAAAAGCCTTGCAACCTTTTCATCTTTGATTCTGTCTGCCAAGACAGACTTTACAACTTCTGTGTAGCCTACTGGACGGCCGGTTGAAAGTGCTCGAACAATGTTGTCCATATTGCGAACATCTCTTAGATTGTTTGCAACTAGATAGACAATCTCATTGCGAAGAATGTCACCACGTCTGGCATCAAGTAGGTGGGCAATCATTTGATTTGGGTGTCCATAGAAATTCATTTGGCCTCCAAAATTATGGGAAGGGCAGCACCCACCCATTGAGCTGTTTAAGAGTGCTTGAGACTGGAATGGGTGCATGAAAGATGATCCATATTGATAGTTCATTAAAGGGTGATGGCCGTGTTGTCCCCATACGCCTCCATCCAAGGGATTAAGTGATTGAGCAGAGCAACCAGCCAATTGTTGCAAGTAAAAGTCAGGAAAACAAGTGTTTGAATACATTTGATGGGGCTAATCCATTTTCACTGAATTTATACTCGTAATTTTCCCACGGTAATGTGAGGTAAGTGCATTGACTACCCAATTAGTTATTCAAAGAGATTCGTTGGATATATGTGAGAAATTAGCACAGACTTTATCGAAAGCTTTCAATCACTATTATATATTTAAAAATAAGTTCAGATTGGGGTAGGCAAATAGCTGGTTACCGAAAGCCCCTCTTCTATTCCACTTAGAAACTCTAGTTGCTCATTGGAAGGTGCTCGAATCATTGCCGACTTTTGTGATTTCAACTATGTTAACAATCCAATACGCTTTCAAGCTCTTGCTTTAATTTTGTCACTTCCAGCAGACTCTCCTCCTTGAATTTGATAAACTGCTCCTAAATGTCAAATATTTCATACTTTTAACGAATAAAACTCCATCTGTTGCTCCTTAAAGATTGACAACAGTTCTTGGTTGTTTTGAGATATTGACCGATTGAGCTTTTCGAATTTTGCTATTTCTTCCTGTTGTGAAGTAACAACCATCTAAAGTCAATTTGCAGTAACCTTCAGCATGTTTACATCTTTTGAAACTTTGGAGATATGACCATCTCCTTGCATTTTCAACTGCTGCCCTTGTTTTCTCACCAATGCTTTAAGGATATCAATTTGCAGTTGATTTGCATGCTTTTTTCTGATATTGTAACCTCGCCATAATGACTGTATTTTGATTGCCGCGTGATACACCTCGGCGATGTTTGGGTAGTACCTCTTTCTTTTAAATGTTGGCAAACCGCTTTCAATCAACTTTTTGCGGCACAGGTAACCGCGGAATAAGGCTTGAATCTTTACAATTTGAGGTACCAGTGCTTCTTGCTCTTCTTCCACGCGATCATTAATGAATCTTTTAATTTCTTTGACCTTTTTCGAAAGATAATCCACTTTATCGTTGATGTTCATTATATAATTGGTGTGCAGCTGGTATTGCTCCAAATATTTGATTTCAAGTTCTGGTAAGACTAGTAGCTCCGACGTAGTCATAATTTCTTTGAAATTATCCTGTTCATTTTGAACCTTTTTAATTCTGTTTGAATCCCAAGCGACTTTTTTATAAGATAATTTGTTGTGCATTAAATTGTCAGCTTTTACCAGTGGTGAAGCCCTTCCAGTTGATTTCTGAACTGGTGACGATCTAACCGACGCCTGATTAGAGTTGGTATGGCTGTTTGCAGATTGATCGAGATATCTATCCGTATTTTTTGCCTCTGAATAGTTTGTATTCTGAGAAGGAGACCGATCGTCTATCACACGCAATCTGGTCTTGAAAATTTCTTCATAAGGAACCTGCGTTAACGAATCAGTACATTTGGCTGCTGTAATATATTCTCTACAGTGTCCGTTCGTTTAGGAAATGACATGAAGGATTTCGGCAAAAAAACTTTGAAAAAAATGCTGTTTGAATCGACACAAATATCGGAATTTCAGGTATATGCCGGCTAATTCAGGCGGTTGTGCTATGTGGTTACGGAAACAGGTATCAGACTTGGCTTATATAAGGATGTACCCTCTGACAGAAGATTCAAATCTACCAAAGGGATTGTTGCCAGTGGCAAACCATCCAATGATTTATTATTCCCTTCAATGGCTTGAGAAGGCAAATATCAACGGTATGTGAATATTAATCAAGACGTTTTAATCGCAACTTATCCGGATGCAAAGAATAAGATTAGTGCATATGTTCATGAAGGTAATATTCATTTAAACAAAGTGTACGAGACTTCAATGAAAATTCAAGTGGTCGAAGTACCTGAAAATTGCGGTTCTGCCGAAGCGCTACGAGTTTTGAAGCCGTTAATCAAAATGGATTTTATTGTCTTTAGCTGTGACTTAATAACCGATGTGTCTCCCAATGTATTGATCAACAGCTTTAGAGTGCAGAATAGAACCATGTGTGCACTATTGTATGATTCTGGAAGTTTAGAGACTGGTGACAGGAAAAGGGAAGACGTGGAATATATCGGAATTCATGACAAAACTGCAACATTGCTATTTATGGAATCAAAAGCGGATATCGGAGAGGACGATTTAGACATTCGCTGCTCGTTGATAAACAAGTATTTTTCAATTTAAAGTAGATTCCAAGCTGTACATTTGCATTCACAGCTTCGAGACGCACATTTGTATTTATTCAAAAGATGGGTATTAGAGTTGGTTGCAAAGAATAAGAATATTGTCAGTGTCAAATCTGATTTGGTTCCTTTATTGTTGGAAGCTCAACATCGAAAATTAGTATACAATCGTGAAGGGATAGAGGCTTTGCAGGATGAAAACAGTCAAGATATATTCGCAAAGGCTCGTTTATTATCCCTTTCTGGAAACAGATCTCCTAGCAAAGTTTCGTGTACTGCTGTATGCCATTTGCAAGGATTCACTGCTCGTGCAAATACAGTATGGAGCTACTCTGAGATAAACAGAACACTGGCAAAGAATACTCCGTCCACTGTTCCTCAAGCTACTGAAATATCTCCAAAAACCCAAGTGGGAAGTGACAGTTTAATTGGAGAAAGTACCAGAATTGATGAAAGGTGCTCAGTTAAAAGATCAGTAATTGGTAATCATGTCAAAATAGGGAAAAATTGCAAAATTAGTAATTCCGTGATTATGGATTATGTCAGCATTGAAGATGGGTAACGATTAGTTTGATGCTAGTGTTAAACTGGATAACTGCGTGGTGTGTCAAAGTGCAAAAATATTGACAAAATCTGAGCTTAAAGATTGTGAAGTTAGTGGAAAATATGTCGTAGACAAAGAAAGTAATTTCAAACTAACTTAGCCCGCGCAAAAGGAGAGCATTTGGTTAAAAATATTGATGAATAAATACGATCCCTTTGTTCACAATTGTTTTTAGTCACGCGACTTTAATTCCGCTTAGCCGTTTTTCCTCAAAAGGTAACTACAATTATTTCGATTATCTGGGATAAGCAGTGAGTCTCTAATAATATGTGAAGCTTAGATGTGGCATATAAGGGTGGGTGGGAGAACCGATTACCTCTCCCAATTTGGCAGAAAGCCGAATCTTCCCCGAAGTGGTAAGAATAAAAAGGAGGAAACCACTAGAACCAACAATGAACTTTGAAAAGCAATCCTCAAACTTGTCTCATGACTCTGACGAAGAGGACCCAGTAATGGCCCAAATTGTTGCCGACTATAAGAAAAGAAAAGCTGAAAGTAAACATTCTACTAATATCAGAGCCTAAACAGGTAGCTAAATCCATTATTACACTTGACATAAAGCCGTGGGATGACGAAACTGAAATGAATGCTTTAACAGAAAGTGTGCTTAGGGTTGAAATGGACGGGTTGCTGTGGGGCAGTAACCAAATAGTCCCAATTGGCTATGGCATTTCCAAATTAACTATCAATTGTGTTGTAGTAGATGACTTGGTTGGAACTGATGAATTATCAGAATTAATCATGGACAGCTGTCAAGACTATGTAAGCTCTATTGAAATAGTTTCTTTTAATAAAATATAAAGAGTATAAGCTCATGACCCTCAAAATGTATATTTCATCTCGTGATTAATAGATGCTCTTGAAAATGTTTGTAGATTCCTATCTTCTTAATTATCCTC